>CM076572.1:549782601-550382601 GCA_034641835.2 Pinus albicaulis
TGTAATGTTGATGTAGACATTTTTTTTTCTTTAGCCTCCTATAAAGTACCTTCAATCCATTCAAGCTGATTCAAGTATTTTTCAATCTCTGGTCTAGGTGTATAAAAATAAGCTGTAGATTTATTCTCTACCCTCAGTTTATAAATGACACCAACTGGATCATAAGACCATGTGAAACTTGGACTAAATTGAATCTGTTTCAACAATTTATTTGCTTCCTCCCATGATGTGCTGCTATTATAGATAAAAGATCATATCTGTGTTTTGATTTTGAATTATGATTTATTTTTAGAAGAGACAAAATTCACTTCATTAGCATTGAGCATTTGTCTAATGTATAATGAAAAAATCCTCATTGGGAGGAATTTTGGCAGCTTATAAGGGGGAATCTCACAGCCATAAACTCTGAGTTATGTATAGTTTGATAAAGATACCAATCCCCTATTCTTGCATGATCTTAAAACTGCGATACCTTTCTCATTTATTCATTAATATTGGGCTCTGTATTGCTATTAAATAAACTAAGTGTTGGATGAAGAAAAATTTCTACAAATTGCTTATATGAATACTCTTTTTGTTCCTTCACGACTAATGAATTCCAGTAAATGACTGATTGTTGATTTCCTTCTTCATCAAATTTCTGTAAGGAAAAGTTAAATTTATCTCCCTGAGAATATAAGAACAAGTAAACTAACACAGAGGCATATCTGAAAACTTCTTTAGTTGTGAATTTAACAAATTGATCATGGATAGAATCTGCAATGAATTGACTAAAATTGAAAATGATGGAGGGTTTTGAATCTGTGGAGAATATGGACATGAATCCTATGATGGCTTCATCTACCCATTGGTATGAATAATAACCAATAAGGTAGGAAATGATTGTGATGATATGTTTGGATCTTTTAGGGAAAATGGATGATGGAAATGGAGGGTTTTTCTTAGGTAATGAATCATTTCCAGTCATAAACATCTCAAGGGTTTTAACTCTCTTTGAAAAATATAACTTCTGATATATTTCAATCAAGGCTTCTTGGGAAAATGGTGTGGCATTCTCTTTGGTTGGGGCTTGCATCATTTTTTCAATGGTTTGGGCAGTGATGGTCACTAAAATCTCTCTTGTTGGAGCGATAATAAATCTTTGGTTGAGCATATACCAAGATTGGCATCTTTTAACAAATTCTAGAGCACTATGGACGTGAGGAAAGATAAAATTTGGAGGATTAGAATCCCATAGTCCTATATCATCATATTTATCTAAGAATTTATCTTCCAACCAGCAGTATAATTCAAAAATCTCAAGGTCACAAATATTTTCATGGATTTTGTGGTATCTTTCTACTAATGGTATGTGATGAAAGTCAAATGGAGGGTGTAATAACAAACTTACTCGTTCTTCTGGTCCTTTATTCTTTGGAGGCATGATTGGCTTTGTTGAAATGGTGGAAACAAGAATTTTCTGGTGAAAAACAGAGGTTGAGACTAAGGAGAAGCTCTGCAAATCGAAATAATGTGAACAGTTGCAAAGGAAGGTTGTAAACAATGGCAAGGTTGATATATAGAGTTCTAGAAGGCTTTAAATAGTGGCAAGGTTGATCTCTGGAGTTATGGTCAATAGCTGTAAATTTTTAATCCTGTGCAGAGCAGATTAAAAAGAAGAATAAAAGTTGAAAACAAGTGTTTAGTGATGAATTTATGGATAATTGGTTCAATTCTCATTTGAAAAGGGTGTGGGTATGTTTCCTAACGGTTAACAATTAAATTAATTGGCTAACGGTTATGGAAAGGCGAGAATTAAGTTAATTGGACAGTCGACATTCCATGTTGGCATAACGTAACTAGCAGGTGGAGCAATGGTTTGATATGGTGAATAAGTAGGATTTCAGAGGGGTAGCTTGGTGGTAAGAAGTTTCATGTGGGGGGGTACAAAATCATATGGTTTTGACACGTAGCAGTGGGGTCAGGATTTAAAACCACCCTTTTCGGACCACCACCCACCCCCCCCCCCTGACGTTAAGTTTTGGATGATGAGGGGGGACCGAAGTCGCATGTGGGTCATCGGATGTGACAGAATGCGATGGACGATCGATGAGGTGTGGGGTATTTAACGTACATCATAGTTTTAATAAATGGTGGGGTAGGGGTATGATTAAGGTGATGTGGCATGGATGACTGACGAGTAAAGGAATGTAACATGTCACATGATTAGTGGAGAATAACAGTAATGGAGGATAATGCATAAGATTTAAATCATATGGTCTTAAGGGTGAATTTTCTAAATATTAAAGATAAAACTTTGATAAGCATGAAATTTCGAAAATAACTTTCTTCTACAAAGCTCTTCATTTTTTCTCAAATACAGCTACAGAATATGGAATTATTATGACATGAAAAGTTTATTTTGGACTTTGGAAACTAGTTTGGATGAGATGGAGGTTTGACTGCCTTATTTTAGTGAAAAATTAAATATTTTTTTCCATGGGAAGTTTTGACCCTAGACTGGACCTATATGAGATGGAATGACATGACTTTAGACCTCTAAATGGAAATGAAATAATATGAAGGAGCATCATATCATGATAGGACTTGTTTAGTGACCAAAATTATTATTGAAGACTAACTGAAAAAGAAAAAAAAATTGACTAATTACCTGATGGAAAAACTCTCAAAAGAGCTATCTTTGATCATTGAAAAAATGACTCTAACATTGGCTCCAGCTGGGGATGGCAGCTTCTTCAGGAGGTGTCAAGAACACCGTAGATCAAGTAGCCTTACCATTGGGCCATGGAGTCAATTGGACATTTAAAAAACTGAAACAAACTAAAAAAATTGACTAAAAACAACTAACTCGACTCTGACTTGACAAGAGACTAAAACTTGTGAACTTTTTAAAAGAAAACATGAACTATTTGCAGAAGTCTCATGGCCTTCTCCTCAGGCTTCAAACTTTTGCAAAAACTATCATATTTTTTGAGCATCAAATGAAAACTTGTATATACAATGATAATGAATTTCTTTCTTAGGATTTCAAGAAACATAATGCTTTAGAAACCTACCATTGATAGGTCCTCCCACCACTTCCTGGCCTTCAAGATCTTCTAGTAAAAATTATTTGTTTAATCTGAATGCTACAATATTGTAAGGTCCTTTCCAAAGATTGTCAAATTTCCCATGCTTGCCCTTATCTTCATTTCTGGCATCCCATCTTAGAACAATATCTCCAATCTTGAAGTCATCAGCCTTTGTTTTTCTGTCAAAAATATATTAAATTTTTTCATGCAGCTTTGAAGTATTGTTGTAAACTTCATCTCTTTATTTTTTCAAATGTATCATCTGGTTGGTCTTTCTTTGAATGTCATTAGGCTCACTATCAACCTCCTGCAAAATTTTCATTGCTGGAACATCGAAATAAGAAGGGAAAATAGTGTCAATTCCATAAACAAGTTGAATTGTAGACATGTTAATTGATCTTTTTGTGCTCAGTCTATCAGCCCACAGAGAATTTGTAAGTTTCTGGTGTCAATTCCTTTTATTTTACAGTAACATCTCTTTGATAATATTCACCAAAGACTTATTAGATGATTCTGCAAGCCCATTTCCCTGAGGATAATATGCAATAGAATGACCAAGTCTAATGTGATATTTATCACAAAAATAAATCATCTTATTGGATTTGAAAAAAGCTACATTATCATTGATAATCTTGTAAGGACAGCCAAATCGAGACATTATATTAATTTCAAGAAACTGAATGATAACAAAATCAGTTTCTTGCCTAGTGGGAATAGCCACAATCCATTTGGTAAAATAATTTGTAGCAATGAGAATCAATTTGTGTTGATATGAATATGGAGGACGAATTTCACCAATAAAATCAAGCCCTTATTGCTAGAATGGTACTTGAACTTCAATTGGTTTAAGAGGCAAAGGTAAAAGTTTCCTTTTTCCTTGATATATCTGACACTCATGAAAGTTATTAAGTGTTTTGTAAACATCAGAAAAAAAGGTAGGCCAATATAAAACTTCTCTCAAAATTTTATTTTTTGTGGTTTTCCAATAGAGATGACCTCCAGAGTCACCCTTATGGAAATCTATCATGACTTTCTCAACTTCACCTTCAGCTAAACATTTCAGCAATATTCCACCAGGATCTTTCTAGTATAGGAAACCATTCAAAATTTAGTATTTCAGTGCTTTTAACTTCAATGGTCTTTCTTTAATACTTGGCATTCCAGGAGGAGGATTCAAATGTTGCAGAATATATACAATATCACCATACCAAGGAGATAAAGAAAATATTTTAGCTATCTCAGGTAATGTTTCAGCAATTTGTTCATCAGACAGTGCAGCAATGAAGTTTATGTCTAATATATGAAGATTAGAATTTGCTATCAACTTTGTTAGGCCTTGTCCTTTGAATAATTTTGTGGGTTTAATCTCCAAATCATACTCTAGCAAGGCTGCAATCCATTTTCCTCTACAACCTTTTGGATCATTCTATGTGATTACTTCTTTAACAACAACATTTGGCACATAAGCAATGACATGGGAATGTAAATGTACACTCTAAAATATTTCAATGCTTTGACTAATGCTAAAGATTTTTTCTCAATGATAGTGTACTTTAAAGTAGCATCTATTATTGTTCTACTAAATAAAGCAATAGGTTGTTCTGTATTTTGATTTTTCTTTTGCATTAAAACAACAACAAGTGTATGCTATGAAGCAAATGAGAAGATTATAAAATCAAGTGTATAGTCTGGGCTAATGAGAATAGGAGCATGAGATAGATATAAATTTACTTGATTCAATGAATTATTTTATTCTTCAAACCATTTTACTCCAGTATCTTTCTTCAACATATCAGTAATCTGCCTCAAATCTTCTCAGAAAGTTAATTTTACCATTGAAAGATTGAATCTCCTTTTTTCTCCTTGGATAATATAAGTTCAAAATTGCTTCAATCCTTGAAGGATCTACTCTTATTCCATCTTTATATATAATATGCCCTGGAAATTTACCTTCCTCGATAGCATAGAGAATCTTCTTTGGATTTAATGAAATACCAAAATTTCTGCACTTTTGAAAGACTGTCTTTAATGTTGCAAATGGTGTTCATCATTCTTTGAGAAAACAATGATATCATCAAGGTAGATAACTTAAAACGGATCCTTTTCATTGGCAAAAGAAATTTCCATTGCTCTTTGAAAAGTTTCCCATGCATTATTCAAACCAAAAGGAATTTTGGCATACATGAAAGTACCCCAAGTGAAAGTTGTATTTTCTTGATCATCTGGGTGGACAAGAACTTGATTGTATCTTGAGTATCCATCTAACAAAGAAAGTCTAGATGATCCAAATACCCTTTGTAGAATGTGATCCATTTTTGGTAGTGGATAATTGTCTTTTAAGGACACTTTGTTCAGATTTTGAAAATCAATGCACAATATAATTTCTCCTATTTTATTTCTCACATGTACTAGATTAGACATCCAGTCTAAGAAATGAATAGGAACTAGTATTCTAGCAGTGAATAATATATTTAATTCCTTCTGAATAAAAGGCAGCAATTTAGGATTCATCCTTCTATGCTTCTGGCGAAATGGTTTTTGATCTGGCTTCAAAGGAATAGTGTGTTGAATAATGATTTTATCATAGACCTTCAAATCTGAAAATTCCCAAGAAAATACATCTAAAAATTGAGACATAAGTAATGCATACTTAGCTTTCATTTCCAGATTCAAGGATTTTGAAATCTGCACCATATTTTGCTTTTTTGAAGTGCCAAGATTTAGATCTTCCGCTCCCACCTCTATTGGTGACATAGTAGGCTTCCTTGCAACATCATCTTGATTAAAAATTTCTTCCAAAGGTACCAAACCTCTTGGAATATAATTATCCTTAAGTTGTAGTACTTGCATCTCTATAGCATGAATTTATTGGTCATCTATTTGGGCATTAATGAATTCTTCTTCTGTCTGCAAGAAGTTATTGATTTTCTCATCATTTTGAAACACTTGACAATATTGAACATTTTCAGGGACAAAAGGGTGATGTTTGACATTTATTTCATATATTTTTTTTGGATACAAAGGAATTTTGAACATAGTAGCAGAAGTAGCAAGAGAATCAGCAATAACATTGATGTTTCTAGGAATTAATGACATAGTATATTCAGGAAATTTTTTAAGGATATCTAGGATTGCATTTCGGTAAGCTCTCATTCTGGGATGTTTGGCTTGGTACTCTCCTTTTACTTGATTTATAACTAACTCAGAGTCACCATATACGGAAATTTTATTTGCACCAAGATTTTTCAAAAAATTTAGGCCAGCAATTAAGGCTTCATATTCAGCTTCATTATTTGTGCAGTCAAATGATATTTTAAAAGAAGACATTCTAACATTTGGAGGGATATCCATTGATTGATTAATTGGGTTTTGAATCCATATTCAAATTCCAACACCTTCTTTTCCCATGGCTCCATCAAAATCCATAGTCCAAAGACTATTTTCTTCATCTAGAAGGTGTAAATCATAGATAACTGATTTTTGTATTCTGTTTGAGATACCTCTGTTGTATTCAAAATTTCTATTTTTTCTATTGTTTTCTTATTTTCTTCTTGAGGAGGTGTCTTCAATTCCAAACTTTTTGGCACTATCTTACAAAATTTTGTCTCTACCAATTCTAAAACAGAATCTAAATATTTTGGGTTTTCTGATTTTTCTTCAATAAAAAACTCTGAGGATGGTGAGAATCCTTCATTGAATAAAATAAAGGATTATAGGTCTGTATGTATAGCATGAATGGGATGATTGTTAGTATTTTCTCTGGTACTGGTCATATACTTCATCTTACTTTCTCTGTAAAGTTTTCTGAATTGTCCAAAGATAGGAATTGTTGCGTATGAAAAGTCAAGCTGCAAAGTTCCTCTAAGATTTTCTCCCCATGATCTAGAAAGTAGAATTCTATACCTAGGTTGGATGTGAGCCACAACAACATCCATGAGGAAATTCTTCGTTGTAATTTGTTCTAATGATACCACTAAATCCTTGATAAGACCTAAACATTTCACCCTCCCTGAATTAAATGAATAGAGATCATGATAAGGTCTTGTGATGTATAGTCCTAATATTTCTATAATGTCTTTAGGCATGAGGTTCTGGGATTCTCCAGATTCAATAATTTCATTATCAAGAATGAAATCATGGATCTTGAGACTTAATTAAAAGGGAGGAACTTCATTATCTTATGATTTTCCATCAACATCAGGACCAAAAAGAAGTTGAAGATGATCATCACTCAAGTTAACCATATTAGATGTTTGATCAACTCTAATCAACTTAGTAACTTGAAACTTATACTGATCATTCTTCATTATCTCATTCAAAGGAATAGAAACATTCAGTTTGGAAATTTCATTTTCAAGGGAAAAATTAGCAGGATGTTTATCTACCTATTTTAGTGATGTGTCTTTATTTTCAAGAAGTTCTTGGGACAAAGAATATTTGTGTCCTCCTTCTTGAAATTCTTGATCTTTTCTTTCAATGTTGGTGGATGATTCATTAGCTTTAGGAGAAGTAGAAGCAGCAAGTGTTTCTCATTTGTTTTTTTTTGGTGCATTAGCTTCTTTTTGCTGATTATTGGTTTGAGAGCTCTGTTTCTTTTGATTTTCAATTAGGGGAACATTTCTACTCCTCAAACCCTACTGCCTTTGAACTTGGGTGAGGGAATTTTGATATCCTCTCTGATAATCTTCAGTGCACATCAAATATTCATTTGAGATGGCATATTGTTGGTTTTCTGATGCACAAATTTCTACAGAATATTGATCTTCTTTAGTGAGGAAGAAAGGTTGTTGATTTTCCTCAAATAAATGGTTTTCCCCAGGAATTTATTCTTCATCATCTTCATCAGGGCCTTCAGTATAATTCTATTGGAATGGTGTCAAAACTTGATGTTGATTTTGTGGATCCTGACCCCTTTTTTCCCTTTATTTAATCCCATATTGGGGTTGTTGATTTTTACCCCTACAATTGGGATTTCTTATAGAAGGTTCAGCTTGTCGATCAGCACTAGACATCTTATCCATCATTTTCTCCATGGCTGTAATCAAAGTATCATTTTTTCCTTCTAATTAAGTGGATGTTTCTTCTTTTATTGTGACTTGTTTCTCTTTTTTTACATTATAATTTTTAATAATCAGATTTTCCTCTACACTCAGTGCATTTCTTTGCATTTCTTCCAAAGTTGATGGGTTTCTCTCCCTCAGTTGATAGGCCATGTCAAGGTCAAAACCATCAGGATAATTGAGTAAGGAAAATCCTAGGGGTGGTTTTATATTATCAAGAATTGAATCATATATCTTGTTAAATCTAGTTGTGAATTCTTGGATAGACTCATTCATATTCCTTTTTAGTGCATTATATTCAGCTAGGATTTGAAATGAATTTTTCTTCTCTTCCCATTTTTCCATGAATAAATAAATTAGCTATTGTGAGGTACCAATTGTACCATCTCCAAGAGAGTGAAACCATTTATTTACTTCTCCAGAAAAACTTTGAGAAATAATACACATATTAGCATCATCATTATCTACTTCTTCAAGATCTATAAAATCAGTTACTTTAGCCACATGTTGATAGGCTGTGATTTCTAATGTTACATTAAAGAGAGGCATACTCTGACCATAATTTTGAGGTAGAGAAGTAAGTTGACCTGGTAGAATTAGTGGAGAAAATTTAGTCATGGTTAATGGAGGAGGTGGTGGAGGTGTGAATTGTGGTGTGGATTGAATAAAATTTTGCAAAGGTAAAGATGGAATGAAAGGAGGAATAGATGATGTAGTTGTATGAGATGGTGAGGTAAAATATGTACCAAAAGCCTATTATTTATATTGAAAATAGGCCTTTTTAGAGGTTTCTTGAAATTTATCTACTAAGCCTTTGAGTTTATGGAAATTGGACCAAACTTCAGTATCAGTTTCAGACTCAAAGGTTTCAAAAAATGGTGTAAAAGACTCAAATTCCAAAGGGTAATAAGTAGCTACTGAGAGAAAAGTTTCAGCCTTGGTTCTAATTAAATATTTTTCAGATTGTGGAGAGAAAGGAAAATCTTCTGAGACAAACCTCATAGGCATGGAATTTGATTTAATCAGTGGAGGAAAAAAATTTCATGATTGTCAAGACTCATTCTTCTGTTTTCTCAAAATACTTTCAGGATTGTATACTAGTGGTGATGGATTAGGGTCAGAGTTTGACCTGGTATATCTTTTGGGAGCCAACTTAAGATCTGAATTATATGTTTTGGCTCAAGTTTTGACTTCAATCTGTTCAAAAAAAACTTTCCCAGGGAATATTTAACAATAGTTCCCTGGCAACAGCGCCAGAAATGTTATCACTCTCCCCAACTTCCTAGGTTGAAAATAGGAGTGAATAAAGGTAACCACAAACCAACTTTTAGCTAGGTAGCTAGCCCTACCTAACCAGAGAGGGCTCTCTCTGTGTCACTTTTAAATATTCAATTTTAGGCTTAGTACCAAATTTTAGGCTAGATATGAGTTAATATGTTTTAAAATTTGTTTAATAATTTGTTTGCTAGATAAAAAATTATGTTCAGTGAAACTAAAAATAATTTCAAACTCCAAATTACAGAGAAAAAAGTAAGGAAAGATAGGAAAACTATTTGAGCACAATTAATTCGTCATTTATGTATAGTGGTAGAAAAAGGCAGGGGTCTGAATGAGCATTTTACTGAATTCATTCATCAGAAGAAAAGACACATTGTAGAAATCTTAATAAACAAAACATATAACTGATCTCTATTTATAAATTGATAATATTTTTACACAAAAAATGGAATGGAAATGAAATAACAGAGAAAGCACAGTGCTCAAAAGAAATGCCACATGAATCTCACAAAAAATTTTGCAACTCCTTTGATTTCATTAATAATTACTCCACAGTAATACATAGAGTCTCAAAAACTTGATTATCCAATAGTAATACCTCGTACAACGAAGTATTTATAGAAAATCAAAATTACAAAAATTACATTAAAGGCTATCATAACAGATAGCACTTTATTTTCTAACTAAATTCTAATTGAATCATGGAAATAAATTCAATTTGTTGTATTGGCATTGCTCTAACTGAAAATTTTTGTTGAAGGAGATAATTGTGGGCTACGTTGGTTGTCAGTTGATTGATGATCTGGCAGAGCTTTTTAATTTTCTCTTTTACCTAATTACTCCTAAAATTTGCACAGTTTTTCCCAGTGTTACTCATCAGGGATGACCAATTTCATTACCTTACAGTAAAATTCATTTTCTTCAGTGTATTTAGCAAAGGTGGGCCTCAACAGAAAAAAAAAGTTTGACCTCATACTGAATATAAATGTCATTACTCAGGGTTCCCAATAGTGTCCTTCCTGTCAACGTGCCTTTGATATTTGAAAACTTGGCAATATATCTGGAAATTTCCTTCAATCTTCTTCAATAATCCTCTTTGGTCATTAATTTATCATTAATCATGAGTAGATAAGGCAACCCTTTCTGTGTTAAAGGTTCTATTCTGCTGAAAAATATATGAACTGTGACCTCGAGACCATGACACTTTTCCTCAATCTAAAGAATCAAATTCTTCTTTGTGAGCACTTTCTTCACTTCCAGGATTGTTTATGTTCTATCATCTATGCCCAAATCATCCAGATCATACATGTTTTTTGCATTCAAAAACTTAATGATGTTTTTTTATATTGCATGCTTGTCTCTCATTTATGCTTTGATTTTTGCAATAGCCTCATTTTCTTTCTGTACCAACTCCTTTTGCTCAAATATGATATGTATACTTGGCCCAATCTCATTTAAAGATTCCATGATGTCTGCCCAAATTATCTCTTTTACTTGGCCTAGAGTATTCCCAATGGTTGATTATTTTTACGCTTTTTGCAACCTCTCAATTAAATTTTTGGCTCTCTATGCTTCAGCTGCATGTGAACTTTCAGCATTAGATTTCTAAAATTGCAACAATTTTACCTGATCTTGTAATTTATTTATCTCCTCTTCTTGAATGGACATATTCTGAACTGCTTTGCTGAGCTTCTCAGCTCCATATGCAGTACTTGTTGTAGAAGGTGTGGCTATAGGGATGACTGCAAGGGGCACTGCTTCTAAAGGAGCCTTTGATGCTTTTGCATCTAGTTATTTTTCCTTTATCATTTTTTCTAACACTGATTCCATCTGCTTTATTTGAGCATTCTGATCCATAATCAATTTCATCATTTTTGTCTTCTGAGATTCAATATCCTCAATATCTTTTGTGAAAGGATCTTCTGGGGCTGGAATATTCAATTGTTTCCTCAATACTATTATGTCAACATTTTTCTTCTTGATGATTTCTTCTATTGCATTGACATTGGAAGGATCATATCCAATTTTAATCACTAATTTTTCTAGAGTTTTGATTCTTCCTTTGTAAATGAATACACCTTCTCCATTTTCAACTGTGATTGAACATTTTCAAATGAGACCTGTAGTTTTGATAAATTCATAGCAGTGTTAGTGAGAGTTGATAAAATCATCTCACCAGTTTGCTTGTGTAGCTCCATTTGATCTATTGGATGAATCTCTTTTGTATCAAACTCAAATGTTGTATTTTTGTAATATGCTTCCAATTTTGGCTATGGAATTTGTGCTTGAAGAAAAGCAAACTACATTTTTCCCTTTTCTGTGTCAAAAGCTGAGAGAAACTTGCTCTGAGAGTTGGGAGTTCGCTTCCAAAATTGATTATATGCAATGGTTTTTAACATTTCATACTTCATCTTGATCTCTCTGAAGGTGTCAAAGACAGTATTCTCCTTCTCCCCTGTAGCAACTGTAATAGTCTGAATGGATTTCTGTTGATCTTGAAAAGTTGTTGAATTTTGATCTTTAGAAACTGTAGAAGTAGTAGTAGTAGAAGTACTTTGATCACCTTCATGTGTGGAAGGAGGTGTCTCTGCAGTACTAATAATTACTTCTTTCTCTAACTCCTTGCTATGATTGACCTTTGGATTAAGCTTTATCTTCTTCCTGTAATGAATTTTAAACTCTTTTATGGATGATTTAGCCATTGGAGATGATTGATCTTCTCTAACTCCTTTCCCTGCTCTTTCCTATGTAATAGGAGTCTGTAATGCGGATGTAGACAGTGTTTTTTCTTAAGCATCCCGTAAAGTACCTTCAATCCATTCAAGTTGATTCATGTATTTTTCGATCTCTGGTCTAGGTGTATGAAAATAAGGTGTATATTTATTCTCTATCCTCAGTTTAGAAATGACACCAACTAGATCATAATACCATGTGAAACTTGGACTAAACTTCATATGTTTCAACAATATCTTCAGTGCTCTCCTATTGTCCCACTATTATAGATAAAAGGTTCTATCTGTGTTTTGATTTTTAATTGTGATTTCCTTTTAGTAGAGACAAAATGCACTTCATCAACATTGAGCATTTTTCTAATGTACTCTAATGCAAAAATACTCATTGGGATGAATTTTTGCAGCTTATAAGGGGGAAGCTCACAACAATAAAATATATGTTTTGTATAGTTTTGATAAATATACCAATCCCCTATTCTTCCTTGATCTGAAAACTGTAATACCTTTCTGATTTCTTCGTTAATATTGGGCTTTGTAGTGCTATTCAATAAACTGAGTGTTGGATGAAGAAAAATTTGTACAAATTGCTTATAGAATATTCTTTTTGTTCCTTCATGACTAATGAAGTCCAGAAAATGATTGATTGTCGATTTCCTTCTTCATCCAAATTTTGTAAGGAAAACTTGAATTTTTCTCCCTGATAATATAAGAAGAAGTAAACTAACACATAGGCATAACTGAAAACATCTTCAGTTGTGAGTTTAGTAAACTGATCATGGATAAAATTTGCAATGAATTGACTGAAATTGAAAATGATGGAGGGTTTGTAATTTGTGGAGAATATGGACATGAATCCTATGATGGCTTCATCTAACCATTGGTCTGAATAATAACCATGAAGGTAGGAAATAAGTGTGATGATCTGTTTGGATCTTTTAGGGAAAATGGATGATGCGAATGGAGGGTTTTTCTTGGGTAATGGATCATTTTCAGTCATAAAAAACTCAAGATTTTGAGCTCTCTTTGAAAAATATAACTTCTGATATATTTCAATCAAGGCTTCTTGGGAAAATGGTGTGGCATTCTCTGTGGTTGGGGCTTTAATAATTTTTTCAATGGTTTGGGTAGTGATGGTCACTAAAATATCTCCTGTTGGAGCGATAATAGCTCTATGGTTGGGCATATACCAAGCTTGGCATCTTCTAACAAATTTTGGAACACTATGGTTGTGATGAAAGATAAAATGTGGAATATTAGAATCCCAAAGTCCTATATCATTAGATTTATCTAAGAATTTATCTTCTAACCAGCAGTATAATTCAAAAATCTCAAGGTCACAAAGAGTTTCATGGATTTTGTGGTATTTTTATGCTAATGGTATGTGATGAATGCCAACTAGAGGGTGTAATAACAAAATTATTGTTTCTTCTGGTCCTTTATTATTTGGAGGCATGATTGGCTTTGTTGAGATGGCAGAAACAAGAATTTTCTGATGAAAAACAGAGGTCGAGACTGAGGAGAAGCTATGAAAATCGAAAGAATGTGAACAACTGCAAAGGAAAGCTTTAAAGAGTGGCAAGGTTGATCTCCAAAGTTATGGTCAATGGATATTAATTTGTAATATTGTGCAGAGAAAATTGAAAATTAGAATAAAATTTGAAAACAAGTGTTTAGTGATGAATGCATGGATAATTGGTTTAATTCTTGTTTGAAAATGGTGTGGGTATGTTGCCTAATGGTTAGAAATTAAATTAATTGGATAACAGTTATGGAAATGTGGGAATTAATTTGATTGGAAAATTGATAGTCCACATTGGCATAACGTAACTGGTGGGTGGAGCAGTTGTTTGATATGGCGGATAAGAAGGATTTTGGAGGGGTATCTTGGCGGTAAGCGGTTTCATGCGGGGGGGGTGCTAAATCGTATGGTTTTGACACGTAGCGGTGGGGTCAGGCTTTAAAACCACCCTTTTTAGACCCCTCCCCCCCCGCCCTGACATTAAGTTTCAGACGATGAGGGGAGACCGAAGTCGCATGTGGACCATCGGATGTGATCGAGATGTGATGGATGATCGATGAGGTGTGGGGTATTTAACGTACAAATTTTTTTTTAATAAATGGTGGGGTAGGGGTATGATGAAGACAATGTGACATGGATGACTGACGAGTAAGGGAATGTAACGTGTCACATGGGTAGTGGATAATAACGCTAATGGATAATAACACATAAGTTTTAAATCCTATGGGCTTAAGGGTGAATTTTCAAAATATTAAAGATAAAACTTTGATAAGCATGCAATTTCAAAAATAAATTTCTTCTGAAAAGGTCTTCATTTTTTCTCAAATACAACAATAGAATATGGAATTATTATGACATGCAAAGTTTAATTCAGACTATGGAAACTGGTTTACTCCTTCAACTATAACTTTATGGATGAGATGGAGGTTTGGCTGCCTTATTTTAGTGAAAAATTAAAGATTTTTTCCATGGGAATTTTTTACCCTAGACTTGACCTATATGAGATGGAATGACATGACTTTAGAACTTTGAATGGAAATGAAATAATATGAAGGAGCAGCATATCATGATAGGGCTTTTTCATTGACCAAAATTATTGTTGAAGACTAACTGAAAAAGAAAAAAAAATTACTAATGACCTAATGGAAAAAATCTCAAAAGAGTTATCTTTGATCACTGAAAAACTGACTCTAACATTTATTAATGGTAGAAATTATGGTCGAAAGTGGTTCACATTGAACATTCAGTGTAGGCCAAGGAATGGTGGAATGTTGAGATAGAAAACATTGTCACCCATAGCCTTGGTGATGGTGTAAGGCCCATATCAGAGTAGTTGAAGCTTTCGATGGGCTCCAGTAAGGTGTTCCTTCTACAAATGTAGCCAAAATTTGTCACCCACTTGAAACTTAAGTGGAACCTTATGTTGATCATGATGTTTTTTGTACTTGGCATTGGATTTATCCAGGATATCATGAACCTATTGGCAGATGTGTTGGATGCATTCAATAAATCTAGTGGCTTTATCAGCTTCAGACTGAACATGTGCATGTTTTTCTTGTGCAGTCGCAGGAGGCATTGCGACATCAATGGTTCACAACGGATGAAATCCCATGCCCACTTAAAAGGGGTTGTGACCAACAAAACTACTGAGAGAGATATTATAGCTATGTTTCACATAGGGAAGACTCTCATCCAATGTTTATGGATGCTTAGATTTGTACATTTGTAGTATGTACACTATCATATTGCTGACAACCTCTGTGTGGAAATTAGTCTGCGGATGGAATGAAGTCGAATTGGTGAGCTTAGTTTCCAACAACGACTAGAGGCTCGACCGAAATATGCTCAAGAACTTGCTATCCCAATCTGATATAATGGTCTTTGGAATCAAAAAATGAACCCACACTCATTTGAGGAAGATTTTGGCAGTGTCTTCTATTGTTATTCCCTTCTTGTAGGCCATCAATATATCCATCTTATAAAATATATCGACGATTACAAATACATACTCATTACCATGCTTTGTAAAAGAGAGGCCAGACATATAGTCCATGGAGATGGATTCCCAATGTCGGCTAAGAGTAGGAAGGGGAGTGTATAGAATTTTCTTCTTAATGGCTATCTTGCCAACGGTACGGGAAGTGCAAGATCTGATATATTTTCCAACATTGCATAAAAGTTTTGTCCAATAAAATCATTTCTCCAGTATTGCCATTATATTCTCAACACTAAAATTTAATACAAATTTGTTGCAATGTACCTCCAAAATCATCTTGGGACGCTCGCTTGAAGGAACACAAAGATGTCCCAGATAGCACAATATTCCATCTTGAAGGTGGAAGTCTAGAATTGGCTTTCCATCCATTAATGTCTTGTAGGTGGTAGAAAAATTTGAGTTACTTTCATATAGTTGTGGTCATCCAGAGGTCTCGTGCCCACAAGAGTTGAGAATTTTACTCAATACCATGATTGAGGGTTGACTAAGGCAGTCTACAACATGATTGGTGCTTATCTTCTTGTACTTTATGTTCAAATGAAATTTTTGTAGTTACGTGGACCATTTTTTATGGTGATCATTCTAAAACATCCCCTATGTCTACATAAATTGAAGATTCTAGTGATCTATGTGGATTATTATCTCCTTCCCCGTAATATAATTCTTACATTGTCAGCAGGCCTTCACAATATAGTACATATCCTTATCATAGGTGGGGTAACTATGAACATTATGAAAGAGTGTCTCACTATGATAGGCCACCAGGTACCTTTGTTAAGTGAGGAATGCACCAATATCATAATCTGAGGCATTTATCTCAATCTCAAATGGTTGTTGTAGTTATGGAAAGGTGAGGATTGGTGCAGAGAAAAGGTGGTGCTTTAGTTCAACGAATGCCTTTTGTTGTGCCTCAGACAAAAAAAAACTATGGTTTTTCTCTGCCCTTGGTAACTTGACTCAAGGTCCAAGTAATATGAGACAACCCCAACACGAATCTCTAGCATAAATTAGCAAGGCCAAAGAAGTTGTGAAGCTTTTTCATAGTCTAATCCTAAATGACTTTGATATTATCCAGATCCACATGCATGCCTTGCTCATCAATTATGTATCCCAAATATTGGACCTAGTCCATGACAAAGGAGCACTTCTCGAGGTTGGCATATAGATTTTGTTTCCACATAGATTTCCCACTCTTATTGAATATGAGGATGTAATTAAGATATACAACTATGAATGAGTTGGTGAAAGGCCACAATATGTCATCCATCAACCTCATAAAAGTTGCAGGGGGATTTTTCAAACTGAAGGGCATGACCAACCACTCAAAAAGGCCCTCTTGGATTTGAAGGCATTCTTACATACATCTATGGGATATATTGGAACTTAGTGATATCCATAATTCAAATCAATCTTGTTGAAGTACTTGGACCCATTTATTTGGTCAAGAAGGTAATCAATCCATGGGATCAGGTACCTATTTCTAGTAGTGATTTTATTCAGTGCCCGATAATCAATGCAGAGTCTCTAGGTCTCGTCCTTCTTATGTACGAGTACAATTGGATCCCACAAGGTGTCGATATTGGTCAGATGTGATATTTTTTTAGCATCTCATGGATATGTCACTTTATTTCATCATTTTCCATAAGGGAGTGGTGGTATATTGACCCATTGGGTATAGGAGCTCTGGGAGTTGGATTGATCGAGTGCTTGACCTGATAGTGTAATGATACTATTGTGGATGAGGAGAAGATTTCCCTCTATTATTTCGTGACCTTATCAAATTATTTTTTCTACGCAGAGGGACCATTTCCATGGGCTATGGATGTGGCCACAATCTTCCCCTTACTTTGAGAATGAATTAGAAATAAAACAAATTTCCCAGCCTAGGAGATGATCTTGCTGCATTGCTTAGCAGAGATCAAAGAGATGGTGGTAGGAGGGGCTACCTCCAGTATCTTGTATAGTTTCCTTCCCATATTAATCATAACATTTGGAGGCCTAGACTCATACACTGCATGACGCATCCATAAATATGGTTGGCCTAATAAAACATGAAAAACTTCAAGATGAGAAACATTACATAATATATTTTCTGTGAAAGGCTTAATGTTATAGGGAAGGCGATATTGTTGTATGACAAAGAGATCTCATCCTTGGTGGAGCCACCTGATGGTATATGGTTGTGGGTATGGTGTGGTCAATAGGCCCAACCACTTTACAACCTCTATTGAGATGACATTATTTTGGCTCCCACTATAAAAAATGAACTGCAGTGGAGAACCCTTCACTATAACACCCCACCCCACATTTACCCACTTTTGCAAGCTCACTGGGGTAAACATGAGTTGAGAGTTACTATGCATGACCCAAAATCCAAGATCTAGTTATGGAAATGGGACCTAACCTACCAACTTTTACAAAACTTACTGAAACACTCAGGGACATATGTGTATAAATTATACAAACAATATGTATACCAATGGATTTAATTTGATCATGTGATCTAAAAGGAGTGTATTAGTTCTGTTGTGCTAAGTCTCCTTTCAGTAATAAACATGTACAAATTTCCTCCATATTTTTTCTTAAGGAATGAGAGTTTTAACCATGAAAATCAAATGAATTAGTGAACCTTAAGCATGTAAATAAGCCTTAAAAACATTGAACAATAGTGCATAATAGAGAAAAACATTCACACATAAGTTTTACACAGTAGGCATGATGAAGTAGTTCACCCCTCTTGGGCTACATCTGCTGGTCCATCTCCCAATGGCATGTCCCTCTTTGTCATTATGCTCAAAATTTTAAGTTACATATGTTTGCAGGCCTCTAATGGCTTTTTTCTCTACACCAATGGCTCTAGAATGCTCAATTAGTCTAGGTAGACTCTTGTTTCACCAAAATTGGTCGAAAATTGACCTCCCAATGAATTTTCCCCAATGAAAACTAGAAAAGCTCCACTAAATGTGGAGAACAAGCAGTTAGCTGCATTTAAATTTAATAAATGCACTAAAAATAAGTGTGCGCTTCAAATAAAGTCAAATGATTAACTTGGAATTAAAGTGTTAGTGGCGGGGTGGTCAAATGCCAAACCCGTCGTAACCTCCACTTAATCGTTTGAACTCTGCCATTATGTTGGAATCAGGAGTTAAGGTTCTAAAACCTTTAATTGTCGCACTAAATCTTTATCCCCGCATGTGACTGCCATTGCAACACCCGTCATAGGTACGGTTATCACAACTATCCAAACAAAATTGTTCTGCAACCCGTCATGTGACTAGAGTCGTCGCGATAGTTAAGTTTGCTTGCAGTTAGAGGCGGAGCCACGGTTCTAGGCGCTAGGGCGTATGGAGGGGGGATGGCCTTTCGGGGCTGGCCTCCCAAGCCCCCAATCCGAAAACCAACAAAATTTAAATACAACTTCTGCCCTTCATATGTTAAGAACTATCGTGTAGGCGGGCTAGTAAGAAGACTTTGTTGCGGGCAGGAGGTCGGTTGTTCGAACCTCCAGAGCTCCAAAAAAAATTACCATAGAAATCTGAGGACACGTGGTGGCCTACGGGCTTGCCACGTGTTTCTCATCCAACGGTAATCCAAAAACCATCCAACGGCCAATAAAAACTTCATACCATATACATTCAATGGCCCAGATTGTGCCACATGGCACGATTCTATTGGCTGAATAAAAATGGAATATTCCAAGTATATAAATGTTGACTGTACCAGCATGTTGACTGGGCATCCAGTCACCAAATATTTTTTTTTTGGGAAAATGAACAGAATGTGATATCTTCCTCATATGAAATTGGTTTTTCAAACCGTTTGTGGCGCCAAAATTGCAACGACGAGACCTTTCTAGTCACTCAGGTTCGGACCTGTTTTGAGCACTTTAATTTTTTAGCATAAGACTTGATCTCCTAATAACACCTCCCCATTGGGAAGCTTTTGGACCCCAAAATACTTTAATCACATGTTCAGAAGATGAGGGAACATCTCCCTCACCTTTTCCACTTCCATCCATCTTGCCTTACCTAGTTTTCTACCCTTGAGCCCAATCTGAAGATAATCAACACTTCCCCTTTTAGAAGTGTGTGTCCTCCTGTCAAGGATGGCATCCTCCTTGAGCTCATCCAGAAATTCTGGCAAGAAATATTCTATTGATGGCAGCTGAATGTCACTCCCTTGATCATCAATAAACAGAGGCTCATACAAACGTAAATTCTCCACATTTACAACGGAATAAATTTGCATATATGAAGGTAAGTCAAGTTGAATGCATTATTACCAACTTGTTTAATAATCTTGAATGGACCATAATGAATAGGCTTGAGCATTTTACCTTCTCCTTGAATCCTTTCTTTTCTTATGTGCGGCCATACTTCATCTAGGGAAAATTTTAAGGATGGAAGCTTATCTTAAAGTTTAGAAACCTTGGCGAATATTACTAGTCCCTAATATGCAAATTGTAAACAATTTGGCAATATTTTGTAGAAATATTTATATTTCCAATGATTTTGTATTGGTCAATATAATATTTTGGCAAGTTTTAGGGTAAAATAATGGTGTACTATAAAATTTGGGCAAATCATTTTATAAAATAATGGAAATTGGCGAATCTTGTTTTCTCAAAAATCATGGAAAATTAGCCCACTTGTGAATATTAGCCCCAAAAAATTTCCCTGACTTCATCTCCTTCTTGAAACTTGTGATCAACTCTATGTTTTCCATTCCTCTCCTTGTACTTGCTTTGAATCTTCTCAATTTTTTCTTGAACTTGTTGATGAATAATCTGAATTTTCTCAATAAACTTTTGAGCCTTGTCAATATCACTATGCCCTTCAATTACAACATCCTTCTCATAGATGAAGTCTAAAGGATATTTCGGCAAATACCCAAAGTAGGCTTCAAAAGGTGAAGTATTTGTAGAAGATTTCTTGGCTCGGTTTTAAGCGTGCTAAATTTAATGCAGTTATTCATCCCACAACTTGGGATGCTTGCTGCAATATCCTCTCAATAGATGCACAATGGTTCTGTTCACCACCTCGGTTTGGCCATTAGTTTGCAGATGAAAAGTAGTACTCTTTTTCAACTTTGTGTCCATCATCTTCCAAATATTGGACCAAAAATTCCCAACGAACTTGGAATCCCTGTCACTAACAATAGAAGTTGGCAAACCAAAATGAACCCATACATGTTGAAAATAAAGTTCAGTAGTTTGTTCAGCAGTAATGGTTTTCTTACATGGCATAAGTATATGAATTTTATTGAATCTATCCAAAACTACATAAATATAACCATGTTGTTTTCTTGACATAGGTAGACCTCCAACAAAGTCCATAGAGACACTCTCCCATGGCCTTGATGGTACCGGTAGTGGCGTATACAACCCAAGATTCCTATTGCTAGGCTTGCTTGTTTCACACATAGAACATCCTCTTATAAAACGTGACACACTATCTATCATGCGAGGCCAATAACAATACCTCTGTAGATGCGCCACTATTTTTCTTACCCCAAAGTGACCAACAATAAGAGGCGAATGAGCTTCTCTCATGACACTAAGTCTCTCTCCTTGTGGTATACACAACTTTCCCAAATGAAACAGAAAATTTTTATGCAAGTGACAATCATTTTCCTCAACTTGATTCCCTTCACTCAAATGAGCATACACATCTTTAAAATCAACATCAGATGCATATTGTTCTATGTAACTCTCATGAACAATAGAATAATTTTTAAGAAAAGTAGAAGCACTTATAATTGGTCTTGAAATCATATCAGAAAATTTATTGAAAATACATTTCTTGTACCTTATAACCAAGTGAAATTGTTAAAGAAATCCCATCCACCTGAAATGTCGTGATTGCTACAATTTTGTTTGTGACTGCAATTATTGTAGCGGTTGGTGATCGGTATGAATAATCGTCTCTTTACCCATCAAGTAGTGTTTCCACTTCTTGATGCTTTGTACCAATGCATAAAGCCCATTTTCATATGTTGGATAATTGATTACAGCACCATTGAATGTTTCAGAATGAAAATCGATAGGCTTACCATGCTGCAAAAGTATTGCACCCATGGCATAATCACTAACATTGGTCTGTATCTCGAATGGTTGTCTCAAAACTGGTAATGCAAGGACCAGATCTGAACTAATCTTGTCTTTTAAAGTTTCAAAAGCTTGTTGTTGTTTTCCTCCCCATTGGAAGCCTTTCTTCACGCTTTTCACTGCATGCATAGGAGCTGCTATGGAAGAAAATTTAGCAATAAACTTTCTCCAATACTAAGATGCACCTAAGAAAATTCTTACCTCGGTTACTAATTTGGGAGTGGGCCAATTCACAATAGCTTCCACTTTAGAAGGATCAATTCTCAATGTGCCTCCTCCTGCAATGTGTCCCAAATAAACCAGAGAATTCTTTCCAAATTTTCACTTAGACATCTTAAGAAATAATTGCTCTTTCTTCAAAACATCAAGTACCCTTTTAACATGTAAAACATGTTGTTCTCTTGTTTTGCTGAAAATGAGTATATCATCTAAATACACAATAAAAAATTCATCAAGAAATGGGCACAAAACATTATCCATCACACACATGAAATTTGTCGGGCATTACACAAACCAAACGGCATAACCAACCACTCAAAGAGCCTTGTTTGGTTTTGAATGCAGTCTTCCATATGTCACTTTCTCCATTTCTTACTTGATGATATCCACTTCGTAAATCTAACTTAGTGAAATACTTTTCTTATTTCATCTGATCTAAAAAATCATCTATCCTTGGGAGTGGGTATCTATTTTTTACAGTTATCTTGTTCAAAGCTCTGAAGTCAACACACATGTGCCAAGTCCCATCTTTCTTCGGAATCAAGACTATGGGTGAACCGCATGGCAAAGTGCTTGGCCTTATGAGTCCCTTGTCCAACAAGTCCTTGATTTACCTCTTTATCATCACTCTCCATTATTGATATGTGATACATGTTGATGTTTGGAAGAGGACAATCTTGTTGAAATTGAATCTCATGTTGAATCTCCCTTTTAGGAGGCAAACCTGTTGGCTCCTGAAACATCTCATGATGTGCATCAACTACATAATATAAATCTGACTTCAACTTAGGAGCACAATATTCAAATGACTCATGATTAAAATCAACTTTAGGCTTAATCATTAGAAGAACAAAATTCTTACTTGAATTCTCCAACCTTTTTACCTGTCCAGCATTTACCATTGCAATATTTGTCTTCTTGCGATGTGCTATAACAATGTACTCCTTGCCATATTTGAATAAATGGTATTTGTTCTCATGGAAATGGAAGATAGATTTCCTGTCATACAAGTAAGGACTGCCCAAAAAAACACCTGTAATATCAAGCGGAACCACATCTAATTCAACTATGTCAACCAAATGTGCAATTATTGCAAAACGCAATATGCACTTCTTTGAAACCTGTAAATTTGCATCCTTACAAATCCACCCAAGTGGATATGGTTTTGGATGTGTAATGGTCTCAAGTTTAATTTTCTTGACCAAGTATTTAGATATTAAATTTTCTTGTGAACCACTGTCAAACAGTGTATCAATCTTGGTATGTTTTGATATGACCCTCACATGAAACAGTTCAATTCTCTCTTCTTCATTTGGAGCTTCTATGTGACAGTTTTAAGTACTAGTACTGGGTTTTATTTCAATTTATTTCCCCTTCATGTTCTTCAAACCCATGGCTATAAATTTAGTTTCATCACCTGAATCATCTCCTAAGTCATGTCGAGTTGTAGCTGCAGTTTTCTGCTTCCCTTTTTTATTGTTAAATTTGGGCCTCTTTTCAGGATGTAGTTTCCAACAATTTTTCTCTTCATGGCCTTCTCTTAAAAAATGTTTACAAACCACTTTCTCTCCCCATTTATTGACAAATGAATTATTTTTTCTTTTTCCTTTTGAGGTCTTCACTTTGTTTTTCCCCTTAAAAGGTTTGTTTCTACCCTCTTCAAAAGTATTTTTCCCTCTAGCTTCTAAATGTGTAGCTTGAACACATACCTCATCTAGGCTTGTAGGATTAAACATGAGGATAGTATGTCTAAGGTAGCTATGTAAGCCTCCTATGTACTTGAGAAAATTATCTTTACTCTGTAAATCTACCCCTAAGGAGAGAGCTCTTCTCCTAAATTCTTGGGTGTAGTCTTATACATTTTGTCCTTCCAATTGTCTACAAATTTTCCAGTTCATTATGGATTTCTGCATGTGAGCTAATGGATAAAACTGTTGTTTTATTGTAGTAATGAAATCAGTCCATGATAGAATAATCTTACCATGTTTTTTGATCTCCTCCTTTGTCTTGGCTTCCCACCAAACAAGAGTTGCACCCTCTATCATCAATGAAGCTGGTTGGATTTTGGTGTCATCATCATGAAGGTTCTGAATTCTCAAATAAACCTCCAATTTCCTAATCCAATTATCAATCTTTTTTGCTTTGACTTCACCATTAAAAATCGGAAATTCAAACTTAACATCAAGTTTTAGAAAAGGACTTTTACCAATGTTCTTTGACTTGTGTGACTGGTGTACTGAAGATGAAGTAGAGGATGATGATGATGAGGGTGATAATGGTGACTTTCCACTGCCTCCACTTCCTCCGTTTCCCTTCTTTGATTTTTCTTCATCATTGTGACCTCTTGATGATCCCTTACCTTCCTTGTGAATTTTGGATCCTTCTCCTTCTAGTCTTTCATTCCTTTCTTGATAAAGGACTCTCACCATTTCAGTCATGACAAGGAATGATTTCCTAAACACTTTTCTTCCTATTTTGGATTCACCTCTTCATGGGTTTCTTCTTCTCCTAGAGGCATGATTGATGCTACTTCTGCTTCTCTTGGAGGTGAACTAGGTGGTGGAGAATGTGGCAATCTTCCCTCCTTTATTGTGGCTCACTTTGAGAACCTCTTGCTTCCACAAATTTTCCTTCTCCTCTCTTAAGCTTGAGCCTAGTAAGCTTGAAAACCCTTGCAAACAGTTAAAAAATCCTTGCACATAAAAACCCCAGAGATAAAACTCTAGCTTCGATACCAACTTGATTTGAAAGGAGTGTATTAGTTTTGTTGTGCTAAGTGTCCTTTCAGTAATAAACATGTACAAATTGTCTCCATATGTTTTCTTAAGGAATGAGAGTTTTAACCATAAAAATTATATGAATTAGTTAACTTTAAGCATGTAAATAAGCGTTAAAAACACTGAACAATAGTGCGTAACAGAGAAAAAATTTCACACATAAGTTTTACACTGTAGGCATGATGAAGCAGTTCACCCCTCTTGCGCTACATCTATGGGTCCATCTCCCAATGGCATGTTAAAAATTATGTTAAAAATTGTAAATTACATATGTTTTTAGGCCTCTAATGGTTGTTTCTCTACACCAATGGCTCCAGAATGCTCAAATTAGTCTAGGTAGTCTCTTGTTTCACCAAAATTGGTCAAAAATTGACCTCCCAATTCATTTTCCCCAATGATAGCTAGAAAAGCTCCACTAAATGTGGAGAATAGGCAGTTAGTTGTATTTAAATTTAATAAATCCCCTAAAAATAAGGGCACACTCCAAATAAATTCGGGCAGTTAACTTGGCATTAAAGTGTTAGTGGCGGGGTGGTCACATGCCAACCCCACCGCAACCTCTGCTTGACCGTTTGAACTCCGCCATGTATGTTGGAACCAGGAGTTAAGGTCCTGAAACCTTTAATTGTCACATTAACTCTTTATCCCTGCATGTGACTATCGTTGCAACACCCGTCGGAGGTTACGATTATCACAATCGTCCAAACGAAATTGTTCTGCAACCAATCATGTGACTGAAGTCATCACAACAGTTAAGTTTGCTTGCAGTTAGAGCCAGAGCCACGGTTCTAGGCGCTAGGGCATATGGATGGGGGATGGCCCTTCAGGGCTAGCCTCCCAAGCCCCCAATCTGAAAACCAATAAAATTTAAATATAAATTCAACCCCTCATATGTTAAGAACTATCGTGTAGGCAGGCTAGTAAGAAGACTTTGCTGCGGGTAGGAGGTTGATTATTCGAACCTATGGAGCTCCAAAAAAATTACCACAGAAATTTGAGGACACGTGGCAGCCTACGGGTTTGTGACATGTCACTCATCCAATGGTTAATCCAAAAACCATCCAACGGCCAATAACAACTCTGTACCATATAAATTCAACGACCCAGATTGTGCCATGTGGCACGATTCTGTTGGCTGAATAAAAATGGAATATTCCAATTATATACTTGTTGACTGTACCTTCATGCTGACTGGGCATCCAGTCACCAATTTTTTTTCATTTGGGAAAACGAAAAAAATGCGATATCTTCCTCATATGACATCGTTTTTTCAAACCGTTCATGGTGTCGGAATCACAATGACGAGACCTTTCTGGTCGCTCAAGTTCAGACATGTTTCGAGCACTTTAATTTTTTAGCATAAGACTTGATCTCTTGATCATCATGTGATATGCTAAAGTAAGATACTGAATCCTTCTACAAATTAATTGCATAAAATAAACATGATTGCACAATCACACCAAGTAAAAGAAAGAAGAAAATCAATCCACAACATGGATATTTTCCCTGGGGAAATTTTGTTGCTAAAAAACCCTCTATCTTCTATTGTATATTCAACCCAAGGAATCATGAAACAATTACAATGCACTCTTCTCACAAGAGTTTGATGCACTCTCACAACTATCTCACACTGATCTGGACAAAATCGAACAACACTTAGCCACTTTCCTGCCTCTTCTCGGCCTGCCTTGCTTACGCAATTCCTGTAGAATTAAATCACTATTATTTAGGAATTTCAGCGTTCCAAAATTGTGCAATTCTCATGGGAAATCCTCTGGGTGTATTACTACATGTGGGTAGTTTGATAATAATACAAATGATAGTTAACATCCATTTAACCTTTGTCTCAACTAGGTCTTCATCAAAACTGACGTGCATGCAGCTATTAATAGTAAATCATCAGTTACTTGACAGATCACTGCATGTGGATTAAATCTGATTTAATTCATTTGACCTCTCGCTAGTGCAACAATCAGTTACAACTAGTTAAACTGATTTTAACTCAATTAATTGAGTTAACTTATTTCTCATGCATTAAACTAATACACTAATTGCAACTTGGACTCTAAACCAAATAGAATCACTCTACATGCCTCACCAACCACCCTCAACTCGAATTCCATGAGTTAACTGATTTTATCACACTCAGTTAACTATTACAAGTGATTATGAGATAATATTACAATTTATTGTCCAATTTAATTAAGGGGAAATTAAATTAGACACACATTTCTTGTTGAATTTTCAAAACTCCCTATCACCAAGAAAGGGATTATCAGCTACCCCTGATCTTGCCTTTGTGATATTCGAATTTTCTCTTGGTCAGCGCCTTCGTCAGAATATTTGCATCCTGATCCTACATGGGAATGTACTAAAGTAACATAATTCGTCTCTGAACACAATCTTTGAGATGGTGGTACCAATGTCTATATGCTTGGACCTGTCACGGAATACTAGATTAACCAAGAGTTTTATGCAACTCTAGTTATCACAATGTATCACCGTCGGATCCATATAACGACGAAACAAACCAATAAGCATCTTCCTCATCCAGATGGCCTCACATGCCGCCTGACTGGATGTCATGTACTCTGCCTCAGTTGAACTGAGTGCAACTGATCTCTACTTCCTATTGTACCAAGAAACTATTGTCGATCCTATGTTGAAGATCCCTCTTGATGTGCTCTTTCTGTCTGATGGACTGCCTGCCTAATCTGCATTGGTGAAGCCTTGAAGCTTCACTCCCTCTACCCGTCTGTACCATAATCCATACTCTATAGTGCCCCTAAGATATCTCATGACATACTTCCCTGCCTTCCAAAAGAGCTTGTTTGGCTTAACCATAGCTTGACTAAGTTGGTTAACTACATAGGATATGTTTGGTCGTGTGTTCACCAAGTACATGAGTGAACCCACAAGCTCCCTATAAATAGTAGCATCCACTACCTCACCTGAAGTAGAATCCTCTTTCCTCTAGTTTCCTGCAAGAGGAGTCTCCATGGGTTTACAACTCTCCATGTGGAACTTCCTCATAATCTCTTTGGCATAATTTCCTTGAGAAACAAATAGCTCCCCATCCTGTTGCCATATCTCCAAACCAAGGAAATAGTGGAGTCCCATGTCCTTCATCTCAAACTCTCTTGAAATATCCTCTTTGCAAGAAGTTATGATCTGCTCATCACCTATCAAAATAAGATCATCAACACAAAGTATGATAATCAAAAGCTTACCATCAACCACAATCTGGTACAAGTTTGCATCTGCTTCACTCTTTGTGAAGCCCAACCCGATGAAGAAACTATCAATCCTGGTGTACCAAGCATGAGGTGCTTGCTTCAGCCCATACAATGCTGTCTTGAGTATACACACATGCGACTCACTATCAAAGTTCTCAAAACCTTTTGGCTTCTCAATGTACACTTCTTCCTCAATAAATCCATTGAGAAATGAAATGCAGTCTTCACATCCATCTGATGTATCTCCCACCCCATACACGCTGAGAGTGTAAGGATAGATCTAATCGATGAGTACCGTGCAACCGATGCACAAGTATCCTCATAGTCAATCCCCTCAACTTGTGAGAATACCCGGGCTACAAATCTAGCCTTGTAATTCTCCACACTCTGATTTTCTTCCTGCTTCACCTTATAGATCCATATAGATCCAGCCACTGATTTCTCAACTAGTCTTGGGAAAATTCCCATGCAATGTTCCTAACGATGGAGTCATACTCCTCAACCATGGTGTCAACCCAAGTTGGTTGTTTCACTGCTTCCACAAAAGAGGATGGTTCTATCACAATACACTTGCTCATAAGAGCCATGTATCGAGTAAACATGTTTGGAGACTATCAATGTCTACACAGTGATGTAGGTGCTCCTACATGTTCTGCCGCATCAAGTCTCAATCTGTCATCTTATGTGGTCTGCCTTCTACCATGTCTGGTGGATGGCTCTGCATGAGTGGATTCCACCACTCCATGATCCTCTACATGTGGTTGCTCCACATATTGAGGTTCATCCTTTGGAACCAATAGTTCCTCATCTGCATGAAAATCGAGCTCCCTTTCAAGGGACAATCGCATGGATTTCTCCTCATCAAATTTTACATCCAGTCTGACAACGGTCATCTTGTTGTTTGGAAAATACACCCGATAGTTGTGGGGAGTATCAGTGTACCCAAAAAATATGTGATATTCCCAATTATTCATGAACTAATTGGAATATTCATTTTTGTTTTATTACTTTGTTTAAAGAATAAAAGAGAAAAGGAGGTCCATAATACTCCTTAATAATGAATAAATCAATGCCAAATGTAAGAAGTCTAAATCTTGGCTGCTAAATTAAGCACCCTTAGGTGTGAAATGGGCTGGAAATTTTGACTTGGACAACCTTGACCAAATCTACAACACTATCAAGGAGGAGTGGCCATCAATGAGGCACAACACAGTTCTAGATGGAGATGCCTTGTGTGAAATAAGTGATCTCATTATAAGTGGTTTAGGGTTTGCAAGCTCTTAACTTATAAAAGGAAGAGGATGGCAGCATTAGAAGGTGGTTGATGAGTATTATATTCCTGAATATATTATCTGTTTAGACAAATATCTTTCTCTTATTGTTTAGCTGAGAATGAATGTTGTTTAGCATTGGGTGTTCCTGGTCAGGAATCCCACCTCTTTCCATTGAGTAGCTCTTGGAAGAGTTTTTATTGTATTTTCCACTATCTGGCTGAAGTCCAAGATTATTCTTTCAACTACAACGTAGATCCTGTTGAGGGTTTGGTTATCTTTGCAAGTTGCAGCAAGTGGAGGCTAGATCTTTCATATCTAGGCCATTTCAATGCTCCTTTTCAGTGGAGGAGGCTTATTCTTCATTGGGAGGAGAGTATTAGAGGATTTGAGCTTCATTTTTTGATCTTGGCATGTGGCCAACCATAATTTGATCCCTACAGTTCAGCTTTACTTCCAGATCTGTGTTATTCATGTAGGTTCAGTTGCAGGGTGTTTTGGCACACCATTTGGAGAGTTGGTTTTCAAGTGTTGGGGATTTTCCCTTCACTTTGGAGATCCATTGGAGGAGATAATTCTCTTTTTCATATCAGATCAGATCCAATTTTCAGATCTGAACATTTCAGTAGATCTACAGCCTTAGATCTCAGATCTACAACTTGTACATGGTGTAATGTTGAAAACCCCAAGGGGATTCTGAAGAGGAACCTATATAGTGCATGGATCTGTTATAGATCTAACATGCACTTATCTGCTCTAGATCTAAAGTGTAATATACAGTTGTTGCAGACCAATAAAATAACATTGTAAGGCTTTTTCGATTCTTAATACATGGTTGCAGCACCTCATTTTGAGGATTTTATTTCATTGGAGACTTGTATTTCTTGTTATGCATCTTATGGGCCATATTTTACATCTATTTTGCTGCTGTAAATACAAATGAAGGGTCTCCATATTGGCCTCATACTTTTTCTGTCATGATCTACATTATTTTTTTGTCATTCTACATTCTATTGTTGCATTCCCCATTTGGGAATATTACAGTGGTATCGGAGCATCATCTTGGCACAGCCTATGCTTTCTAAGAAGCCAATATGTCTTTTGAAGAAGAAGAGCCTCTTACTGACAGAGAGAAGAGGTATATAAAGAGAAGACACAAGAATTTTGATTACACAAATGATAATGAAGACAAGGTTAAAGCCCCTTTATCTGGAGGTGAAGGTGAAGATAAGGATTTTCCTAAGATCCTTCTTAGAGCCATGCAATATCTTGCTAGAGAGATCAAAGAGATGAGAATGGACATAGTCAAGGAATCCCCTAAAGGATTTCATCTTGGAGAAGGCTTTGGCATGTCTTACCACTAGAATGATCAACAAATGCATCGGCCACAAGTTTCCCAATGCTCTACCATGCCTACATTTTTTGTTGTGGGAAATGAAGGGTTTCAAGAGCATGAATCCCTTGAAGACTATTTGGAATAATATGAGTCTCAAAATCGGAGATTCAAAGATCACTTGAGTTTTCAATATTTTTGTCACATAAAGGACAACAGAAGACCAAGGTATCATCATAGAGGTAGTGGATTCATTCAGAATCATGATCGACACCACACTATGGGCAGATTATTTTTACCCAATTTTGATGGGTCATCTAAGTTTTCTGCCGAATCTTGGGTAGAAAAACTTGACACCTAATTTTAGCTGAACAAGGTTCCAAAGATGGAGGCTATCAAGATTACAGTGCTGCACCTTGAAAGTGAGGCACATGACTGGTGGTTCCATGGATTTTCTACATTGGGTCATGCTAATGTGACTGCACTCAGAGTTCACTAGAAGGCTGGTGGAAATATTTGATAGAATAGATACAAAGCCACCATTCATGAGCCTTGAAAATTTGAAACAATCAGGTAATACAAAAACTTATATCTCTGAATTTTTAAGACTTTCTGTTATGGTTCCTGATTTGTCTGCAGCAAGAAGGGTGTACATGTTCATTGATGGTTTAGATGAACCTCTTCATGGGTTGGTTAAATCTACCAAGCCCACTAAACTACATGATGCTATTGAAAGGGATATAGACCTTCAAGATGCCTTGCTAAAAGCAAAGGCAAATTTTCAGCATAAACCCTCTTTTCCTTCAAAGGGAAAAGAAGAAAAAACTACTCCTTCTAAGGAGAGCTCATACAAGAAACCTCTTAATGATGATGTCCAGAGAGATCTAAGAAGAAGGAAGCTTTGCTTCACTTGCCAAGAATTATGGGCACCTGGACATAGATGTGCTGCTAGAAAATCACATTACATAGAGGTCTTCTCAGATGATGAGGAGGAAGAAGAAGATGAACCAAGAAGAGGTCACAATGTTGACACTGTAGGAGGAGAACCAACACCATCAGGAGATGGGAATGGAGCATTTGCTCCTATTGGAAGGGCTCTTGCATCTTTGAGAGGATTACCTAAGTACTTGACCTTAAGAGTTCAAGGTTCTATCTTGAATCAAAGGGTTTCTATTTTGATTGAGAGTGGGGCTACCCACAATTTTATTGATGCCCAACTAGTGCAAAGGAGGGCAATACCCACTGATCCTTTTGAGGTATTCTCTGTTTTGGTCCGAGGAGATAGAACAATTAAATGTATGCATTATGTACCATCCTTATCAGTCACCATGGGGACATATACATTGATTGATAACTTTTTTATGGTTGACATACCTGACACCAATGTGATATTGGGTGTTCAATGGTTGATTACATTAGGGAAAGTCACCACTGATTGGGAGGCTTTGCAAATGGAATGGGTAGATAAGGAGAGTGGTGAGACTCAAATGATCAAAGGAATGCATACATATCCCTCACATACAACTTCCACACAAAAAACAGAGATGGATTTGCGCAGTGGAAGCAAGGACTTTACAGTCCATCTATCATGCTCATGAGATTTCTACATGGGACACTATTATCTAGTGGCAAACCACCTGGGAGGCCACCTGATTCAGATCTTGTGGGATATATATCACAACATGATGCTCCAAGCATAGGTCTAGAAGGGATATGAGCATTGGAAGACTATGATACAACGCTGGGAGTCTTGGGTAGGATCAAGGAGGAGGGAGATCTTCTCCCAATATCATCATCACCCACTCTCATTCCAGATTCTGCATTGTAGGAGGAGATGCATGGAAGGTATGACCTTCGAAATTATACCTTTGGCATGGGAGATGTCAAGGAAGAGAGTAGGCATATGACAGACATTTTGTTGATAAATCCTCAACGCTGTCACTATGGGAGGTTGATCCCACACATATTCCATGAGATTCTACAACATCATCATGAGAAGATACACTTGGAAGGGCTTTGAAGGAGAACTATATCAGTGTTTCCAAAGATGCATGTACCATGTGGAGATGGGGCAGCAACATAACTCTATAAAGGAGTTAACTTAGCCATATCTTCCTGTTTTTGAGGAAGGGGACAAATATATGCACCCCTCCATTTTTTTAAGGAGGACTTTTGGTGAAGAATATGCTCATGTAAATTATGTTTCATTTGATTATTGTTTGCGTTCTTTCACCATGTATATGCGGAACATGACTCCAAGGAGGATTATTGTACCTTATAAACTTCATGGCCAACTTTGGGTCACAAATTTTTTTGAACATGGCCACTCCCTTGGAGGACAAAGGGAGATTTTGTTTCATGATGGGTGCATTCCTAAAGCACCAAATATATCTCACACTTTCATCCATAGTGAGATGACATGGGCAGCAAGTAAGTGGTGGGGAAACCACTTACCACATCATGATCTGATGCAGTCAGGAGATGCACTGTGCTGGTTCCACATGTGGGGCTATGGCCCACCTCCATATGCAAAAAATTTTGTTTGTATGTACGCAGTTTTGATCCCATACATTGATGATGTACTTATACTTTTTATGGAAATGTATGGAGGGAGGATGGGAGGTATGTATGTGCCCTATGGGATGGATATTATCCATGTATCTTATGCTACATGTTTCAGGGAGAACATTGGGAAAACCATGTTTGTTTCATTTGAGCTATTTCCTCCTTATGGGACGTATTATTTACATCTCACGAGAACTTTGGAGGAGAAATTCATGGAAGGCTGGATTGGTGAAAACTTAGCTTATGAAGGAAGCTTATCACATGTTGGTGTCACCAATGGAGGAGGAGAAGAGTTGCAGCACTCACCTTGTCAGTTGCTTGATGACAAGCAACATCTGGGAGGGGAGGACTATAATATTCCCAATTAGTCATGAACTAATTGGAATATTCATTTTTGTTTTATTACTTTTTTTAAAGAATAAAAGAGCAAAGGAGGTCCATAATACTCCTTAATAATGAATAAATCAATGCCAAATGTAAAAATGCTAAATCTTGGCTGCTAAATTAAGCACCCTTAGGTGTGAAAGGGGTTAGACATTTTCACTGGGTCAACCTTGACTAAATCTATAGCACTGTCAAGGAGGAGTGGCCATCAATGAGGCACATCGCAGTTCTAGATGGAGATGCCTTGTGTGAAAGAAGTGATCTCATTGGAAGCGGTTTATGATTTGCAAGATCTTAACTTATAAAAGGAAGAGGATGGAAGCATTAGAAGGTGGTTGATGAGTATTATATTCCTGAATATATTGTCTGTTTAGAAATATATCTTTCTCTTGTTTTTTAGCTGAGAATGATTGATGTTTAGCACTGGGTGTTTCTGGTCAGGAATCCCACCTCTTTCCATTGAGTAGATCTTGGAAGAGTTTGTATTGTATTGCCCACTATCTGACTGAAGGCCAAGCTTCTTCTTTCAACTACAACACAGATATTGTTGAGGGTTTGGTTGTCTTTGTAAGCTGTAGCAAGTGTAGGCTAGATCTTTCAGATATAGGCCATTTCAGTGCTCCTTTTCAGTGGAGGAGGCTTCTACTTCATTGGGAGGAGAGTATTGGAGGATTTGGGCTTAATTTTCTGATCTTGGCATGTGGCCAACCACAATTTGATCCCTACAATGCAGTTTTACTTCTAGATCTGTGTTATCCCTGTAGGTGCAGTTGCAGGGTGTTTTGGCACACCATTTGGAGAGTTGGTTTTCAAGTGTTGGGGATCTGCCCTTCACTTTGGAGATCCATTGGAGGAGATCATTCTCTTTTTCATATCAGATCAGATCCACTTTCCAGATCTGAATATTTCAGTAGATCTGCAATCTTAGATCTCAGATCTACAACTTGTACATGGTGTAATGTTGAAAACCCCAAGGGGATTCTGAAGAGGAGCCTATATAGTGTATGGATCTATTATAGATATGAATTTTCATGCACTTATCTTCTCTATATCTAAAGTTTAATCTACAGCTGTTTTAGACCAATAAAATAACGTTGTAAGGATTTTTCCAGTCTTAATACATGGTTGCAGCACCTCATTTTGAGGCTTTTCTTTCATTTGAGACTTGTATTTCCTATTATGCATATTATGGGACATATTTTACATCTATATTGATGTTGTAAATATAAATGAAGGGTCTCCATATTGGCCTCCTTCTTTTTCTATGATGATCTGCATTATTTTTCTATAATTCTGCATTCTATTGCTACATTCCCCATTTGGGAATATTACAAAATATCCCAATATTTTATGAAACCAGCTCCAAAAATAGAAGAAAAGATAGATCAACGCCTTAGAAATAAGCCACTTCGAGGGGGAAAGCTCCAATACATTACATAAACGAACAATTCTTGGATGATACAAATGACAAAACCTACTTCTATATATAGGAGTCCACGGGATCACAATATAATCCTAGCCAACCTAACAATAATAATGTAAGGGCACAATAATAACAATATTGGGGTTACAGGGGTACAAAAATAACAATAAGGGGGTTACACTAACAACGATAAGGGACTATACTAGTAATATAGGGACCTAGCATGCCCCTCTCCTTCAAAAAAGTGTTTTCCTAAACGCTCGAGTAGCTTTGGATTCTTTCGTATTAAATTCTCATCCTCTCGTGTAGAATATTCAGTGGGTAAGTTCTTCCACTTGATGAGATACTCTGAAATTGTTCGATTTCATAGATGTTGAGTTCTTGTTTCCTTGACTAATTCAAGTTCCAATATGATATTTTCTTCCTCATCAAGTTCTGGAAATATTGTTTGAACAGGAAGTTTGTCACCTATAACCTTCTTTAAGCATGAAACATGGAAAATTGGATGCACTCGCGAAGAAGCAGGAAGCTCCAATTTGTATGCCATAGTACCAATATTTAGCAACACCTTGTAAGGACCATAGTACTTTGGAAATAATTTATTATCCTTCTTAGCTTGCTTGAGGGACATTTTTTTGTATGGTTGTAGCCGTAAAAATACCCAGTCTCCTACATCAAAACTTCTCTCATTGAGATGTTGATTTGTCTGTTGCTTCATTCGATTTTGTGCCAAATTTAGGTTATCCTTTAAGAGTTGGAGAACTTCTTTTTGATGCTCAATGTGATATTCCACTGCTTGAACCTTAGAATTTTCTCTTAAATATGATGTGATGGATGGTGGATGATATCCATAAAGTGCCATAAATGGGGTCATTTTTGCTGCAGTATGGAAGGAAGTGTTATACCACCATTCAGCGAGAGGTAACCACTTGACCCATTGTGTTTTATTATCGGATACAAAACATCGAAGATATCCTTCCAAAAATTTATTCACTATCTCAGTTTGACCATCGGATTGTGGATGATAAGATGAGCTATGAGCTATTTGAGTACTCAAACAAGAAAATAATTCCATCCAAAAATTTCCAGTAAAAATGGGATCTCTATCACTTACAATAATCTTTGGGTTTCCATGTAGCTTTTGAATTGTTTCCATAAATGCAGTAGAAATTTTACTTGCTTTAAATGGATGAGATAATGCATAAAAGTGTGCATACTTGGTAATTCTATCAACTACCACCATGATGACACTCTTTCCTTTTGAATTAGGTAAACTTGTGATAAAATCCATTGAAATCTCCTCCCAACGTTGACTTGGAATGGTTAAAGGTTGTAGAAGACCTGGAGTCTTAATTGTCTCAACTTTATTTTGCTGGAAAATGAAACATTCTGCCACAAAATTTTGAATATCAGACTTAATGCCATCCCAAAAAAAAATCTTTCTTCACCCTGTGGTAAGTTTTTAAAAATCCTGAGTTTCATCCTAAAGGAGAAGTGTGCAATTCCAAAAGAATATTTTGTTTTAGTTGGGAATTCTTACAAATATATAAGCGATATTTGTACCATAAGGAATCATTTTTCCAACTAAATGTATCAGATGTACTAGGATCTTGCTGCAGCTTATGAATGAGTGTTCACACTTCTTCATCATTCCTCCATTCATCCCTTGCTTCGGTTATCCAATTTGGTTGGATAATAGAAATGGCACAAAGCAATGCTTCCACCTCTTCATCCTTTCTTGAGAGTGCATCTGCGACAACATTAAGCTTCCCTTTTTGTAGATGATTTCAAAGTCATAACCCAACATATTTGTGACCCATTTTTGTTGCTCTTCTGAACATATTCTTTGTTCCAAAAAGTGTTTAAGACTATCATGATCAGTTTTTACCTTGAAGTGTCTTCCCATTAGGTAAGGTCGCCATTTATTTAGTGCATTTAGTATTGCCAACATTTCCTTCTCATAAATAGCTTTCTGTAAATACTTTCCTTTGATTGGATGACTTTCAAAAGAAATGGGTCTTCCTTCTTGCATTAAAACAGCACCAATTCCATTTCCTGAGGTATCACATTCCACAATAAAGGTTTTTGTGAAGTATGGCGTAGCTAAGACCGGTGCTAGGAACATTACCTCTTTAAGATGTTCAAAGGCCTTAGTTGCTTCAGGAGTCCATGAAATGCATATTTCTTCAATAATGTTGTTATAGGTGCTACTATTCACCCATAATTCTTAACAAAATTGCGATAATACCTTTTTAACCCAACAAATCCTTGCAACTACTTTGTGGTTGTGGGGAGTTTCCAATCCTTAATGGCTTTAATTTTGTTAGGGTCTACCTTAACACCCTCATGGGATATAATATGACCCATATATTCCACCTCTTGTACTCCAAAGAAACATTTGGATGTTTTTGCATATAATTTTTTCCCCTCCAATAGTTTGAGAACCTTGTCAACATGTTGAACATGATCCTTCCAAGACTTATTGTAGATTAGTATATCATCAAAAAATAATAGCACAAATTTTCTAAGGGTTTGAAAATAGAATTTATCAACCCTTGAAATGTAGAAGTTGCATTGGTAAGGCCAAAAGGCATGACCAAAAATTCATAATGACCCTCATGAGTTCGAAATGCTATTGTCGGAATAATTTCCGTCTTCATTCTCATTTTATGATATCCTGAACGAAGATCCAACTTGGTAAAATAATTTTCTCCATGTAATTCATCCAATAATTCATCAATCACATGAATGGGAAATTTATCTTTAATAGTGAGCTTATTGAACTCCCTATAGTCTGGACACATGCACCATGATCCATCCTTCTTGTCCACCAATACGACTGGAGCAGATAAAGAACTTTGACTAGGTTGAATTGTACCAGCCTTTAACATTTTTGCAATCATATGTTCAATTTCGCTCTTTTGGACATAGGGATATCTGTAAGGCCTGATGTTTGGAGGAACACTTCATAGAATCAAATGAATAGCATGATCATGATCACAAACAGGTGCAATTCCTTTGGGATTTTAAAACACCTTGGAATGATTGTCCAAGACTTTTTGGAGATCTAGAGAAATAGATGATTTTTATGTTGGAACTTCTAGTGAGCATAATTGTGAAATTACACCTCATTGTTATTTCTTCAGAAGCTTTGTCATGACATTAGAGCTTATTATTTTTCCTGGATTTCCTGCGATACCCCTTAATTCAACTTCCTTTCCTTTCGAAAAAAATTTCAAGAAAATTTCTTGAAAATTAAAAGATACAATCCCCAAATATTGTAACCATTGTACTCCTAGTACAACATCAGCACCTGCCATTGGAATGGAAAGCATTGGACTATTCAATACATATTCCCCCATGGTTAGCTTGATATTATGAAATTTTCTAGAGCAATTTATATTTCCTCCATTTGCAACCATCACTTGACATTCTGGTGCTGGGTATAGGAAACAATTCAATTCCTTGGTTACCTTACAATGAATAAAATTATGGGTACTACCCGAATCAATAAACACTATTACCTTTTTCTTCTTGATATTTCCTTCTATCTTGAGAGTTTGAGGAGTGGTAATACCTTCCAATTCATTACATGGTATGGTCGAACTCATTTCTTCTTCTTCTAGGGTTGTTTCCTAGTGTATATCCTCTTCTTTTGAATTTTCTTGTTCATTTTCTTCATCTTCTTCACAATCTATGTAAAATAATTTCTTCTCAGCACACTTATGACCTTTAATGTATTTTCTATCACAACAGTATCAAATCCCTTTTTCTCTTTTTTCTTCCAATTTTTGTGGTGTCAACCTTTTAGGTTGTGGAATTCTAGGAGTAGCAACACTTCCATCTTTATAGATGTGAGTGGTAGGCTTCCTTGTCACCATAATTTTACATTCAATTTTTCTTTCCAATCTGAATGCCTTCTCCAATGAATCAGGTTCCCAAACGCGAAATTCATGTTGGATGCTATCCTTTAAATTCCCTATGAAGACGTCAATCCTATGTTCCTTTGGAATATCAGTTACCCTTATATTCAATTTTTGGAAGTCCTCAACATGCTCTCCCACTGAACCCTTTTGTTTGAGATTTATCAATTGGCTAAAGAAGGTGTTGCCCTTTGTATCCTCATAATGTGCTATCATTTCCTTTGTAAAAATTGACCAAGTGACAATTTTTTTACGAGAGCAAAGCCATCGATACCATACAAATGTATTTTGTTCTAAATGTAAAGTTTCAATCCATACCTTTTGTGTGCTTTGCACATTATTGAGATCAAAATATTGCTCCATCTGTAGTATCCATGTTAAGGGATCCTTGTCATCAAACTTCTTCATATCCATCTTTGGAATATGGTGGTTCTTCCATCCAAAATTAGAATTTATAAAATCACGATTAACATTTATTTTGTTCTCATCATGAGTTTCCTCTACTATATTTTCGCCATTAGGAAACATTTACTGTATCAACTTTGTCAAACCTTCTATGTCTGCTTTTAGATCATTCTTCATGTTTTCCATGTTGTATTTCATTTTTTCTTCCATGTCATCCATCTTAGCATCCATGCCATCCATCTTAGCTTCCACACCTTTATTCAAAACTTCCATTTCATTTTTTGTTGCTCTTTGCGAGAGTGACATTTGGTGCACTTTCTCTTGTAATTTTGACATGCCATGTTGCAATTCTTCGTCTTCATGAGTCATAGTATATCCTTCTAAAGGCTTAATGGGTGTTGAATTATTTTTAGGAGGCATTTTAGAACCCAATACTGATATTTATTCTACAATATGCCCTTGGAATCAATTCAAACTAATTTTTCACACAAGACTTATGCAATTCGAAAAAAATTACACACATTTTTGCTGATTTTAAGGAGCTCGATAATGAAATTGAATTATATCTGTAATTACATATCCTCAATATCTGATTTTGGCCCTATAGTAGCCCTCTAAAGCTTCTTTCAAATGCCACAGGTCTGACCTGATTTGGATTCTTCAAGGCAAAGTTATGCCCAATATCTTACAATGACCTAATTATGGACTAGTTCAGTAGAGCGAAATTTTATAGCGTGCCACTTGTCACTATTTCCTCCTTCGGCTCTGAAATTTATAAAAATGAAACTAAATTCCATGTACTTGAAGATAATTTTTACAAAATTCCAATCCGATGCTCAAAGAGAGAGTTATGATGATTTTCCCATGGTCACCTCTTTGAGATGAAATTCGGGAGCCTGAAACAACCCTAACTTCCACAGATCATAGCTATGAAAATATTCTGAACCAAGATTGGAAATTTTTACATGAGGTTACTCAGGATTGCAGATTTGCTCTGTAAAACTTTTAGCTTTTGAACCTTCGTAGAAAAAAAGTTATAGATAAAATTCCACGATGACCTGTTTGGAGCAGTGAAACCCTAGAATCCAAAGCTCTGATACCAAATGTTATGAAACCAGCTCCAAAAATAGAATAAAAGATAGATCAACACCTTAGAAATAAGCCACTTCGAGGGGGAAACCTCCAATACATTACATAAATGAACAATTATTGGATGATACAAATGAAAAAACCTACTTCTATATATAGGAGTCCATGGGATCACAATATAATCCTAGCCGACCTAACAATAATAATGTAAGGGCACAATTTTGGAACAGGGTCTCCTACGAGCTGCGAAACTAGTCCAATTTTTAATACTTTTGATTATATTTAGTCTAGCGCAGGGTTTTTGGGGTGGGTCAAAGCCCCGAAAGCATTGTAATGGGAAAAAGGGTAAACCAGGGGTCCGAAAACCATGGTTTGTGGACCATAGGAAAGTTTAGGCTATATTATTATAAATAGAGAAAAATTTTGTATTGTAAGGTAGGCAATGAAGAGCTATTGATGCGAATTGTGGTTTAAGATATCTGTTTGGGTTTTTGGGGAAAGGACTCTTGTTGGCTGTGTGCACGGAGATCCAGAGTCCAGCTATGTGCAGACCCTGTTGCTATGTGCGCAGGCTGGGATGGGTATTGTAAGAAGGAATTGATGAATTGATGAATAAGAAAGGTTGCTTGAGAACTGAATCTATGTGTACTATTTGTGTGAATCATTGGTAATTACTGATTTCTGTGCATTTTGTATTTAGGGTGCGAAAGATCTGTGTAAGTGTGTTTGTTGTATCTGGATCTGTTCTATTCTATTTTATGCAATATTGTGCTACTTTCATAGAAGTATATAATTATAGCTCTAGCGCACGTGGATGCAAAAAGAGACCTATCGACCCTGTGCAGAAAGAGGTGATTTGGGTATCACAGGGCCGGACACAGCTCTGCTTGCCTTACCTATCCTTTCTCAGGGTGTGGAAACCTGGTTCCAGCACCCACCCACACTACTTCAGGTGAGACTTTGTCCTACACAAGCAAGTCACTGCTGAAAGGGCCAGTAGTATAGGGGTTTGTTGGCAAACCTTGAACTTCAAACCTGGGTCAGGACCCCTCATGCCAACAACTGGTTCCATTGTCGGGACCTGGAGCATTTTGAGAAGGGATCGGGTAATGACAAGAGAGTACTGGAAGCCTGAAAAAGAAGAAGAACAGGTTCAGGTGAATAAATTCCAATCTGCACAGAAGCAAAATGCTAGAAGGATACATGGAAGTGCACTTAAAATTACCTACCTTTAAAAGTGTGGGCGATGAGGACATGGCTCATTTTTGGTTTGTGGCAGACTCGGTATGAACTGTGCAGGGTGTGGTAAGCGATATTGTGAAAAAAGCACAGCTGTCCCTGGCCTTTGAAGAGAGAGCTCTGGATTGGTATATGTGGTACCTATCTCAAAATGAGAGTGCATCCATTCAAGATATTAAGGATTCCCTGAAACAATAGTTCCAAAAGCCTAAGCCCTCCTCTCAGATCATAGCAGATGTGAAATATTTCAAGCAAGGAATGACTGAGTCCGTGTGTGAAGCATATCAACGCCTAAAGAAAGCTATCAGAGAAGGAGAATTTAAGTATGATGACAGACAGCATACATAATGGTTCATCGCCATGCTACTCCCTCACCTACGCATACCTATGGGTCACCATAATTTTGACTCAAAAGACAAAGCGTTGGAAGTCACTATGAAACTAGAAGCTACGCCCAGGATAGATGTTGACTTGGGAGTACAACAGATCCAGGTGCAACTTAGGGAAATGCACTTGGAGATTCAGGACCTACGATAGGAACAATGAACGGAAGCTGGTGCAAAACTATGGCGATCATCAGGCCATACTAGGGATCTATGCCCGAGGCACCCACGAATAGGAGAACCTAGTCTGAGGTGCCCAAGATCAGAAGAGCCTAGCCCAGGACGACGGGGCCCAAGTGTACCTACGTTCTAGTACAAGGATGGCCGCGTAGATAGGTTGCATAATACCAACCGCTGCCCCTGTCCAGGCACCAAGGTCCCAGAGAAAAAGCAACACTGGTGCCGGTTCTGCCGGTCAGTGGGCCATGATGAACAAAACTGTTAAATCCATAATTTAGTGATAGGCGGGGGAAATTTTCCTGAAGTACAGTCAGACCCCACCTGACCAAAAACCCCCGCAGACTTGAATGGCTCCCCCTCCGGAAGCAGGGACGGAAGCCGAAGTGGAAGTGCAGGTCGAGGCCGGAGCCAATTGATCTGCTATAACTGTGGAGACATAGGGAATTTTGCGAGGGATTTCCTGAACCCTACGAGACAATCCTACAGGTATTGTAGGCAGTTGGGCCATATGCTTGAAGATTGTCCAGCCTTTATAGTAAAAATACAAGAGAAGCAACTCCCATCTACGCAAAAGGTGCAGAGGTTTCAGACTATGCTAAGGGGTAAGGGTCCGAGCGTAAATGTTGTTACACATAGTGGATTGGCTACTGGGGGGAATGAGGAGAAGATTGAAACTGATATGCTGATCTGTAAAGCAGTTAGCAAACAGGAAGGGCTGGACCTGGTCAAAGCAAGGGAAACATTTATGGAAGCCTGAAGGCACTTCCTCGAGACTGAGGCATCTACGTTCCTACGCCCTGGGTATCTGAAGGTAGCTAAAGAGGTCAAACCATTCCTGCAGGCATGTATGAGATTACTACGCAACCCCTAGGTAGTGCAAAATCTGTAGGCTTTAATATATAGTTGTGCAACACGCACCACAGTGTCTCCTAATATTAAGGATGTACACAAATTATACAGGTATCAGAAACACACCGAGAGGGAGATGCGGTTGACGGCCCAGATTGGGAACTACAAGATGGATCAGTTTATCTTAGACCTCAGATCGAATGCCAATGTATTACCTAAGAAAACCTAGAAACGCATGGGTGAACCAAAGCTGGGATGGTATAATATCCAACTACGAATGGCTAATCACCAAAATATCGTACCATTGGGGAGGCTCTCAATAATTATGGTAGATATCGCAGGAGTAAAAGTCTGAGCTGACTTCAAAGTCATTCAAATCGTCGAGGATGTGGACCCCTACCCTGCGCTACCGGGATTGGATTGGGCCATCGACATGGGTGGTATCATTAACTTAAAAAAAAAAAGCATGGTGTTCGAAAATAATGGTACAAGGGTAATCGTACCACTAGACCCTGCGAAAGGTAAAGGCTATATGGAACCAGTCCCCAAGGAGGAATATATGGACTATATCTATAAGTTGACTACGCAAGACGCGGATAACCCAGCCAAGGGTGAAGTACTTTGCTGCGAGGGGGATACTGAATGCTTATCTAACCCCAATGAGGAAATAGAGACTTGGCAGAACTGGTTACATGATGTCTCCACGCTGCGTTGTCTTCGAATAAAAAAAAAATTCTGCTATGTTTCCTCAGAGGTAAGGACCCGGACAAAACTAGGAATAATCGACTACTCCGGGCCAACCCCGGGAAAAGGTCTGGCTGACCCACGAGTAAGTAGCAGGCTATCTATGATAGTCATGTGCTCAGGAAGTAGAGCTCTCATACACCTGGCCTCCTCTATAACAGCAAAATAGTCGTGGTTAAGAAAATACGCTCTGACTACAACCCCCCTTAAAGCCTCACTTTCACAGACGATAATATTCTCTTGGTCATGGGTCATGAGTTTCCTAGGAAGCAAGCCTGTGTTGGGGGAGGACATGCAGCTACTACAGATGGGTGACCCTAGCGCAACAAATGATTCAAGCCTACCAGGGATGCGAAAACTAGCCGTTGGAACAGTACCTATTGGTAAAAAGCAGAAATTACCATTGGAAGCAGCGACCTTTGGGAATTTAATGAAACAAATTATGAGGATTTTTTACCGTTTCCTGGGGAACCTGCCTCAGATAAATTTTACCCCACCATCGCATGCTTGGGGGTGCTGTAAATAGCACAGGATAGTTCAGCCAAAGGTACTGTTTCACTTACACAAATTTCCAGCCTCATGCATCTCGTGGAAACACTTGAGCAATCAGATTTTTCATATCCACACTGTCCCTCTCATGTCTGGTCAACCTACTCCGTCTGATAGTAGTCACCCAGAGCTGGGATTCATTTTTCGCGCAAGGATGCTAGCTACTAACCCTGCCAAACCCTCAGCCCCGACGAGGCCTGATGTTGAAGAATTCCTAGAGGTTGAGTCTGAATTGGAAGAATTTCCCCCCATGCCGGCCATAAGGAAAGGCAAGGAAAAAGCACAAGGTTCAGGAAAAACCCCAAAAGCAGCAAGGTGGGCTACCAGGAAGCCTAGGACTTCCCCAAGACATGAAAAATCTCCTCCAGCACCACCTCTAGATCAAGACGCGCAGGAGGTTGCTCTGCCTGCTAACCCGATCAATTGGTTACCTCCCTTTGTTTTCCCTCGTAGGCCATCCACGCGAACGCCAAAAAATTTGGATGGCTTGGTCACCTATTTTCAAACCCCCCTAACCCCGAGGGAAGTCCCTGTCTTTAGTGATCCTTATGGGTGACTCCACGAGGTCAAGTTCGATGATCACGATTTGGCAGACTTTGAAACCCTCCTGGAATTGGCCCCTACATTATACTTTGATACAATCCATAGAGATGATGGAGTCATGGTGGTACCCCAGCACTGGGTATGCGGCTTGGCTGGATCGGGATTTTTGAATATGCTCTGAATGCCTCATTTCGTCCATTACAATGTCATAGATTAGTTGGCTGTCCAGTTTCTCACCCTCATTCATGATGGTTGCTTATGGATTTGCGACAGGGCCCCTATTGTTGCTACGTTGATTCACAAGATTATAGGCCTTCCTATGCAAGGTCCACACCCTTTAGAACGGGTAGGAAAAAAATATGAAGCAGCTACCGCTACGTTTTTATGGGAGACCTATGCAGTGCATCGAAATCAGGGAGGGTTTGTGATCCAGACTATCAATTACCCTGCCACATAGATGGGTACTTGGCTCTTAGCCTGCAAGCTCATGAGGAAGTGCCAGGTTGTGACTGTCCCCGCCTATGTGATCCATTTGGTCGGTTGGTGCGTGAAGGGCATTTCTTTCAATTGGGCTCAATACTTTGTGCGATGAATTTTTGGCTAATGTCTGTGAATCCCAGGAGCAAGGGACATCTTTCTTCTATTCATGGTTATTATTCCTAATAGCGTTGGTTGCCTGGGACAACCCCGAGGAGTCGGTCCTCCCTGAACTTCCTCTTGGGATGTGCGAAGGGGCTCGGTATGCTCACTTATGGGACTCTAAGGATACACAGCGCATCGATGATAAAAAGGTTTTTTGGATCCTCTTCCAGAGCAGTGTAGCAGTCTCCATAAACTCCTGACCCCGGCTGTACCCAAAAATACATGACAAATACAAGAGTGTTGCTGCGTTCCAAGCTACCATGCACCATATTCGAATCTGCAGTCTCAAAAATAAGACATGGACGGCACTCCCCTATATGGTAGCAGATGAGGAAATTGACCGGATGATCTCACTATGGCCCCCTGCCTGGAAAAAAGGCCTCACCGAGACTATGGGGAAACCGTGGAGCCCCACCAGACAACCTCAAATGTAGCCCAGAACAGGGATACACAGCTGCCATAGACCATTGCGGCTAAGGCCCAGGTAGATCCTGACAGAGCTACCACCCCTCCCCCCAGCACGAAGCGATCAGGGGAGTCAACACCAGGATCTCAAAAGAAATAGCGCGCCCATCGCACACAATATGATGCGACAGTCACACTCACTGACGATGACCTTGAGAAAATCGCGGACACATTCGACTTGGCTATAGAAGACAAGTGATAATTTGTCAAGGCACATCAAAGGGCCAAGGTCGACTCTCTCCAGGTCGAGCTCTGTGCTCTCCAGATCAAAATTGATACGCAGCCAACCAGCCTAGGCCAAACATGCACCCCTTCATTTGACAACAGTTTGGCTCTATTTGAATAGGACAGTCATCTCTAGGCTATACCTAGCGCTGCCCTGGTAGGAACGTAGCCCTTGGCAGGCACAAGAACCTATTTGGACCTGGATAAGCTGCCCCACAGTGCCTTACAAGGCCTCCATCACGCTGTCTTCTAGGAGATTCGCCATCGTGACCAGCGAGTACACCAACAGCTTGGTACCGCTGAGCACACCATCACGTAGCAGGATGTTGATTTTCTCCTGGTTGTGTCTCAACAGGTGGAGCTTGAAACAGTGATCCACTAGCTCTGTAAAGAGGTTACAGATGAGATCCCAGCCGCGGACACGCCTCGGGCTAAACTGGAAAAATTGGTTGTGGCCCTCAAAGTATCGCGAATGGAAATACACACCGTCAAGATACAGTTGGAACAACAAATCACTAACTTACAGGCTAGACTATAGCCTGAAATGCCTCGAGAAGTCCGCGCCCAGCACGCCTCCCTAGTCACCGACGTGACAACCATTATTTCGGCAGATTGCTCAAGGTGCCCAGCTGCTGGAGTCAACCATGCAACTCTGGAGTAAGGTTCAATGTGATCCAGTCCTTCATAAAATCAATCAGGACTTACGGCAGAAGGAAGAAGCCTTCGAGCAGGTCAACACTACGCTACACACTTTGGTACCTACCTAGCATTTGGCACAGTTAAAAACCAACAATGATATCCAAGACGAGATTGAGAAACTCCGACATAAATAGCACATCATGGCGAAATGTCTGAAGCCTTGGGCTACCACAGCCCTCCGACTTTCACAGGATATTGATGGCACGACCAAGCGACTTAATCAGATTCTTGGAAGTATCACCACGGCGACTGAAGGACCGACCTTCCAAAAGCTAGTAAATCTTGCACAGAGTGTTGCTGCCCAGAGTCAAGAAGTGTTACCTCTGCTGATTGCCGCCCTTACTACCTTACGTGGGAAGATAGAGACCGCACCATCGTCATGACTCGAGAAAAGTCACAAGATTGTGTTGGGGGACTGTTGGAATAGGGTCTCCTACGAGCTACGAAATTGGTCCGATTTTGAATACTTTTGATTATATTTAGTCTAGCGTGAGGGTTTTGGGGTGGATCAAAGCCCCGAAAGCATTGTAATGGGCAAAAGGGTAAACCAGGGGTCTGAAAACCATGGTTTGCCTACCATAGGAAAGTTTAGGCTAGATTATTATAAATAGAGGAACATTTTGTATTGTAAGGTAGGAAATGAAGAGCTATTGATGAAAATTGTGGTTTAAGATATCTGTTTGGGTTTTTGGTGAAAGGACTCCTGCTGGCTGTGTGCGCAGAGATCCAGAGTCCAGCTGTGTGCAGACCTTGTTGCTGTGTGTGCAGGATGGGATGGGTATTGTAAGAAGGAATTGATGAATAAAAAAGGTTGCTTGAGAACTGAATCTATGTGTATTGTTTGTGCGAATCATTGGTAATTACTTCTTTCTATGCATTCTGTATTCAGGCTGCAAAAGATCTGTGTAAGTGTGTTTGTTGTATCTAGATCTGTTCTGTTCTGTTTTATGCAATATTGTGCTACTGTCATAGAAGTATATAATTATATCTCTAGCTCACGTGGATGCGAAAATATACCTATTGACCTTGCGCAGAAAGAGGTGATCTGGGTATCACAGGGCTGGACGCAGCTCTGCTTGCCTTACCTATCCTTTCGCAGGGCGTGGAAACCTGGTTCTAGTACCCACCCATACTACTTCAAGTGAGACTTTGACCTACGCAAGCAAGTCACTGCTGAAAGGGCTAGTAGTATAGGGGTTTTTTGGCAAACCTTGAACTCCGAACCTGGGTCAGGACCCCTCGTGCCAACACACAATAATAACAATATTGGGGTTACAGGGGTACAACAATAACAATAAGGGGGTTACACTAACAAAAATAAGGGAATATACTATTAATATAAGGACCTAACATAATCTCAGTTGTTGGTTCTAGCTTCTTTCTAGAATCTTTGGTCACATGGCAGTAGACAGATGAGCCAAAAATTTTAAAATATGAAACATCAGGTTTCTTACCAGAAAAATCCTCCTCTAGTGTACTCATGCCAAGTATTCGATGAGGACTACAGTTCTGCACAAATAACATTGTGTTCCATGCCTCTTCCCACAGATGCAATGGTAGGCCCTGATCATGTAACGTCGCTTGTGTCGCACCCAAAATTGTTCTGTTCTTTCTTTCTGCAACCCCATTCTGTTGTGGGTTATGAGGTGCAATCAATTCTCTTTTAATTCCTTCTTTGTTATAGAAGTTATTGAATTCATTGGAGATGTACTCACCACCATTTTTGCTCCTCGAAGCCTTCACATGCTTCCCTGTATATTTCTCAACCAGTTTTTTGAACTCACAAAATTTTGAGAATGTCTAATCTTTCTTCTGCATGAAGTAGATCCAACATTTTCTAGAAAAATCATCAACAAAAATCACATAATATATGTGCTTTGCTATATAAGCTGTAGAGAATGGTCCACACACATCTGAGTGAACTCTCTGAAGGATTTCCACTACTCGGTTCTCCTTCTCATGAAAAGTGGCCTTTGCATACTTCCCCATGGTAAATCCCTTGCATGTTTCTATCTGCACAAGAGTACCCTTTGGAAGCCCTGTAGAAATCTGTTGCATGACCTTCAAAGCACCGTGGTGTAGATTGCCCAATCTCATGTTCCATAACACACCCTCATCCCAGCTCACCACTCTGTCTGCTTTACTCATCAATGTTGTGCAACCATCTACATCAAGTTTGTAGAGATTATTCACATGAATCCCAATCTTCTTAAATTTTCATGTGGCTTTGTGATGAAGGAATGCTTTCCCTTCACTGAAAACCACATCATATCCTCTATTCTCCAACATAGCAACTGAAACTAAATTATGTTTCAAGCTTGGTACATGCATGACATATTTTAATAAGAAATTTTTATCTAACTATCTCTAGAAAGTAACTATACCAATCCTGGTAGCGCTATACCTCCCGTCATCACCCATCTCGATGTGCATCTAAATATCCTTCTCCTCCAAGCTACTAAAGAGTTCTTTGTCTCCCTTCATGTGGAAATATGCACCACTATCCAAGTACCACACTAATCCCATCACACTAAACACCATGCATATGATGAGTGAGAAGTCTAAATTGAACTTTGAAGCCAAATTTTCACCCATTTCAGATCCTAAAGCCTTCTTGTTATTCTTCTTCTTCTTTGGACAATTAGTGGCATAATTTCCATGCTTGTGACAGTGAAAACATTTCACTCTAGACATGTCACGCTTCTTGCCTTCTTTGTTGGTCTAAATTTGGAATAGGATTTCTTTTCCTTCCCCTTCTTTGCCTTACCAACCAAGGCACAATTTTCCTCATCATGTGCCTTAGATGAGGATCCATCCCTGGTATTCTACCTAATCTTCTTCTACCAAATCCAACCAAAGTCTCTCCCAATATTTTAAATTCTCCCTCCCATTAACAGAGTCATGATAACTATGCGAACTCATGGGAAGGCCTAGAATTGCTAGACTCACCAAGTCATCATCCGATATAGTAATCCCGACACTCCCAACCTCATCTCGACATTGGATGAACTTGGTCAAATATTTCAGAATAGTGTCTCCTTTATCCATTTTGATTTTCCTGAGATTATCCTTCAGTGCTAATTTTCTGTGGTCATTACTATTCTGAAATAGATCTGTGAAAGCCTTCCACATTGCATATGGAGTCGCTTTTCCATGGAGACTTGAAACAATGTGATCTCAAACTCCCTCTAACAATATCATCCTCACCTTTGCAACCTTCTTTTGACAAGCATCAAGAAGAGCGGTGTCTGCTGCTGCGGGCCTTTGAATATCAGTGTCGATGAATTATTTTAACCCATTGTCCTCCAGAACTTCCTCCATTATGGCTTTCCATGCAATATAATTAGAAATCCCCTCGAGTCCATATTCTAATATTAATCCATTGAAATCCATCTTGATCTACCTGTCGCACCAAAGAATATTTTTGCAAGTTCGAATGATGTTCAACACAAACTCAATTTCTTCTCCACTATAGTGATTTCTTGCACTCTAATACCATGCATAAATTATACAAACAATATGTATACAAATGGATTCAATTCGATCATGTGATGTGCTAAATAAAGATATTGAATCCTTCTACAAATTAATTTCGGAAAATAAACATGATCGCACAATCACACCAAGTAAAAGAAAGAAGCAAATCAATCCACAACAGAGATAATTTTCCTAGGAAAAGTTTGCTGCTCAAAACCCCTCTATTTTTAATTTTATATTCAACCAAGGAATCATGAAAAAATTAAAATGCACTCTTCTCATAGGAGTCTGTTGCACTCTCACAATTGTCTCACACTGAGCTAGACAAAATTTACCAACATGCAATCCAGAGGTTAATCACCTTCACCATCAAGCTAGAGTGATTTCACCTAAACAGGTCCAGAAATCACCAAAACTAATACAAGCTTGGATTCCTTAGGATTTATTCACCATATCTAGAGAAATTTTCATGTCTCCACCCACCTATCAATAGCTTGCCAGAGAAAACCATCCTCACCCTCAACCCTTGGGATTTTCCTGAGACCACCTCAACTAGATATAAATCCACTGGAAATCCAAAGCTTAACCAAATTGAAAACCCACTATACCATGGCTATATAGGAAATGGAAAGGAAAGGTTTTACATCATTGTCAATCCAGGAAACTTCCATGCCTATGACAACAAACATGACCAATAAACCAATGCATAAACCATGTATTCACATCTAGGCAAGATAATCAAACATACAACCTGTTACCTAAAAAATCCTCTTATTGGATGCTCTTTCCTTACTTGATTTATTCCCTTGCTAAATATTGTCCAATATTCTTCTTGTGCTCCCTTTATTTCCTTGCTTTCATGTGTCTTCTCTGTGTCCAAGTGCTCTCCCCCTTGCTTCTCCATGTTCAAGTTAGAATGCTATAATTTTTTCCCATTTTTCCTTTCCTTTTCTTTTTATTTTCCTTCAATTCCCCTTGCATGCATATTATTTTCTCTTCATTTTCATTTCTATTTTTTTCCTTTATTTATTTTGTTAAATTTCCATTTATTACCTTTTTTTCTTTTTCCAATGCCCCTGAAAATTCCAATTTCCATAGACAATAAATAATTAAGTGCAAGTGGATATGAATATAATGTTTTCCCCCTCCATTCAGCTCAGAATATGAGTCATGTGACCTTGGTTTTATTTTTCCTGTATAATTCCCATTTATTACATGGAAACTTAACTCAGGATTGTTGAAAAACCCTCCCCCTTGGGGGAACACCATCCTCGGTGGTCTATGACACTTATAACCAGAAACAAAATGTTAAAAAACATGATAACATATTGCTTATGGATATTTATAACACAACTTGATGCAGTATTTACAATAACATGTTGTGTATAAAATCCACATAGATTCAACTAATCTTGTAATATGCTAAAACAAAATACTAAATTTATTTCTACAAATTTGTGAAAACCAAATACGATCGCACAATCACATGAACAATAAATAGAAATAATTCCATTCACAGAACACAAATATGTATCTGGGGAAATCCTCAGCTAAAAACCCCACTATTTTTATATTGCATAAAGTCAAGAATATGAAGCAATACAATGTTATTTCCCTTCCTGAGAAACCTTTGCATTATCTCTTCCTATCTCAATCTGATCCTAGAAAGAATGGTATGATAATTAACCAATTTCTTGCATTTGGGTTTCTCAGTCTTTCTTACGCATTCTTAGAGGAATTTAGCCCCTATTAATTAGGAAATTCCTAAGAAATAATTGTGAAATTCATTTAAGGCGTCCTTCTGACCTCATGCATGACATCTACAATTTTCTAATTATACAACTGATAGTTATCTTCCCTTTAAGTCCAATCTCAACTGGGCCTTCCATAGAACTCACATGCAATACTTATTTATAGCGAATTATCAGTTATTTGATTGATCATTGCATGTGAATTAAATCATATTTAATTCATTGTACCTATTACTAGCTCATCCATCAGTTAGAACTAGTTAAACTGATTTTAACTCAAATAATTGTGTTAAGTAATTACAACTCAAAATAAACTGCAACTAGACCCCCTAAAACTTAGAGTGAACTCTACATGCCTCCATTTTCACCCCCAACTCAAATTAACTAAGCTAACTAAGTATTCTCGACTCATTTAACTCATATAAGTTTTCATGTGATGTGGAGTTACAATTTCCTTCTAATTTAATTAAGGGAAAAATAGTAGAAGCCCTTCTTGTTTCCAATTTCAACATATTTCTTATTATATATTTCTAAACACAGCTCAATATAGTATTTACAAACACACACACACACACACACACACACACACACACACATACATATGCCAATACACAGTTACTTAAATTGGAAAATAAAGAAGGATATAATGTGTGCATCTGATCAGTGATCTCCCATGTAGCTTCATTGGGCCCAAAGTAAGCACTGCACTTTAACTTGCTCTATTGCTCGGTTCCAAACCATAATATTCTTCCATTGTAGGATGCATTGAGGCTCTGGTTGGAACTCTTCTTATATTTCCACGTGCAATACATACCAATCAATCACATGATCGGTATCCCATACATATCTTTTGAGCAATGAAACATTCAAAAGATCACGGGCTTTCATTCTTGGAGGAAAAGTAAGTTTTTAGGCCACTGGTCCAATCCTCTCAAGGATCTCAAAAGGCCCACAATACCGACCTTCCAACTTGGCACGTTATCCAATATTTAAGGAGTTATTCTTGGGTTTGATACACAAGTACACATGCTCCCCAACCTGAAACTCTTTGAATACACTATAGTGATCCTCATAGCTCTTATTCTTGTCTTGTGCTATGTTCAAATTATTTATGATAACCTGCATCTCCTACTCCATATCTCTCAACATATATGTTACAATCAATACCTTGCTCACTAGATCACTCTAGTTGACAGGAGTATTACAACTCCTCCCATAGAGACCCTCAAATGGACTCATTTTCAAGGATTTGTGATATCCATTATTATAAGAAAACTCCACCAGTGGAAGATACTCCTCCCATCTCCTTTGTTTATTCATGACATGCATCCTCAACATATCCTCAAGAATCATGTTAAACCTCTCTTTTTTCCCATTTGCTAATCGATGATAAGTTGTATTGAAGGTTAGATTTTTCCCCAATACTGCAAACAACTCCTTCCAAAATCTAGAAGTGAACATGGCATCTATATCTGATATAATCCTCTTGGGAAATCCATGCAACCTCATTATCTCCTTAATGAATACTCGAGCCAATTCTCTAGCTAAATTAGTAGACTCAATTGCAATGAAGTGAGATACCTTACTCAACCTGTCAATCACAACCATGATGGATTCATGTTGCCTTGATGTCCTTGCAAATCCTATAATGAAATTCATGGAAATGACCTCCCATTTCCATTCCAGAATTGGAATAGGCTGCTGTTATTCATCAATATTTTTCACCTGTTGATGATGACTAGTTTTTAAAGACAATTTTTCTAGAATTTGATCTCCAATTTGTCAAATCTGTCATCTAGAAAACACCCCTAAACAATTTTTTCCCTCCTACCTTTTTCAGTCAGCCTATGATGAGAAAAAACATAGTTGTCAAAGTCCTATCTAGTTTCAGTCATATAATCCTGTCCATGAGTTGTCATAGTTAAAGGTTATCTGCTGTCATTTACCCTCATTCCCAAGTCATTCATTATCCAACTGTTGATAAAATTTCAGCCACCCTACCTCTAGTCATATGTCATTTTGAGATCTAATCCTACCCAAAGAAAATACTCAAAATATATCAAAGATCTCCCCTAAGTTAGGTAGTGGCGCTTAAGGAATCCCTTCCTTGGAAAAAACATCCTGAGCCAAAATATTTTGTTCAATACCAGCCAACCCTGAATTAGTGCTTAAATCTGCAAAAAACAAAGCTTGATACACCCATAGGTCATGCCACTAAAAGGTCTTGATGTCTCAACAGTACATGTTTCAAAATCCAAACTGATATAATGTTGATCTACAGTGTTTCAGTGTCTCTTTCAGAAGCAGAGATGTACAAGCATTCCAGAAGACATTATCAAACTAAACATAAGAAGAAAGATGCTTCTCATGTTGTTTTGAGCCTAGGATAAGAATACCAGTCAAAGAGAAAATTAAATAAACCTCTGCAAACATAGTCAAGAAAGGTTAGTAAGTAATGACTAGCAAGCAAATACTCTACAGATACAAGTCATGTGGCTCCTTATACATATCTTAGAACATGCCCCTTATAGCATATTGTCAAATTTTCACTTTATTACTTATTTTGATATACCAAGCAGAGATTTCTATTACAAATAAAGATGACACAGTTTGAGAAATGGATGAAATTTCATGACTGTGTTAACCCCCTCCAAGCAAGAATAGATGGTTGGGTGATATTTTGAAAACCTCCTCCAAGCAAGAGCAGATGGTTGGGTGACATGTTGAAAACCTCCTCCAATATAAAGAGCAGATGGTTTGGAAATATTATGTTAACCTCCTTCATTTAAAAGCAGATGGTTAGGAACATGATAAGGGCCTCCTTCATTTAAAAGAAGAGGGCCAGGAACAGAAGAATAGCCTCATTCAAAGAGCCCGAGACTAACACTGTTTCAAAATACCTAAAAAAAATTTCACACCACTTCCTCCAAAAGGATGAAGCAACTGATATATTAGTAGTGTTTCAAATGGTGTTTAAATGAGTCCACTGTTTAAAGGACAAAGTTGAAAATCAGTGAAAGCAACTGAAGGTTCGTGGTTTGAAGCCATTTGTGACATCATCAAAGCAGTGATACAATGGTGTCAAAAAAATTCTTTTCTCTTTTATATATAAAGGCCTCCTTCGAAGAGTAACCAGAGGCTAGAATGTCCAAAACTTGGAACAAGCTCATCAAAATGACAGGAAGGGTATGACACAATGATTCAAATTCAAGACAAAATTCAAAGAAATAAAACATACCACTTTCATAGACAAGACCTATTACTGTACTTAAAAACAAAATTTTTTGTTTATATGATTGCATTAAGGGTTTTTTTAAGGCCATCTCCTTGATGAATAGATATAGGTCAAAGCTTGGTGAGTGCCAAAAAGGGTTTACCTACAATCCAAGGAAAATGGGTCTTTATGGTATTTTAAAGCTGATAAAATACTAAAGGTAGTGATCGATGGTTTTATATACAAAAAACCTTTTCAAAGGGCACAAAAACTTTTCTAAAGCTGACTACCAAAGAATTGAAGTTTTTTTTTTTCAAATGAAAAGGAGGGAGGATACCATTTAAAAGGTCCCATGAGCCATTTCAAAAAACAAAGCAAACGTCCCTTGGCTGCACACTGCAGAGAGAAAATAGTTTTCGGGCATTTTTTTTCAAGTTTTCGGCGCTCAAACCCTGCGCGACGCGCCTATAGATGTGTGTGGCGCGCCTGTGAGTGCCTGAATGAATAATTTGAATGGAGGCGTGGCGCGCCTATAGATGCACATGACGCACCTGTGTTTGCAGTCACTAGCACCCGAAACTGACTCGACACCTCCATCTACGTGGCATTTTCTTTTGCAAACAAGCCGTTGATCCACCAGGCTTCCAAAAACTCTTATGAAAGATGCTCAAATGATAAAAAAGGCCCACGAACTAATATTTGAGGTATTTTTTCACTCGGAAAATTTTGGGGTTAAAAGGGGGTGTTTTTGCTGTGTTTTCCCAAAGAAGAAACAATGATTTTGAAAGCAAATCATCATCTAAAAACACAGAGATAGACACTGATTAGGAGATAGAGATGTTGTCAAAATTAAAGGAGGTATTCTTGTGTTGTGAAGAGGTATCAAATTTTATTGAATAAGTGTCCTAACAGTGTTAACAAAGAACAAACCTTGTCTGCTAAATCAAAGAGGGAAACAGTGATTAGGAGATTGGGCCTTTGGTCAAAATCAAAGAAGTCTTTTTTGCTGTGGCTATCAAGGATTAATATAGTGATAGGGAAAGGTGTTTGTGCCAAAACAAAGGGAGATTCATCTTCAAACAAAAACCACAAACATACCTTGTTTAAGCCTTTTTCTCAAACACAGTGATTAAAGGAGATAGGTTGTTTGTCAAATTGAAAAAGGTCTCTTTTATCATGGATATTAAAAGATAAAACAATGAAATAAGGGAGGTTTGTTATGCCAATTTGAAAGCTCTTTTTGTGCTATAAAAAGCTAAGACTGCCCACAGTTGCTAGAAATAAAAATAGAGGTTGTAGAGGTCTCAAAACATTTTAAATGATCATCTAGACAGTGGTAAAAGGGATGAAGGCTTCATCAATTTAAAGAGGTATTTTTTTGTGTTTAGTGTAGAAATTTGAATAATTTGCTGAGTTATTCACTGAGATTATCCTAATTACACACTATTTAAGCTTCATGCATAATACATAACCTCTTCTACAATTGATCATCAATATGCGGAAATAGAAAGCAGTCGCATGCACTCATTAAAACATAATCAAGCACACATATCAACACAGTATGTAATGGGGAAAGCAATAGCTGAAAACCCCCAACTATCTGTATAGTATAATGATAGAGAACATGTAACAATACATACCACAATACTCCTCACAAGTACTCAGTACTATCACCAGAAGTTACACATAAACTAGTCGAGATTTGAACAAGTCATGGGTTCAAATATTCTCCACAAGTCTGCCTGCCTCTACTACGTAATCCAAGTTGATTAATGATGAGATCCAAGTTCGAATCCCACTAGCTCCAACTTCGCAATCCTCATTGGCAATATCCATCAATGTGTGTGCAAATCTCATGCACAATCATGGTCACAACTGATAGTCACACTCACCCTTTCACCCACCTCTAACACTGGTCTCCACTGAACTGTCCATGCATTGCAGTTGACTAATGTGTTCTTTAGTTTATTTATGAGTTAATAATTAGTGAATTAATTAATAATTAATTCACACCACTCATCACTAGTGTATTTTTCAGTTAGACTAAATACAACTAGTTCAACTAAGTTAAACCGAACACAACTCCACCAACTGTCTCATCAACTCCACCAAACTCTGCCACATGAGTTCTAACCGAAGTCAACCATGCAATAGCTCAACTAACCCTTAGGAAAAGCGTATTTCCTTCTGTCAGCTGCATGTGCCACATCCAAGCATCAAACTGAAGTGCTCCAAGAGGATAAGATAATCTTTATAGTCTAAATATTATTAAGGGTTAATAATATTTGACTGTTCTATTTTTAGCCCGGTAGTCTAAAAATAGAAACCGCCCAATGTCTAAAAATAGAGGTCCATCTATTTTTACCAACTCGACCAATCATCCATAAATGGCATCCTGCAACTCATAGACCATGATCCATATGTATAAAAATAGACATAGTCTAAAAATAGACTTTGCGCCAAAAATATCCTGCGGGCCCACTTAGTGAAGGCGACTTCATTTCACTAAGCTCCATCATCTTGTTGCATTTTCAACACTCCCTATCAACAAGATATGGATTATCTGCAACCCCTATCCTGCCTCTGTGGTATTCGAATTTTCTCTTGGTGAGTGCCTTCGCCAAGATGTCAGCATCCTGATCCTCCGTGGGAATGTATGAAAGTAACATGATTCTCCGCTGCACACAATCTCTGATATGATGGAACCTGATGTCGATGTGTTTGGATCTATCATGAAATACTGGATTAGCTGAGAGTTTAATGCAACTTTGGTTATCACAATAAATCACAGTAGGCTCCAAGTGTGGCCCGAACAACCCGACCAGGGTCTTCCTCATCCATATGACCTCGCATGCAGCCAAGCTTGCTGCCATATACTCAGCCTCTGCTGAACTGAGTGCCACGGATCTCTGCTTCCTGCTGTACCAATAAACTGTTGTCAACCTGATACTGAAGATCCCTCCAGATGTGCTCTTTCTGTCCGTTGGGCTCCCTGCCCAATCTGCATCTGTGAAGCCACAAAGCTTCACCTCATCCTCCTGTCTGTACCACAAGCCATATCCTAGTGTGCCTCTAAGATAACACAATACATGCTTTCCTGCCTTCCAGAAGAGCTTGGTAGGCTTAACCATAGCTTGCGAAAGCTGGTTAACAGCATAGCATATATCGGGTCGTGTATTGACCAGATACATAAGCGACCCCACCAACTGTCGATAAACAGTGGCATCCACTACCTCTGCCGAAGTAGCATCCTCCTTCCTCCAACCTCTAGGAAGAGGAGTATCAACAGGCTTGCAGCCATGCATGTTGAACTTCTCCAGTATTTCTCGGGCATACTTACCCTGAGAAACAAATAGTACATCACTGCACTGCCAAATTTCCAATCCCAGGAAATAATGAAGGAGGCCCAAGTCCTTCATCTCAAACTCTCTAGCAAGATCCTCCTTGCATGAAAGTATCAACAGCTCATCACCCATCAAAATCAAATCATCTACATATAATACAATGATCAACAACTTCCCCTCCACCACAATCTGGTACAGGTTAGGATCCATCTCACTCTTGGAGAATCCAAGTCCGGTAAAATAACTGTCTATCCATGTGTACCAAGCACGAGGTGCTTGTTTCAACCCTTACAGTGCTCTCTTGAGTCTGCACACATGCGACTCACTGCTGAAGATCTCGAAACCTTCAGGCTGCTCTATGTACACCTCCTCCTCAATGAATCCATTGAGGAACGCAGTCTTCACATCCATCTAATGGATTTTCCACCCCATCTGCGCTAAGAGAGCTAGGATCGTCCGTATGGAAGAGTACCTTGCGACAGGTGCAAAAGTCTCCTCATAATCGATCCCCTCTACCTGTGAGAAGCCTCGGGCAACAAATCTTGCCTTGTACTTCTCCACACTCCTGTCAGCTGCCTACTTCACTTTGTAGATCCATCGCGAACCCACCACTGATTTCCCCTCTGGTCTTGGGACAATCTCCCATGCACTGTTTCTAACAATCGAATCATACTCTTCCACCATGGAATCTACCCATGCAGGGTCCTCCACAGCTTTCTCGAAAGAGGATGGCTCTGTCACGACACATTTTCTCACAAGAGCCATGTATCCAGTGTACCGGTCCAGTGACTGTCTCTTCCTACGCTTTGCTGTAGGTGGTCCTATAACCTTCTCTGCATCTTGAGCCAGTCGCTCAGCTTCTGTAGTGCGCTTGCGCCCTCTGATGGTTGGCGCTGCATGAGTGGTCTCTTCCACTCCATGAACTTCCTCTTGTGGCTGATCCACATCATGAAGCTCATCCTTAGGAACTAATAGCTCCTCATCTGCATGCAAGTGTGGCTCCCTCTCAAGCAAACACTTCATGGCTTTCTCCTCCTGAAATTTGATATCCCGTCGCACAACAGTCTTGCGACTGTCTGGAAAATACACACGATAGTTGTGGGGCGTATCAATGTACCCCAAAAATATCCCAACCTCTGCGGTCGGCTCCAGCTTCTTCCTGGCATCCTTCGTCACATGAATGTAAACAGGTGAACCAAAAATCCTCAAATGGGAAATATCAGGCTTCTTACCAGAAAACGCCTCCTCGGGTGTACTCATGCCAAGTATCCTGTGAGGACAACGGTTCTGCACATATACTGCAGTATTGCATGCCTCAGCCCACAAGTGTATGGGAAGGCCCTGATCATGCAACATCGCCCGTGTAGCACCCACGATCGTTCTGTTCTTCCGCTCAGCAACCCCATTCTGTTGTGGGTTATGAGGTGCTATGAGCTCTCTTCGAATTCCTTCTGCGCTACAAAAGTCCTTGAATTCGCCAGAGATGAATTCACCACCATTGTCGCTCCTAAGAGCCTTCACCTGCTTCCCCGATTCTTTCTCAACCAATGCCTTGAACTCACAGAACTTTGAGTATGTCTCACTCTTCTTCTGCATGAAGAAGATCCACCACTTACGAGAAAAAATCATCAACAAATATCACATAATACCTGTGCTTTGCTGTCGAAGCTACTGAGAAAGGTCCACACACGTCCGTGTGAATTCTCTCAAGGATCTTCGTGGCGCGACTATCCTTCTAGTGAAAGGTGGATTTCACAAATTTTCCCAAGGTACACCCCTTGCACTAATCTGACTGCGCAAGAGTGCCTTTAGGAAGCCCAGTAGAAATCTGCTGCAGTATCTTCAAAGCTCCATGGTGAAGGTGGCCCAATCTTCGGTGCCACAACTCGCCATCATCCCGGCTCACCACTCCTTCTGCCTTTCCTGCCATTGCTGCGCAGCCATCTACCTGCAATTTATAAAGGTTCTTAACTCGAACCCCTATCCTCCGGGTCTCACCAGTTGCCTTACTGCGCAGGAAAGCCTTTCCCTCGCTAAAGACAACATCATATCCCTTGTCTTCTAACATCGCCACAGAGATAAGATTCTTCTTCAATCCCGGAACATGCATCACTTCCTTCAATACGAAGGGTTTACCAGACTCCCTCTCAAAGGAAATGGTACCGATACCGGTCGCACTGTATCTACCATCATCGCCCATCTCGATGTGCACTCCAAGATCTTTCTCATCCAGATCTGAAAACAGATCTCGATCTCCAGTCATGTGAAAAGACACACCACTGTCCAAGAACCATACTGATCCTATCACACTTAAGACCAAGCATGCGATCAACGAAAAATCTAGCTCAAACTGCGAGGCTAAGGCCTCTCCCATTGCAGATCCAGCAGCTTGCTTATTTTTCTTCTTCTGCGGACAATTTGTGGCATAATGTCCGTGCTGGTGACAGTGAAAACACTTCACCTTAGACATGTCCTGCTTCTTGCCTTTTGCACCAGAATGAGAAGCTTTCTTTCTCTTCCGCTTCTTTTATTTGGCAGCCAAAGCGCAATTTTCTTCATCAGATGCCTTTGATGAAGATTCGTCTCTGGTATTCCGCCTTATCTCCTCTTGCACAAGATCCGACCAAAGTCGCTCCCATCCTGGCAATTTCTCCCGACCATTGACAGAATCCTGATAGGCATGCCAACTCTTCGGAAGACTAAGGAGAGCCAAGCTCACCAATTCCTCATCATCGACAGTCACCCCCACACTTCCCAGCTCATCCCTGCATTGGATGAACTTCGTGAGGTACTTGGGCATACTGTCGCCTTTCTCCATCTTTATGTGTCTGAGTTTATCCTTGAGCGCCAACTTCCTCTGGTCGCTCTTGCTTTGGAATAAATCTTTCAATGCTTTCCACATCAAGTATGGAGAATATTTTCCATGCATGCTGGATACAATGTGATCCTTCACGCCCTCCAACAGAATCCTTCGACATTTTTCCATCTTCTTTTGCCAAGCCTCAACTTGAGCAGCATCAGTAGGCTTTGGGATCTCAGCTTCTATGAACTCCTTCAGCCCGTTATCATCTAATACCGCCTCCATCCGGTTATTCCATGCAACATAATTCGAACTGCCCTCAAGGGCATACTCCAGTCGCAATCCGTTGAAAGACATTTCAACTTTGGCACCAAGAAAACTACTGCAAATTCGAATTCCAAATTCTGCTGCAAATTCGAATTCCAAGCTCAAAACTCAGCTGCTTCTGGATCTGTGAGAACAAATTATTTCTAGCACAGAGATCGACTATAAGGGAATTTATTGGATATATCACCTTTCAAAGAAAGGATGGATCCAGAGGCTACCTGGCCCGTTACAGACTCTGTCTACCGAAATAATTGTAATCATTGTAATAGATCCAATGATCAATTCTGCTCAGATACCATGTAGAAATTTGAATAATAGCTTAATTATTCTCCGAGATTATCCTGATTACACACTATTTAAGCTTCATGCATAATACATAACCTCTTCTACAATTGATCATCAATATGCGGAAATAGAAAGCAGTCGCATGCGCTCATTAAAACATAATCAAGCACACATATCAACACAATATGTAATGGGGAAAGCAATAGCTGAAAACCCCCAACTATCTGTATAGTATAATGATAGAGAACATGTAACAATACATAGCACAATACTCCTCACAAGTACTCAGTACTATCTCCAGAAGTTACACATAAACTAGTCGATATTTGAACAAGTCATGGGTTTAAATATTCTCCACAAGTCTGCATGCCTCTACTGCGCAATCCAAGTTGATTAATGATGAGATCCAATTTTGAATCCCACTAGCTCCAACTATGCAATCCTCATTGGAAATCTCCATCAATGTGTGTGCAAATCTCATGCACAATCATGGTCACAACTAATAGTCACACTCACCCTTTCACCCACCTCTAACACAGGTCTCCACTGAATTGTCCATGCATTGCAGTTGAATGATGTGTTCTTTAGTTGATTTATGAGTTAATAATTAGTGAATTAATTAATAATTAATTCACACCACTCATCACTAGTGTATTTTTCAGTTAGAATAAATACAACTAGTTCAACTAAGTTAAACAGAACACAACTCCACCAACTGTCTCATCAACTCCACCAAACTCTGCCACATGAGTTCTAACTGAAGTCAACCATGCAATAGCTCAACTAAACCATAGGAAAAGTGTATTTCCTTCTTTCAGCTGCATGTGCCACATCCAAGCATCAAACCGAAGTGCTCCAAGAGGATAAGATAATGTTTATAGTCTAAATATTATTAAGGGTTAATAATATTTGACTGTTCTATTTTTAGCCCGGCAGTCTAAAAATAGAAACCGCCCAATGTCTAAAATAGAGGTCCATCTATTTTTACCAACTCAACCAATCATCCATAAATAGCATCCTGCAACTCATAGACCATGATCCATATGTCTAAAAATAGACATAGTCTAAAAATAGACTTTGCGCCAAAAATAGCCTGCGGGCCCACTTAGTGAAGGCGACTTCATTTCACTAAGCTCCATCATCTTGTTGCATTTTCAACATTTAGAGATAGTGAAAGTTTGTGCAGACCCCAGATTCTAAAAATCAGAGTCTGTTTTGAAGGTCTTCAAGTCAGTTGAAAGATGGCTTGTTTACTTTTTAAAGGGCAGTGAATAGCAAAGGGGCAGTGCTTGAGGGGAGGATTTTTTGTGCCAAAACAAAAGAAATCATTTTTCAACAAAGAACCACAAACACATCTTTTCAAGATCTTTGCCAAAACACAGTGATAAAGTGTTTTTGGTTATCATTTGACAAGTACTTGTTTGCTAGCATCAAAGAAGCACAGTGACTTGCAAGGAGGAAAAGGTGTGGTGTTGGGAGACTATTTCAGAGACCATTTGAATCAGCTTGTCTTGGTCAGCCAGCAAAGAGTATCAAAAGAAAAATTCCTCCCAAGAAAGATAGCAGAAGTGGCCCTCACAAAAGGTATGAACCTTTTTCAACTGAGGAAGTAAATGCCCATCCTTTAGTATGTTTTAACTTTCATGAAGTTGGATGTTTGGAGTTTTGTCAAAGGTTTCAGGAGGTGAAAATTTATCTTCCATTGACACATCTATTTTATTTAAGAATACAAGGGAAACATGTTCATCTAGTAGGCTTATACTTCAATCTTTCTCCTAGATCCATTTCCAGAGCTACCAAAATTCCATATGTCAGAGAAAAATGGTTTAAGCAGAGTTACTTAGACTTAGATCAATACAAAACCTTTTTGAAACCAGAGCATCGGGATGCATGCCCATCCATATTTCCTTTTTCATATTTTTTGACTAGCTATGCTATCCTCATGAAGATAATCATGAAATATTTCACATGCGAGGGAATTTTTTCTCGGGTTTATGCTTACCATATCAGGCTACGCATGCACTTCACAAGAACCCAATTGCTAAACCTACCCTTTTTCCTCCATAGAAGTATTGAAAATATGGCTTCTACTGTTCAAAAGAGACCTTCCTCTCAGCATCCAGCTTGTCTTTTCCATCATTCCCTTATCAATATTGTCATTCTTCATCAACTTGAGAAGAAGGGAATTTCTTGGGACACTTTCATTTCACATCCCGATTTCGCCACTGCTTCTTCATCCCATGCATCTCTTTCACCTTCCACTCATCCTCTTTCTCCTTCTTCTAGTAAACCCACTCCTAAGAAGAAAAAATCTACCATGATTGATCAAGAAGAAGAGCATAATGAGGAAGAACAATAAAGTGAGGAAGGACAACACAATGATGAAGAGGAGTACAGTAAGGAAAAGTAGGAAAGTGATAAAGAGAAAAAACAGTGAAGAGGATCAAATTCAAAGGAATAAAAATGAAGAGGAGCAAAGTGAAGAAAATCATAGTGATGAAAAGCAGCACAGTGATGAAGAAGAGCACCATGAAGAAGAGCAAAACAGTGAAGAGGGAAATGACGTAGAAATGGAACAATTTGATGAGGAACACAACAGTCACAGAGAGGAGGATATTGGTAGTGCTCATAGCAGCAAACATGATGAGGATGAAGCACAAAACATTGAAGATACAGGGCCTAAAATTCCTGAAGAAAGCAGGGACAAAAGTGAAAAAGGTAGCCCTCAAGGAGATATGCAAGGTGACAGTCAAGGCATTAATGAAGAGGGTGAAAACAGTGGCAAGGATGATGAGGGGAGTAGCAAGGGAAAAGACCAAGTAGAGCATGTGCTAGCTGCCTCTCCTAGGAAAGGGGCCATGCTTTCTTCTCCAAAGGTAACAAAGCCCCGAACATCAAGAAATAAAGTGCCTCAAACTGTAACCCCAAATTTTACTAGAGCCCTCCGAAGCAAAGGAAAGTTGCCCAAGCAATCCATTGTTGAATTACCTAAGAGGAGGAAGACCAAGAAGGCCACCCAAAGCAAGGGAGAGGAGAAGGAAGAAAGTAGCCATGAGAGAGAGAGGGAATTTGACATAATTCAGATAAACAGTGATGACAATGAAAATGAGGCCAGAATCCTAGAGTCTCTGTTGATAAATAGAGAAGAAAAAATTCATGATCTAAGAGCAGATCTAGAGTGGTCTAAAAACCTCATTCATTTTCTGCAAACACAAAATAAGCAAATGAGTGTCCACATGGCGGTGTATGAGACACGGGCTATCAAGTATCAAAAAGAGGCCTCCAAATCTCAAATTAAGTTGGAAGAACTCATGGGCGAGTTCAATGATAGTGAAGAAGAAGATCAGCCAAGGAGGAAGAAGCCAAGGACCATGGGACTCAGAAGAGCCTTAGAGAAACAAAAAGAGGAAGAAGTTGCCCTTTTCCAATATTTTACTCTTACTACTTTATTCACCCAAGAGATAGAAAGAAATAGAGAAGCATGGCTTGAAATGGTGAATTAACACTTGGAGATGAAGTTGGAAAAGGCCAATATAGATTTGGACCTTCAAAGAAAAATGATCAGGCACTATAAGAAGCTTAATCAATTCACCCAATAGAAATTGAAGGCCACACAATAAAAGCTCAAGGAGGCTCAACAGAGGCTCTCGACACAAAAAATGGAGAAATACATATCAAGGCTTCAAATTTTTTTCTCCGCTTCTCAGCATGCTTCTGAAAACCCATGAGGGTCATGCTCGCCAAAATTGGGCAAAATTCGACAAGTTTTGGTTTTTTGACATTTTTTGGCTTTTTTCTAAAAATCATGGGCATCACCATTTTTGTTTGAAGCATCCTCAAAGGATGAAAATGGTATCATTATATGCCATAATTTCAGGGGCATATACCCAGCGAATTTCAGATCAATTGAAGATGATTTAGTCCCCCAAAGTGGCGAAAAACATTCACCTTTTCAACACTCTGCCCTGCATATCAGCAAAGGCTATTTTCTGGGTTTTTTCACATAGGTCATATTTTCACAAGCTTCCAGTGATCAGTTTGGGGAAAAAAATGCATTTTCAGAAAATAGACATCTATATCTTTCCCACGAGCCATCACAGGCCTCGTTGTGACATCGGGAAGGCCTCCAAAAGTTGCCCACAATACAGGGGATTTTTTGCTGATATATTTCTTAAGTATTTTTGTGAAAAATGCACTTTTCTGAAGTGGCTTTTCCTAATGTGCGTTTAGCCTTTTTTGGCCATGGTTAGTTAGGAAAATTCAATATAATTTCCTTTTTTAGCATTTTTAGTATATTTTTATAGATATTTTGTGCCTTGGGCTTTGCAAAGACTCAAGGACAAAATCAGATATTTTTGATGGGCCAATGAGCTTGCTAGTTGCACTAGGAGGTTTTCCCTCATCTTGGCCTATATATTCCAAGAGACTTCATTGTAAACAAGGCTAAACTTGATGATATAGAGCAATATATGGTTATACAAGCTTGGAAGAAATACTTGTCTCATGCATTGGATAGTTTCTTGAATGTTTTTGGATGATGAAAGAGGACTGTTGTTGGATTCCTTGACTTGGTAAAATGGTATAGTGTCCCTCTCTGTTATGTTTCTTAGTTTTCATACATATTTCATGCTCTTGCTTGCTATAAGACAGTAGAGAATAGATTTGAGACATGCCCTTGGAGGCACCTCAGATTTCCTGTTTCATTATAGCTTCTATGTTTTTCTTCCTTCTTAGTCATCTCAAAGAATATTTGATTGCTCTTTGATCACTGAAGAAATTGTTTGCTTGTTTCATTGATGGTTTTATGCATGCTAAGTATGATTCACAGTATGCCCTGCTTACTCATGGCTAGTCATAGCTCCACCTCTGAAACCTTTCTTTGAATGTTTGATTGTCCTAGTTGAAGCAAGGAGGTCTTGTATCGATCTTTCTCTTTGCCTAAAACTCTGCAATATTAGTTTCAAAGTGCCCGATAGCTTGAAATACTATGTCTAGGCATTTCCTCATAGTGCTTTGAGTTATTTGTTTGTGTTAATTGTCTTTCCCCAAAGTCTGATAGCAATTTTCTAAAGTTAGAGAGTCATATATCTCTATGTATTGCTTGAATGTTTATTTCTATTCATTTATCATTTTGTAGTTACATTCATCATGATTAATGGTTATCCCTACCATGTTTATGTCAGCTATTGAACTGTTTATGTTTGAAAGCCTTTGTTCTTCACAAAATTAGTGTCCATCCCACTTCATTTTACCTTAAGATCCATTTTACCTTGATCAAATCGGCCCTTCAACATGCCTTGTATCACCATCTGAAGCTTTCTCGACCTTTTCGACCCCATAGTCCAGTTGATCTGACAATATTTTTATCTATCTTAGTCTTTGATCAGTTCCTCCCTCAAAAACCTAAAAGCAAAACCAAAAACCTACTTCACAACTAGCCTAAAATCAGAAACATAAGAAGCACACAACTATACATTCCTTACACAAATATAGAGAGCCCTCTCTGAGTCCAAGAAGGCTAGGTCCTTGGACTCCAAAGATTGGTTTGATGTTACCCTGTCACTTGGCTTGTCAATCAGCCAAATCACGAGACCCTAACATAATGGCGATCACGGTGGGACCTTCTGAGTTAGTGACAATCTAATTACACCTTAGTAACTCTCAAAGTCTCAATCAAACTTAGAAAAACTTAAGTGTTGTCCGAAGAGTAGAAGCTAGCTTTTTCACCACCCTAGCAAAGTGATGAATCAGGTTTAGAACACTCTAATAAACCATAGGCTGCACATAAAAACTCATAAAACCCCAAAAACATCCCGAGATTGGCTTTTCCTAGTTATTAGTGGTGGACCATAAGTACATTTCTATAAAAACAACCAAAAATCCACCTGGAGACTCCACTAATCTCCAGTAGACCTAAAAATCCACAAAAACCAAAAATTTCATAAACCATACTTTTCTATTGACTCGTCCTTTCCAGAACTTAAAATTCATGGTGCAAACTCTATAATCAATGACAAACTAAGTATAACTTAGCGATTCAAAAAGCTTCACCTAAACATAGGAGATAAACAGAATAAACTTGAAAATAGAACCATTAGCTTGTCCAAACAGTCTAGCAAACTGTTGAAACTAAGTGATAAGTCTTTCTTGCAAGTCTCCACCTCAAAGTTTGCTAAGAAAACTTTTTCCTGAAAGCATATTTGATAGTATTGGTGGTGGACCATAGATCTCAAAGAAATCCACCTGGAAACTCCACTAGCCTTCATTTTTGTTTTGACCATTCTTCACATTAGCGAAACCCCTAGAGAGTTCATCCATCCAAAAAAATCACAAATTCCATCCTCTCTAAACTCTGAATTCGAAATCTGGCTTCACAAAGAATCAATACCAGATCTCATCCAGACCCAAATCCCCCTATCATAGTTGATAACCCAGAGAAGATTCTATGGAAAACTTCCTAAACTGGCAACTTAGCTATCGATATGTCCATCCGTAAAGCAAGATCTGTACCTGAACATCTCACATCCTTGCAGGATTCCCCATTTGACTTAAAATAAAAATAAAAACCCTTTTTAGAAGCAAGTCAAAAAGTAAAATAAAATTTTATGATCTTGAGTCCTTATATTTGCAACAAAGTCCTAGTAGATAAGCCTCACCTACTACACCTCCTGACCTTCAGCTTCTCCACCACTTTGGTTCCTACCACCCCAAATCTGCTCAAAATCAGTTCACAAGTCCGAGTACATCTGCCACACCCATTAAAACCACCACTGTTCAAATCACCTCAGCTCATCCTACAAGCCCTCATATTGTAAATCAACCATTAGCTCCCGCCATGGCAGCTTGGTATGCACCCTTGGTGTTGCCACAACCTTTGGCACCTTTACAACATGACTACCAATCCAAAATCCCACACTTCACCGGAGTTGAGGCTACTACCACCCAACAACATGTAGATAGAATTAGTGATGCCTTTGAATACATGGAAATAGAAGACGAGACCATAAGAATGAGGATGTTCGCCCAAAGCCTGGGCGGAGAAACCAAAAAATGGTTTAAGAGCTTAACTCCAAACAATATACAAGATCTCCCTGAACTCTACCAAAATTTCATAAATATGTGGGAAATCAGAAAAAACCCCATTCAAATCCTTTCTGAGTATAACAATATGAAAAGGGATAATGGGGAAAGTGTCTGGGACTACTACACTAGGTTCAACAGTGTTTATAACGCCCTCCCACCTCACTTCAAACCTCCACTTGGCTCAGCCTTAGCAAATTTTCCCGAAGGCTTTGACCCAGACATGACTTATCAATTAAGAGACAAGGACCCTGCAACCTTAGAGGAAATGCAAAAAGTGGCCATGAGTGCAAAAGCCAACTTAGCTGAAAAGAGAGCTAGGATGAGATCAGAGAAGAAAGTCACATACCGTGATGAAGTTTCCCCTTCAGTATCTTCCTCAAATCCTAAAATAGATGACCTGGTTAGATCCATGGTGAAAATGTGGGAAAATATAAGTGAAAAGACACGTCTTAGGGACAACCAGCCAAACCCTCAAAACAGGAACCAGAACCAAAACTTTAGGAGAGACCAGTCTCAAAATAAACCAAGGGAAACTGACCAACAAATCAAGCCACCCTTCAATTAAAATTATGTTGATGAGGAAGAGAGAGATACAAAACCCATTGATGAAAATCATTTAAACCTAACAGGTTCTGATAACAAGGGTGAGGTTTACCTCATAGAAGAAGAATAACCTTTCTTCTCCCTGAATCAAAATGAAACCAACTATGAGGACCCCAAATATCCTGCTATAGTATTTCAGAACGCCATAATAGAAGCCCGCGGGCAGTATGATCTTAGAAGTAGAAAAAACCAAGACAACTCCAAGAAAGGTAGCACAGACACTGTTGTTACTAAAACCCCTAATAACATCCTTAAAATAGCAGTGGATAACAACAAAATCGTGGTCAAGAAAACTGACCAAAACAAAGATAAAGCTATTCAGACAAACGTTGGCTTAGATTGTCCTAGTACCTCTACCAAGATTCCCGATATGGTTGTTTTGAACAAAATCTCGAACCAAAGTCAGCAAATTAAGAACGTAGAGAAATTCATGGCTGAAAAAAAAGAAGCAAACCTATCTAAACTACAAGCACCCTTCAGTTTTGAAGGAGAAATTGCCAAAATAAAGATCACCACACCTCTCACTGAGCTTCTCACCCAAATCTCTTACAAATCCCAAGTGCTAAAGGTCTTGAACATAGGAAATGATGCAAACACCCTAAATCTAGTTGATGACACCCCTAAAGTGTTGTTTGGTCCAAAAATAGAAGGGAAATTCCAAGAAGGAACCACTCTTCCCTTTTACATCAGTCTGAATATACATGACCAAATCCTACACAATGCCATGCTAGACTCCGGGGCCTCACATAATCTCATGCCAAAGGTTGTGATGGAAAGATTAGGCCTAGAAATAACAAAACCTTATAAATAATTATATTCATTTGATTCAAGTAGAGTCAAGTGTCTAGGCTTAATCAAATATCTTTGTTTCAGTTTAGCCCAAATACCTGCAAAACACCTGATTATGGACATAGTGGTAGCAGAAATCCTTCCCAAGTACGGAATGATTTTATCCAGAACTTGGGGAGCCAAGCTTCAAGGAAATATCCAACTTGATATGTCCTATGCCACTATTCTTGTGTTTAACCAAACTAGAATACTCTATCAGGAATCACACATGAAATATATGGTCAGCAACCAAGAAAGGCTAGATAACATCCCGATGTACTCCTTGCATTCTGATCTGAATTCCTTCATTTTACACACTGACGAAGACATTGAAGAACAGTTAGGAGAATTTGAAGCAAATTTAGACACACCACATCAGCCACCCCAGGTTCTCTATGATGAGCTGGACACTCAAAATTATCATGACCATGAGCAGTTATGCCTTGAAGAAAGAGAGTGTGTTTCTACTGAAACAGAAATAGAGCAGGAAGAACAAAACATTATATACCATCAAGAAAATTTATCAAACCATAGACAAACATTAGCAGTAACATCAAGAGACTTTTTCGGAACAAAAGCACTAGAAGACTTGCATATTACAAACCTTTTTGGAAATCAAGGGCAGGGAAGCTTAATGTTCTTACCATACCTTAAGGATTTATCATCTCATAACTCTACCCCCTCAAATGAAACTTTTAATATGGCCACAACAGCTAAAAATATAGAAAAAATGTCTGATAAACTTCTTATGAAAGGATATGATGACTGCAGTCCAAATATACCCAAGTTGTTTGAACTAGCTACCATTCTACCACTCCACCAAAGACTTAGAACTGCTAGAATTTGCAAGATTGTTCAAGATACTACTACATGTAGAGAAAATAGTGAGAAGAACTATGACACTGCCATTACTCCAAGAAACAACTTCGACAAAAGAAAATACAAAAATATTGACCAAACAATAGTAATCAAAGATAAGACAACTGAACATAGGATTTGTGTTGATTTTAGAAACACAAATACACACCCTTGGGACAGAAATGATATCCTTCTTGCTCAATACCATGCTATAGAAATGATAGGTGCTTCTAATCATGTGTCTTTACAAAATTATGTTTCAGGGTATCGCCAAATAATTCCTTTGCAAAGTGAACAGCTCAAAGAATTTTTCAAGTATGCTGGAAGTAGTTCCATCTTCAAACCCAGAATTGCAAAACCACCAGACACCAAAAACATGCTCCTAAAAGCCATGTTTCCAGTTCTAAATTTCTGCATTCTGATATACCTTGATGATGTCATCATATACTTCAAAAATGACAAAGAATATCCGCATTATTTGAAAAATATGTACAACAAACGGAGAAGTGGAGATCAAAGGTATAAAGAAGTACATCGGGAAGATACGGGGTTGTTTGGAGATTCATGCATGAATCCTTATGTTATGCTTGAAAGAGAGAATTTTCTAAACTTTTATTTTTAAGAGCTAAGTGGACCAAGAGTAGTAGGAGATCCTTATGAAGATAAGATGCTCAAGTTTCACCATTTTCAGGATTTCTAGTTCCATATTTTTCAATCATTGTATATATCATTGTTTGAAGAAATTAAAAAAAAATAGAAAACTCAAAAACAATAGAAAAGTAGAAAAATAGGGAAGTTTGAAAAACAGAAAGAAAGCCCCATGTTCAAAAAATAGTCATTCTGAAAGTGCGCAAGTCTAAATGCCGCTACTAGTGCTCAAAATGTCTTGTTCATTCATCTATCCTAATCATAACTGAACATGTTTTAAATTTATTCTCTAATAAGTTAGTGAGAGAAGAAATAGTCAATATTGTGTAAGCTTTACTTATCAAAGAAAATAGATTAGGAAAAGATACTGGTTCCACATGCTCAAAACAGAACCAAAGAGAAAAACAGGGATGAAAAACAAACTGTGTATCCTAGCCTTGATTTTTATAAATTTCATTTTTATGAAAAATAATATTTGTGTGCAGCTTGTATTTCATGCCACAAGTACATGACAAATCAGACTGTCTAATCCTGATTTGGTCATTTGTCAATTTCATGTTTTAGATTAGAGAATAAAATCCTGTCAAACAGCTTAACCTTAATAGTCGATCTAGCATAGGTAGAGAAGCAAGGGAGTTCATCAGTTTAATCTAGACTCTTGGCGAATATAAGTGTAGAATTAGATAGTGTCATTTTTCAAAAATATCATGTCAAAGGGTTGCTAGTCCAAATGCACCCAAAAGAAGAAAAAATGTTAGGAAATATAGTTGGGTAGGTAGAAATGACTTTGATGCTAATCATGTTGTCAATTTTCAGAAATAGCATCAAGGAAGAAAGAAATGTGCGCCAATGGATAAAGGCACTGGTCTTCAAAGGCCAGAGATCTGAAATTCTAGACACCTCCTAAAAAGGAACTGCCCTCCCCAAATGGAGCCATTGTTAGTCATCAGTATTTTTCACCTGTTGATGATGACTAGTTTTTAAAGACAAGTTTTCTAGAAGATGGTCTCCAATTTGTCAAATCTTTCATCTAGAAAACACCCCTAAACACGTTTTTTCCTCCTACCTTTTTCAGTCAGCCTATGACGAGAAAAAATCTAGTTGTCAAAGTCCTATCTAGTTTCAGTCATATAATATTGTCCATGAGCTATCATAGCTAAAGGTTATCTGTTGTCATTTACCCTCATTCCCAAGTCATTCATTATCCAACTGTTGATAAAATGTCAGCCACCCTACCTCTAATCATATGTCATTTTGAGATCTCATCCTACCCAAAGAAAATACTCAAAATCTGTCAAAGATCTCCCCTAAGTTAGGTAGTGGTGCTTAGGGACTCCCTTCCTTGGCAAAAACATCCTGAGCCAAAATCTTTTGTTGAATACCAGCCAAACCTAAATTAGCGCTTAAATCTGCAAAAAACAAAGCTTGATACACCCATAGGTCATGCCACTAAAAGGTCTTGATGTCTCAGCAGTACATGTTTCAAAATCTAAACTGATATAATGTTGATCTACAGTGTTTTAGTGTCTCTTTCAAAAGCAGAGATGTACAAGTATTCCAGAAGACATTATCAAACTAAACATAAGAAGACAGCTGCTTCTCATGTTGTTTTGAGCCTGGGATAAGAATACCAGTCAGAGAGAAAGTTAAATAAACCTCTGCAAACACAGTCAAGAAAGGTTAGTAAGTAATGACTAGCAAGAAAATACTCTACAGATACAAGTCATGTGCCTCCTGGTTTCAAAAGATTCACAAGGGTATTCTAACAACAGGATACATATCTCAGAACATGCCCCTTATAGCATATTGTCAAATTTTCACTTTATTACTTATTGTGATATAACAAGCAGAGATGTGTATTACAAAGAAAGATGACACAGTTTGAGAAATGGATGAAATTCCATGACTGTGTTAACCCCCTCCAAGCAAGAACATATGGTTGGGTGATATGTTGAAAACCTCCTCCAAGCAAGAGTAGATGGTTGGGTGACATGTTGAAAACCTCCTCCAGTATAAAGAGCAGATGGTTTGGAAATATTATGTTAACCTCCTTCATTTAAAATAAGATGGTTAGGAACATGATAAGGGCCTCCTTCATTTAAAAGCAGAGGGCCAGGAACAGAGGAATAGCCTCATTCAAAGAGCCTGAGACTAACAGTGTTTCAAATGACCTAAAAACTTGTTCACACCACTTCCTCCAAAAGGATGAAGCAACTGATATATCAGTAGTGTTTCAAAGGGTGTTTAAATGAGTTCATTGTTTAAAGGACAAAGTTGAAAATCAGTGAAAGCAACTGAAGGTTTGTGGTTTGACGCCATTTGTGACATCATCAAAGTAGTGATGCAATGGTGTCAAAAGAAGTCTTTTCTCTTTTATCTATAAAATCCTCCTTCGAAGAGTAACCAGAGGCTAGAATGTCCAAAACTTGGAACAAGCTCATTAAAATGACAGGAAGGGTATGACACAATGATTCAAATTCAAGACAACATTCAAAGAAATAAAACATACCACAGTCATAGACAAGACCTATTAATGTACTTAAAAACAAACTTTGTTGTTTATATGATTGCATTAAGGGTTTTTTAAAGGCCATCTCCTTGATGAATAGATATAGGTCAAAGCTTGGTGAGTGCAAAAAAGGGTTTACCTACAGTCCAAGGAAAATGCGTCTTTATGGTATTTTAAAGGTGATAAAATACTAAAGGCAGTGATTGATGTTTTTATATACAAAAAACATTTTCAAAGGGAACAAAATTTTTTCTAAAGCTGACTGCCAAAGCATTGAAGTTTTTTTTTTCAAATGAAAAGGAGGGAGGAGACCGTTTAAAGGGTCCCATGAGCCATTTCAAAAAAAAAAAAACGTCCCTTCGCTGCACACTGAAGAGAGGAAATAGTTTTCGGGAATTTTTTTTCAAGTTTTCGGCGCTCAAACCCTGCACGACGCGCTTGTAGATGTGCACGGCATGCCTGTGAGTGCCCAAATGAAGAATTTGAACAGAGGCATGGAGTGCCTGTAGATGCGTGTGGCGCGCTTGTGTTTGCGGTCACCGACGCCCTAAACCGACCCGATACCTCCATCTGCGCGGCGTTTTCTTCTGAAAATGGACTGCTCTTCTACCAGGCTTCCAAAAACTCTTATGAAAGTTGCTCCAACGATCAAAAAAGCCCACGAACTAATCTTCTAGGTATTTCTTGAGTCCTTGGAAAATTTTGGGGTTAAAAGGGGGTGTCTTTTCTGTGTTTTCCCAAAGAAGAAACAATGATTTTTAAAGCACTTCATCATCTAAAAACACAGAGATAGACACTGATTAGGAGATAGAGCTTTTGTCAAAATTAAAGGAGGTCTTCTTGTGTTGTGAAGAGGTCTCAAATTTGCTTGAAGAGGTGTCCTAACAGTGTTAACAAAGAACAAACCTTGTTTGCTAAATCAAAGAGGGAAACATTTATTAGGAGGTTGGGCCTTTGTCAAAATCAAAGAAGTCATTTTTGCTATGGGTATCAAGGATTAATATAGTGATAGGGAAAGGTGTTTGTGCCAAAACAAAGGGAGATTCCTCTTCAAACATAAACCACAAACATACCTTGTTTAAGCCTTTTGCTCAAACACAGTGATTAAAAGAGATAGGTTGTTTGTCAAATTGAAAAATGTCTCTTTTATCATGGCTAGTAAATGATAAAGCAGTGAAAGAAGGGAGGTTTGATATGCCAATTTGAAAGCTCTTTTTGTGCTATAAAAAGCTAAGACTGTCCACAGTTTCTAGAAAGAAAAATAGAGGTTGTAGAGGTCTCAAAACATTTTAAATGATCATCTAGACAGTGGTAAAAGGGATGAAGGCTTGGTTAATTTAAAGAGGTCCTTTTTTGTGTTGTGAGATAGTGAAAGTTTGTGCAGCCCCCAGAGTCTGTTTTGAAGGTCTTCAAGTCAGTTGAAAGATGTCTTGTTTACTTTTTAAAGGGCAGTGAATAGCAAAGGGGCAGTGCTTGAGGGGAGTATTTTTTGTGCTAAAACAAAAGAAATCCTTTTTCAACAAAGAACCACAAACACATCTTTTCAAGTTCTTTGCCCAAACACAGTGATAAAGTGTTTTTGGTTATCATTTGACAAGTACTTGTTTGCTAGCATCAAAGAAGCACAGTGACTTGCAAGGAGGAAAAGGTGTGGTGTTGGGAGACTATTTCAGAGACCATTTGAATCAGTCTGTCTTGGTCAGCCAGCAAAGAGTATCCAAAGAAAAATGCCTCCCAGGCAAGATAGCAGTGGCCCTCACAAAAGGTATGAACCTTTTTCAACTGAGGAAGTAAATGCCCATCCTTCAGTACTTTTTAACTTTCATGAAGTTGGATGTTTGGAGTTTTGTCAAAGGGTTCAGAAGGTGAAAATTTATCTTCCCTTGACACATCTATTTGCTTTAAGACTGCAAGGGAAACATTTTCATCTAGCAGGCTTAGACTTCAAGCTTTCTCCTAGATCCATTTCTAGAGCTACCAAAATTCCATATTTCGGAGAAAAATGGTTTAAGCAAAGTTACTTAGACTCAGATCAATAAAATAAATTTTTGAAACCAGAGCATCGGGATGCATGCCCATCCATATTTCCTTTTTCATATTTGTTGACTAGCTATTCTCCCCTCATGAAGATAATCATGAAAATTTCACATGTGAGGGAAGGTTTTCCCGAGTTTATGCTTACCATATCAGGCTACTCATGCACTTCACAAGAACCGAATGTATAAACCTACCCTTTTTCATCAATAGAAGTATTGAAAATATGGCTTCTACTGTTCAAAAGAGACCTTCCTCTCAACAACCAACTTGTCTTTTCCATCATTCCCTTATCAAGATTGTCATTCTTCATCAACTTGAGAAGAAGGGAATTTCTTGGGACACTTTCATTTCACATCCCGATTTCACCACTGCTTCTTCATCCCATGCATATCTTTCACCTTCCATTCATCATTTTTATCCTTCTTCTAGTAAACCAACTCCTAAGAAGCAAAAATTTCCCATGATTGATCAAGAAGAAGAGCATAATGAGGAATAACAATACAGTGAGGAAGGACAACAAAGTGATGACGAGGAGTACAGTAAGGAAAATCAACATAGTGATAAAGAGAAAAACATTGAAGAGGATCAAAGTAAAAGGAAGAAAAATGAAGAGGAGAAAAGTGAAGAAAATCATAGTGATGAAAAGAAGCACAGTGATGAAGAAGAGCACCATGAAGAAGAGAAAAACAGTGAAGAGGGAAATGATGTAGAAATGGAACAGTTTGATGAGGAACAAAGCAGTCACAAAGAGGAGTATATTGGTAACCCTCACAACAACAAACATGATGAGGATGAAGCACAAAACATTGAAGATACATGGCCTAAAAGTCCTGAAGAAAGCAGGGACAAAAGCGAAAAAGGCAGCCCTCAAGGAGATATGCAAGGTGACAGTCAAGGCATTCATGAAGAGGGTCAAAAAAATGGCAAGGATGATTAGGGGAGTAGCAAGGGAAAATACCAAGTAGAGCATGTGCTAGCTGCCTCTCCTAGGAAAGGGGCCATGCTTTCTTCTCCAAAGGTAACAAAGCCTCAAACATCAAGAAATAAAGTGCCTCAAACTGTAACCCCAAATGTTACTAGAGCCCTCTGAAGTAGAGGGAAGTTGCCAAAGAAATCCATTGTTGAATTACCTAAGAGGAGGAAGACCAAGAAGGCCACCCAAAGTAAGGGAAAGGAGAAGGAAGAAAGTAGCCATGAAAGAGAGAGAGACTTTGACATAATTCAGATAAACAATGATGACAGCAACAATGAGGCTAGAATCCTAGAGTCTCTCTTGATAAATAGAGAAGAACAAATTCATGATCTAAGAGCGGATCTAGAGAGGTATAAAAACCTCATTCATTTTCTGTAAGCACAAAACAAGCAGATGAGTGTCCACATGGCGATGTATGAGACACGGGCTATCAAGTATCAAAAAGAGGCCTCCAAAGTGAAAATTAAGTTGGAAGAACTCATGGGCGAGTTCAATGATAGTGAAGAAGAAGATCAGCCAAGGAGGAAGAGGCTAAGGACCATGGGACTCAGAAGAGCCTTTGAGAAACAAAAAGAGGAAGAAGCTGCCCTTTTCCAATCTTTTCCTCTTACTACTTTATTCACCCAAGAGATAGAAAAAAATAGAGAAGCATGGCTTGAAAGGGTGAATGAACACTTGGAGAAGAAGTTGGAAAAGGCCAATAGAGATTTGGACCTTCAAAGAAAAATGATTGGGCACTATAAGAAGCTTAATCAATTCACCCGACGGAAATTGAAGGCCACACAAGAAAATCTCAAGGAGGCTCAAAAGAGGCGCCCGACACCAAAAATGAAGAAAGAAATATAAAGGCTTCAAATTTTGGCCTCCGCTTCTTAGCATGCTTCTAAAAACACATGAGGGTCATGCTTGCCAAAATTGGGCAAAATTCGACAAGTTTTGGTTTTTTGACTTTTTTTGGCTTTTTGCTAAAAATCATGGGCATTGCCATTTTTGTTTGAAGCATCCTCAAAGGATGAAAATGGTATCATTGGATGCCATAATTTCAGGGGTATTTACTCAGTGAATTTCATATCAATTGAAGATGATTTGGTTCCCGAAAGTGGCGAAAAACAATCACTTTTTCAACACTTTGCCCCGCATATCAGCAAAGGCTATTTTCTAGGTTTTTCACACAGGTCATATTTTCATAGGCTTTCAGTGATCATTTTGGGGAAAAAAAAGCATTTTCAGAAAATAGACATCCAAATATTTCCAACGAGTTGTCACGGGCCTTGTTTCGACATTGGGAAGGCCTCCAAAATTTTCCCACAAGACAGGGGATTTTCTGCTGATATATTTCTTAAGTATTTTTGTGAAAAATGCACTTTTCTAAAGTGAAAAACACTGTCATGTTGTATACAGCCATGGTTAGTTAGGAAAAGTCAATATATTTTCCTTTTTTATCATTTTTAAGATATTTTTATAGATATTTTGTGCCTTGGGCTTTACAAAGCCTCAAGGAAAAAATCAGATATTTTTGATGGACCAATGAGCTTGCAAGTTGCACAAGGAGGTTTTCCCTCATCTTGGCCTATATATTACAAGAGACTTCATTGTAAATAAGGCTGAACTTGATGATATAGAGAAATATATGGTTATACAAGCTTGGAAGAAATACTTGTCTTATGCATTGGATAGTTTCTTGAATGTTTTTGGATGATGAAAGAGGATTTCTGTTGGATTCCTTGACTTGGTAAAATGGTATATTGTTCCTCTCTGTTATGCTTCTTAGTTTTCATTCATATTTCATGCTCTTGCTTGCTATAAGATAGTAGAGAATAGATTTGAGACATGTCCTTGGAGGCACCTCAAATTTCCTGTATCATTATCGCTTCTATGTTTTCTTCCTTCTTAGTCATATCAAAGAATCCTTGATTTCTCTTTGATCACTGAAGAATTTTTTTGCTTGTTTCATTTATGGATTTATGCATGCTAAGTATGATTCATGGTATGCTCTGCTTACTCATGGATAGTCATAGCTCCACCTCTGAAACCTTTCTTTGAATGTTTGATTGTCCTAGTTGAACAAAGGAGGTCTTGTACTGATCTTGCCCTTTGCCTAAAACTCTGCAATCTTACTTTGAAGTGCCCAATAGCTTGAAATACTATGTCTAGGCGTTTCCTCATAGTGGTTTGAGTTATTTTTTTTTCTTAATTGTCTTTCCCCAAAGTCTGATAGCAATTTCCCAAAGTTAGAGAGTCATATATCTCTATGTATTGCTTGAATGTTTATTTCTATACATTTATCAGTTTGTAGTTACATTCATCATGATTAATGGTTAGCCCTACCATGTTTATGTCAGCTATTGAACTATTTATGTTTGAAAGCCTTTTTTCTTCACAAAATTAGTGTCCATCCCACTTCATTCTACCCAAATATCCATTTTACCTTGATCAAATCGGTCCTTCAACATACCTTGTATCACCATCTGAAGCTTTCTTAACCTTTTTGACCCCATAGCCCAGTTGATCTAACAATATTTTTATCTATCTTAGTCTTTGATCAGTTCCTCCCTCAAAAAAACCTAAAATTAAAACCAAAAACCTACTTCACAACTAGCCTAAAATAAGAAACACAAGAAGCACAACACATAGATATCCCTTACACAAATAGAGAGAGCCCTCTCTGAGTCCAGGAAGGTTAGGTCCTTGGACTCCAAATATTGGTTTGATGTTACCCTGTCACTTAGGCACCAATCAGCCAAATCATGGGACCTAACTGTTGCACCAAACCGACTCAGTTGGATTCTTGCATTCATCTTTCACATATTGACATTCCAAGCACTTAATAACAAACTTAGCTTCCCTCTTTCTTCAAATTCGTACAATAGTATAACTTCTTAATAATTATCAATGTCTTTGAGTATCATGGGTCGCTTAAATACAGATTGAAATGAAACTCTCTCAAAATAATCTTCTTCAATTAACCACTATCAGACACATAGATCCTACTCCTGAATCTTATCAAGCCATCCGTTGTGAGGTGATACTCCTCATCCTTATCACCTTGTTGATGCAATATTTTCTTCAGTTTTTGGTACCTCTCATAATGTTTCCTTACATGTAATATCCATTCCTAAAAATCTATCCGATAAGATCTCACAGCTGAAATATGATTCACATGTACTCTCCTAATGAGAGCATCCACAACCCAGTTCTCTTTACCTTTGATATACTTTATCTCAAAATCAAACTCATTGAGGTTATCCAACCATCTGGATTTCCTTGCATTCAAATTAGGTTGGTAAAACAAGTACCTCATTCCACTATGATCACTCATCAAAAATAATCTCCTTCAAACGAGATAATGTCTCCATATCTTATATGCATGAATGATAGCTGCCAACTCAAGGTCATGAGTCACATAATTCTTCTCAAAATCAGTTAGATTTCATTATTCATAGCTCACCACCTACCCTTCCTGCATCATAAATCCACCCAGACCTTCCTTAAAATCATATGTACAAACCATAAAGTCTTCGTCAGGATCTGCAATCCTTAAAACTAGAGCATTGGTAATTAATTGCTTCAACAGATCAAAACTAGCTCCACACTTAGCAGTCCATTCAAACTTATTTCCTTTCCTCTGCAAATATGTGATAAGATAGCCAATATTATATAAACTCATGATGAACCTCCTATAATAACCTACTAGTCCCATGAATGATATGACCTCATCTACATTATTTAGATTTGGCCACTCCGTGATAGCCTTAATATTTTCTACATCCATTGATATCCCCTCCTTGGAAACAATATGTCGCAAGTAATGAATCAAAGACTAAAAGAAGCTACACATCATGAGCTTGGCATGTAACTTATGATCTCTCAATAATCTCAAAATTTCTTCTAGGTTCTTTCCATATTCTTCCTCATTCTTTGAATATGCCAGTATGTCATCAATAAAAATTATCACAAAATTATCTAGGTACGAACGCAATGCATTGTTCATCATACACATGAAGGTGGTCAGAGCATTGATAATACCAAAAGGAACCACCACAAACTCATAGTTCCCATACCTTGTACAAATTATAGTCTTGTAGATGTATTATTCTTTGATGTGCACCAGATGATATCTTAATCTCAAATCAGTCTTTGAAAATATTGTTGTTCCCTTCAATTGATAAAACAAATCATTAATATGAGGAAATGGATACCTATTCTTGATAGTCACCTTCTTCAGTTTCTTGTAATCAATGCACAATCTAATATTACCATCCTTCTTATTTACAAACAACAATGGTTCTCCCCAAGGAGACACAATTTATCTTGTGAATCCCTTATCAAGCATCTCTTTAAGCTTCAACTTCAGTTCCACCAACTTGGGCGTGTTCATCCTATAAGGTTCCTTAGATGTTGTTGTTTCTCCTAGTATTAAATAAATAGAGAAATCCACCTCTTTAAGAGGATGCGGATCTGGAATATTTATGGGAAACACATCTTGAAAATATTGTAAGATAGGATACCTCCTTGGGATTTCACCATCTCGATCCTCCTTCCATTTTTCATTTGAAACATGTACTACAAAAAATAAACATCATTTCCTGCGGATACGCATAGCTTGCATGCTTGTAACCATACTCATAGATGCATTAGAGGAAATTTCAGCCTAAAATTGGCCTCCTAAGGAAAAATAATATATCAATAGGAAAATAATAAAATAAGAGCTATGAATTTTGGAGAGAAAAGAAGAAAGCTAATTTTTAAATTATAGTTTTGGCTTGTCTCCTTGTATGTTTACTCAAATTTCAAGTGTAGACACTCATTGGATGTGGAATTAAATTCCACATCCAATGAGTGCCCATTATGCATACTTTTGAGAAGACTCACATTGGTAAAAAATGCAGTTACATTCAAAAAGTATGTTCAACATGTTTTTTAATTTATCTGCAATTTTTATTAATGTTGGTCTTCTCAGAAGTATGCATAATTGGTACTAGTTGGATGTGGAATTTAATTTTTCATCCAATGAATCTATACACTTTAAATTTGAGTAAACCTATAAGGAGATAAGCCAAAAATACAATTAAAAAAAGTTTTTTTTTTAAATTTTCCCTCCAAAATATTTACATGTACCTCTTTTTAAATTTAAAGGATTTTGATTGGTTTAAATATTATGTACATGAAAATTTCATGAGAACTTATTAGGCTGAAATTTCCTCTAATGTATGCTTTTTCTTTCCTTGCAAGACTCTCTTTTATCCATCCTCATCCAGGAACTCAATGTCCTTCTCATAGAAATCCACCTTGGTCCTATAAATAAGCAGCCAATCCATGCCTAAAAGCATGTTATATGCACCCAAACGAAGCAAATTAAGGTTTGTTGTTACAGGAATTTTATTAGTCACAAAAGCACAATATTTCACCCAATTATGAACTCTTATCTTGGTCCTTGTAGCCAACTGCACCAACCAAGATTTTGCATGCACTTCCTTATTCAAACGACACTGCTCCACCGGGTCAGTACTAATATATCAATAATTTGATATAGGATCAATCAAAATAGAAACAACTTGATCACAAAACTTACCTTTCATCTCAATAATGGATGTTTGGTGGTCTTCCTTCCTTTTATCAATTGTTTCATAGATCTGAGGAATGATCTAACCTACATCCCCAATTGTTTGTTCCTCATGAGCACTGTACATTTGAGGCATTCCACCCTGGTACAATGGACAATACTTATTGTGATGATCTCTACCACAAATCCAACACTTAAATGGCAATATGCAGGCTGATACTATTATGAAACCAACCCAAAGAACAAAAGAAAAGATAGATCAATGACTTAAAAATAGTCCTATTCGAGGGGGAAACATCCTTTACATTACATAAATAAAATTTTTTTGGATGATACAAATTATAAGACCTCCTTGGTATATATAGGAGTCTCAGGGGTCACAATATATTCAGAGCCTACATAACAATAGTAATGTAAGGGAACAACAATAGCAATAGTAGGATTCTATGGGGCACAACAATAACAATATGGGGCTACACTAACAATAACAATAGGGGGAATACAATAGTATTATAAGGACCTAACATGCCCCTCTCCTTCAAAAATGTGTTTTCCTCAATTCTTGAGTATTTTCGTATGCTTCTGTATAAAATACTTATCCGGCCATGTGGAGTCTTCATCATGTAATTTCTTCCACTTAATGAGATACTCTAAAATTAATCGATTTTTTAGCTTTTGGGTTCTTCTTTTCATGACTACTTCAAGCTTAAATATGATTTTTCCTTCCTCATCGAGCTCTGGAAACATTTTTTAACTGGGATTTTGTCACCAATAACCTTCTTTAAGCATGAAACATGGAAAATTGGGTGTACTCGGTGTTAGTGTCAGTCTTGTCATACTGTCATCAGTGATAAAATCTGCTCTTTTGCATTTGCATAGTAGGAGTCCCATACTATAATTTTTTATCATTCCATTAGGTCATGGATTCACCGATGGTTGGGGTCACTTCATCAGTTTTCCCTCATGTAAATACTTGTTGATTCCCCTCTATATGGTCTTCAATCGTGATTCAATTTCACTTTGCAGATCATTTTATTAGGTCATAGGGTTGGTTTTGTAGGTTTTGGGTTCCACCATGGTCAAATTAATGATAAAAGTGTCAATAAAATTAGCAAGGACATGAGGATGCCTAATAAACTCACAGCATGGTATCTGGAAAATCAAAATAAGTTGTTCTTTCAGCTGGATGTAATTTTCACCTCAAAAAATGTTTTGAGGTGAAAATAGGGTACTTGGTTTTTATTATCATTTTTTTATGTAATTTTATGTCTCCATATGTAATAACTCGAACTTCAGAAGCTGCTATCTCCATAAAGCCAAAGGGGATTTTTCTCTGCCTAGGTTTCAAAGATGTTCTCCATAGGATTTTTAGTGTAAATCATATTGTATGTCCATCAGGAGCATCTTGGAAAGAGCTTTCCAACGATATATCACACTCCCAAAACTGACTTCTGGATTGGAAGATATGCTCAAATGAATAAAGGTCCAAAAAGCACAACTTTTCTCCCTTTTTCATTTGGCCCTTTACTTTACATTTTGCCTTTTTAATGTGATTTTCTTCCCTTTATCGAAAAATTCCTTATTCATTTATAATTTCTGCATCCTACTAAACCCCGCACATCCAATATCACCGATGTGATAAGCCACTCCATCGCATCACAAACTTCGCAGTTCTTAAGCATTTGACCCCGCCTCCTGGTTTCCGCTGATGCGATGAATCACATATTGCATATCAGCCATCCTCCGCAACACTTAACTCAAAAACTTGCTTCCCCTATTCCCCGCCGATGTGATAAGTATTTCTTCACATCGCATATCACACAATCGGAAAATCCTCCGGCGCTTTGACTCCTGTCATCTCATTTTCCCTCTATGTGATGTCCTCGCTCCCGTCGCTCCATCGCCATTGCATTTCCTCTGCCCAAGACATACCCGCTCCTTCGGATTCCAATTTCGATTGTGATTTTAGGGCCCACCACAAGTCCTTAACTCCTTTCAATGATTAAAATGGATTTTTCTGCATTTAAAATGGCAATTCGATTTTTATTGGTTTAAAAGGGGGTTTTCTTCGGTAAAAGGAAAAAGGACACACATTTTGTTAAAAGGCCGTGAGATAATTGTGAAATACAGAGATCATTCGGGCATCGACAACAATGATAAAAGAGGGAATCGGTTCCATATTGGTTTTCTTCTATTTTTTGGAATTAATGTAATAGAGTATTCTTCCAGATGGTCAAATATATTGTTTCCTATCTTTCAGAGGCATATTGTTGGTTGTTTTTCTATCTTCAGATTTTGGTTTCAGGGCAAGTGCAATAGCCCCTCTTTCTGTGGATTTTCCCCTTGAATCCTGTCTATTTAATGTAATTTATGAATCATTTTTAAGGGGGAAAAAGTTGGAAATCACTGGGATGCACTGAGCTTCATTGTATATCTTTGTAACCTGTTTGGCAGGGAATTAATAAAGACTTGAAGCAGTTTTTTATGGGATCCATGTGGTATGGAATTTTAGCACTGTATTTTCTTTTGTGATCATTAATTAAATGTTATGTATGCCATTCATTCATTCCATGATTTATGTTGGATGTTTTCAATTTAGATAGGTAGAATCCACTTTTTACAGTGCTCTGCCTTGGGAAAATTCATTCAATGTTTTATGCTTTCTGCTATTTGAGAAGGATCCATCTCATATGCCCTCCTCAGCTCCTCACCAATCTTAAACATTTCATAATAATTAAATCAAAGTTTTTAAAATTCCATGCCTACCTTTCCCCATAGAATACTCTGTATTTCTGATTTAATTCCCCAAATTTAAACTACCTAGCTCCATCTGATTCAACCGAAAACCCATAAAATTTATAAAAAATATTTCAAGCTATTATACCTAGCCTAAAATCATTTTGCAGTCATACTTCATTGAGATATCTTATGGAGAGAGCCCTCTCCCTGCCTTGTAGGGCTAGCTACAAGGTTAAGCGTTGTTTGTGGTTACCCTAGTTTGCCCTTTTTCAGTCTGAGGTCAAATTGGGCGATAACATAGTGGCGACCATACTGGGGAAGAAATCTAATGAAAAATTGATCACCCCAGTAATATTTTTCATATAAATTATTTAACTCTGGATGATGAGTTTTAGAATTTGCTAGGCTGAAATAAACATTGCAAAGTAGAAATTCGATCACACTGGCTTCAATAAAATAGACAAGGGAAAATCCTGATCCAAATCCTCCCCCTGTATTTGAAAATCCTAATCTTATTCCACGAATAATCAGAAGACAAGAAGGTTCAGTAAGCCCTAGACCCATTTTTAGATCCCATTCCTGGCCTAGTGAGTGGTTGTTTGTTGAAGACCTCCCTTTTGATGAAAGTTTTGAGCTTTCTCTGTTCAGAACCAAATATGAAACAACATTGGATAACACAGTTTTAGATTCAGAATTTCTTGTAGATCTCGAAGTTCAAAGTGCAAACAGATCTATTGATGATTATATTTTGAAATCTTCTCCAACATCTATCACTGCTACCCATATCCTTGAGCCTTCATAATTATCAGAAACAACATACGCTGCCTTCAATTCATCAGTATTCCCATCAATTTCAGAAATAAATTCTTAGCTTTTGACTCCTCCATCAACAGTTCCCTTGAATCCTAGTAGTTCAAACATTGCTGTAAATCCACCTCGAGTCATGGCTGCCCAGCATGCACCCCTGGTATTTCCTCAGAATCTGAATGATATGCCTGCTGATTACCAAAGTAAAATACCTTTCTTTGATGCTACTCAAAGCATCACAACCCAGAAACATGTTGATAAGATGAATGACTTCTTTGAACTTCATGAGGTAGAGGCCGAAAATGTCACTATGATATTGTTTGTCCAAAGATTTGGGGGTGAAGTTCGAAAGGTTCCGAGCCTTACCAACGACCTCTATCCACACTTTGCCGGAACTACATAGAAAATTCTTAGACCGGTGGGAGGCAAAGAAAAACCCACTCCAGATTTTGTCTGAGTATGAAAATATTAAAAGGAATTTGGGTGAAAGTGTACAAGATTATTGTGTATGGTTTAATGTAGTGTATAATGCTATTCCAGCCAACCTCAAATCCCCCATGGGGTTAGCTTTGCTCAAATTTCTAGATGGTTTCGATGCTGATATGGCATATCAGTTACGAGAACGAGATCCTACCACACTTGAAGATATGCAAAAAACTGTTGTGAGCGTAGAAGAAAATCTGCTAGCCAAAAGAGCATGGACGAGAGTTGAAAAAAGAGTGACTGTAAAAGAGGAAGCATCTCCTTCAGATAGTAAGTTGGATATTTTGATCCGAACAATAGAGAATATGGTTGATCGGCTGACCATTTCAGATAGACCTGAAGCACAAATCAGGAATCCAAATTTCAGAGGACAGCAACAACCCCAATTCCGAATTAAGCAGAGGGAACATAAAACGCAAGAGCAAAAAACACAGCAGCAGATCAGAACTCCTTTGCAGCAAAATTATGTTCAGGGAATGGAAAATGGTGATGATGATGATCTAGTAGTTGAAGCTAACCACTTTTTCACTGCTGATGGTATGCCCATTTTCCTGACAGAAGATGAAGAATATGCAGTGAATCCAGACACTCGAAGAGATGAAGATTTCATATTGACCAATGATGTATTTTTAGAGGAAAAGTTCGATGATTATAAAAGAGGATATATGAATGCTTTGTCAGCATAGAAGAAGCAGTATTCTTTGAGGAGCAGAGATGTGCCAGTCAATCCCATTCAGAAAAGGAAAGAGCTGCAATCAAAGAATGACTCTTCAAATACTCAGAGGAAAGGGAAATAACCTGCTGATACTTATTCCAGCAAATCACCCTTGACAAATAACACTGAAACTGAAAAGAACAATCAGCCAAGTGTAGCGAAGGAGCAAGTGGAGAAGAAATATCCTCCCGTCAAAGAGTTAGAAAATGTTCCATATTTTAATTTAGAGAATGAAATTTATAATTTTAAAGTGTCCATTCCCTTAGTAGAGTTGGTGAAGAACAACACTTATAAAAATTAGGTGTCTAGATTGTTGCAAATAGACTCTATGTTAGATATGGTAAATGTTGAAGATGATTATCCTGAACTCATTTTTGGTCCCGCCATAGAAGTTCAGTCTGAAGATAGTGAAGTCCCTCCATTTTACCTGAGTCTTAGATTGCATGAGTATATTCTACACAATGCTATGTTGGATTCTGGGTCCTCTCACAATTTTATGCCTAAAGCCATTATGGAGAAGTTGGGTCTTGATATTACCTGCAAATACCATGATTTGTATTCCTTTGACTCTGGTAGGGTCCGTTGTATTGGTCTTATCAAAGACTTGGTAGTATCTTTAGATCAAATCCCAGCCAAGAATGTTTTGATGGATGTAGTTGTAGCAGATGTTCCACCACGGTTTGGAATGATTTTTTCCAGGTCGTGGGGTGCAAAACTTAAGGGGACCATACAAATTGATTTCTCTTATGCTACCATCCTCGTGTTCGGTCAATTGAGAAAGCTATACAGGGAAAATAAATGAAATATATGATCACCAGCAAAGAGAAGCTAGTTAATTACCCCATTAATGCTGTCCACACAGATTTAGAGTCTTTTGTATTATATTCAAGTAGTGGTTTGAATAATGAAGATGTTCAGTTGGTAGAAGTAGTTGAGGTACCTGAAATTTCAGAAAATTTTAGGGAAGTCCTAAAACGAGAAAAAGAAAAAGCAGCCAACTTTTCTGAGCTTTCCACTTTCCAGCGGAAAAAGGACAGTGAAAAACAAAAAAATGAAGAAATCAGTCAAGGTAAGGTAGAGAAAGAGACAAAATTTCAGCATATAGAAGAAGAGGAAGAAGGCCTTTGGAGCATGGATTTTGACGGAGCTTTTGGTAAGGATGGTGCTGGTATAGGAATATGGATTCGAAGCCCTGTTTTCCAGCCTAAAAAATTTCCTAGTAATGTTAGAGTATGTGCTTACAAGCTGGATTTTGACTGCTCTAATAATGAAGCAGAATATGAAGCTTTGATTGCAGGTTTGAAAATTTTGAAGAAGTTAAATGCAAAAATAATTTCTGTTTATAGAGATTCAGAGTTGATAATCAAACAGGTAAAGGGAGAGTTTCAAGAAAAGCATCCGCGATTGAGAACATACAGAAATGTGGTCCTGAACATCCTAAGAATGTTTTTTGAATACACTTTAACAACAGTACCCCGAATGCAGAATCTTATTGCAAATTCTCTTGCCACTACTACAGCTAATTTGAAGATTCCAATGAAATCCAACAACAAATTTGAAATTTATATCAAACATCGGCCTGCTGTTCCAGATAATTTAAGGTATTGGCAAGTGTTTTGGGACGACAATGAAATCAATGATTTTTTGCAAAGTGAAGGAAAATTCAAGGATACTTCCATAGAGGGTGATTATGATGAACAAGATATTGAAGCAAATAAGATAGATGTGTTGCAGCTGAAAGAAAATATTATTCCTAGAGGTCTCATACCTTTAGAGGAGCTTTTTGGTCAAGATGATGTTGCAAGGAAGCCAAGCTTGGTGCCTACTGATAAAGGAGTTGAAGATGTCAATCTTGGAACAACTGACAAGCCCAAGTTTGTGAAGTTATCAAAAGCATTGTCTCTTGAGGTAAAGGCCCAGTCTGCTAAATTAATTTCTGAATTTTCTGATGTGTTTGTGTGGGATTATTCAGATTTGAAGGTGTATGAAAAAAATATAATTCAACATACTATTATCGTCAAACCGGATCAGAAACCATTTAGACAGAAGCTGAGAAGAATCAATCCAAAGCTTCTCCCATCCATGGAAAAAGAGGTAAACAGATTGCATAAAGCTGGTATCATTGTTCCAATTGGATTTTGTGATTGGATTTCAAATTTAGTCCCTGTACGCAAAAAGACAGGAGAAATAAGGTTGTGCATAGATTTCTAGAATCTCAATAAAGTATCCTTAAAGGATAAATATCTGCTTCCAAAGATGGATCATATTCTACAAAGAGTAGTTGGAGCATCAAGGATGTCACTACTCAATGGCTACTCAGGCTATAATCAGATATTGGTGCATGAAAAAAACCAAGACAAGACTGATTTCATGACACCTTGGGGAACTTTCCAGTATGTCAAAATGCCATTTGGATTGAAGAATGCTGGAACCACTTTCCAACGAGCAATGGTCATTGCTTTTGCTAATGAAAAGAATGTTTTTCTAGTTGTTTATTTAGATGGTCTGATAGTGTTTTTTGGTTCTGATGATGAACACCTGCAGCACTTGAGGGTTGTGTTTCAGAGATGCAGAAAGTTTGGGATTTCTCCTAATCCGAAGAAAAGTTTGTTTTCTATGGATGAGGGCAAGCTGCTGGGTCATATCATTTCTAAAGACGGTATCCGCTTTTATCCTTCAAGAGTGGAGGCAATTCAGCACATAGACTTCCCACGAAACAAAAAGGAGATTCAGGAATTTAATGGTAAGATGAACTTCTTACGCAGATTTATACCCAATTTGGCTGAACATTTAAGAGAAATGACTAATATGTTGAAAAAGGATAGCACTGTAAAATGGAGCGAGGATGCTATCAAGTCATTTAATATGGTAAAGTTTTCTTTTTCCAATGCCCCAGTCTTGATTAGCCCCGATTACACTCAAGATTTCATTATATTTTCATTCGCATCAGAGCATACCATGGATGCGGTATTGATGCAAAAGAGAGATAAGACTGAACAACCCATTACATTTTTTAATAGGACCATTCGAGATGTTGCCTTGTGGTATAATATCATTGAGAAACAAGCATTGGATCTTATAAAATCACTGAAGGATTTTAGAGTGTACATTATGCATTCACATACCATAGATATGTTCCTAATGCAGTAGTAAAAGATGTCCTGATGCAAACTGATTTGGAGGGAAGAAGAGGTAAGTGGATAGCAGTGATGTTGGAATATGATTTGGATATTAAACTCACAAAGTTGATCAAGGGACAAGACTTGGAAAAGCTAATGGCACAATCAAACCTACGTGCCCTGGACATAAATCTCATAGCAGCAATGTCGGAGGATGAGGATGATGGTTCCCTTGTTCCAGTTTCAGAAATTTTTCTCCAATCACCATGGTATTCAAACATATTTTATGTTCTTCAACATCTTTCACCACCTCCAGGGATGTCTAGAAGCAAAGGTAGATCACTAAAACTCAAGTCTGCTAAATTCTGTATTTTAAACAGTGCTCTTTGTTGGAAAGATCCGGGTGGTATTCCACTTAATTGTTTGGTTGAAGATGAGGCTCAACAGGTAATGCATGACTTTCATAAAGCTGATTGTGGTGGTCATTTTTTTTGGAAAAAAATAGCTAACAAAGTGTTGAGAGAAGGGTATTATTGGCCCACTTTATTTTCAGATTTGTATAAAACAATGATGAGCTGCCATGAGTGTCAATTTTGTAAAGGAAAAAGGAAACTTCTTCCTCTTCCTTTGAAACTAGTTTAAGTAAATGCTCCTTTCCAGCAGTGGGGACTTGATTTCATAGGGGAAATCCATCCCACATCATTGGCATAGCATCGATGGATCCTGACAGGTACAGATTACTTCACCAAATGGATTGAGGCCATTCCAGCAAGGCAGACCATGGATATGGTAATCATTCAATTTTTAGAATCAAATATCATGTCTCGTTTTGGGTGCCCTCACAAGATCATAACTGATAATGCAGTAGCGTTTAAATCCAAGAAGATGGTCGAGTTCTGCAGTAAATATAATATTATACTAGGCCATTCGACAGCGTACAACCCATAGGGCAACGACTTAGCAGAATCATCAAATAAGTCTCTGGTGAATATAATGAAGAAAATGTTGGAAGCAAACAAGAGGAATTGGCATCGAAAACTGATCAACACATTATGGGCCGATAGAGTTAGCAGCAAGAAATCCATAGGTATGTCTCTATTTGAATTAGTTTATGGCGTTGATTCTGTTTTTCCTACATCGCTTACAGTTCCGGTCATGAGACTATTACAAGATGTTGGCAGCGAAGAGGATGATAATCAGCAAAGGATCAATCAAATGATCCACGTTCAGCAAACAAGGGAGGAAGTTTCTCAGAACACTATTCAGTTGCAGGAAAAAATAAAGAAAATCTATGACCCCAAAACCAAAGCAGAGAAATTCCAGTTAGAAGATATGGTGCTGAGGTGGGATGCACGAAATGATGAAAAAGGGAAGCATGGTAAATTCGATAACCTGTCGAAAGGAATATATAAAATTTCAACGTACAGGGGACATAATGCCTTTTTTCTCATAGAGATGGATGGTCAAGATTGCCCAGGAGGGCTGGTGAATGGTATGCTTTTGAAGAACTACTACTTTTGAGATGATTCTTTGAAATTATGTTACAGTCATTGTATATACCATATTTATTGTTGGTGAGATTTGAACTGCACAGTCATTGAAGCTTGGGGCCCGAAGTGAAGGATATAAAACTTGAATGATATGTGTAAGTTTTGCTGGTTTTGATTTAGTTTTCAGTCATGGTTTGAGTCAGAGTCAGTCTGCATTGTGTCATTTTTTAGTCTTTGAGGTATTTTGACCGTATTGCCCAATGGATAAGGCTACTAGGTCTACAGTGTTCTTAGCACCTCCAAGGAGCTACCATCCCCATTGGAGCCAATGTTAGTGTCAGTCTTGTCATACTGCCATCAGTGATCAAATCTGCTCTTTTGCATTTGCATAGTAGGAGTCCCATACTATAAATTTTTATCATTCCATTAGGTCATGGATTCACCAATGGTTGGGTTCACTTCATCAATTTTCCCTCATGTAAATACTTGTTGATTCCCCTCTCTATGGTCTTCAATCATGATTCAATTTCACTTTGCAGATCATTTTATTAGGTCATAGGGTTGGTCTCACTAGGTTTTAGGTTCCACCATGGTCAAATTAATGATAAAAGTGTCAATAAAATCAGCAAGGACATGAGGATGCCTAATAAACTCACATAATGGTATCTGGAAAATCAAAAGAAGTTGTTCTTTTAGCTGGATGTAATTTTCACCTCAAAACATGTTTTGAGGTGAAAACAGGTACTTGGTTTTTATTATCATTTTTATGTAATTTTATGTCTCCATATGTAATAAGTCGAACTTCAAAAGCTGTTATCTCCATAAATCCAAGGGGGCTTTTTATTTGCCTAGGTTTCAAATATGTTCTCCATAGTATTTTTAGTATAAATCATATTCTAAGTATGTCCATTAGGAGCAGCTCAGAAATATCTTTACAACGATATATCACACTCCCAAAACTGACTTCTGGATTGGAAGATATGCTCAAATGAATAAAGGTCCAAAAAGCACAACTTTGCTCCCTTTTTCATTTGGCCCTTTACTTTACATTTTTTCCTTTTTAATTTGATTTTCTTCCCTTTACTGAAAAATTCCTTGTTCCTTTGTAATTTCCGCATCCTAATAAACCCCACACATCCAATATCGCGATGCGATAAGCCACTCCATTGCATCACAAAATTCGCAGTTCTTAAGCATTTGACCCCGCCTCCTGGTTTCTGCCGATGCGATGAATCACGTATCACATATTGGCCATCCTCCGCAACACTTAACTCCGAAACCCGCTTCCCCTATTCCCTGCCGATGCGATAAGTCTTTCGTCGCATTGCATATCCCGCAATTGAAAAATCCTCTGGTGCTTTGACTCTCGCCATCTTGTTTTCCCCCAATGCGATGTCTTCGCTCTCGTCGCTCCATCACCATCACATTTCCTCTGCCCAAGACATACCCGCTCCTTCCGATGCCGATTACGATTGAGATTTTAGGGCCCACCACAATTCCTTCACTCCTTTCAACGATAAAAAGGAATTTTTCTCCATTTAAAAAGGCAATTCGATTTTTATTGATTTAAAAGGGGTTTTTCTTCGGTAAAAGGAAAAAAGACACATATTTTGTTAAAAGGCCATGAGATAATTGTGAAATACAGAGATCATTCCAGCATTAACAACAATGATAAATGAGGGAAGCGGTTCCATATTGGTTTTCTTCCTATTTTTTGGAATTAATGTAACAGATTATTCTTCCAGATGGTCAAAGATATTGTTTCCTCTCTTTCAGAGGCATACTGTTGGTTGTTTTTCTATCTTCATATTTTGGTTTCGGGGTAGGTGGAACAACCCCTATTTCTGTGGATTCACCCCCTAAAGCCTGTCTATTTAATGTAATTTCTAAATCATTTGTAAGGGGGAAAAATTTGGAAATCACTGGGACGCACTGAGCTTCATTGTATATCTTTGTAACCTATTTGGCAAGGAATTAATAAAGACTTGCAACAATTTTTTATAGGATCCCTGTGGTATGGAATTTTAGCACTGTATTTTCTTTTGTGATCATTCATTAAATGTTATGTATGCCATTCATTCATTCCATGATTTCTTTTGTATTTTTTCAAGTTATATAGGTAGAATCCACTTTTTACAGTGCTCTGCCTTGGGAAAATTCATTCAATATTTTATGTTTTCTGTTGTTTGAGAAGGATCCATCTCATATGCCTTCCTCAGCTCCTCACCAGTCTTAAACATTTCATAATCATTAAATCAAAGTTTTTAAAAGTCCATGCCTACCTTTCCCCATAGAATACTCTGTATTTATGATTTAATTCCCCAGATTTAAACTTCCCAGCTCCATCTGATTCAACCCAAAACCCAGAAAATTTATAAAAATATTTCGAGCTACTATACCTAGTCTAAAATCATTTTGCAGTCATACTTCATTGAGATATCTTACGGAGAGAGCCCTCTCCCTAACTTGTAGGGCTAGCTACAAGGTTAAGCGTAGTTTGTGGTTACCCTGGTTTTCCCTTTTTCAGTCTGAGGTCAAATTGGGTAATAACACTCAGGAATATGTAGGAAGCTCCAATTTGTATGCCATAGTACCAAACTTTTGCAACACCTTGTAAGGACCATAGTACTTGGGTGATAATTTACTATCCTTCTTAGCTTTATTGAGGGACATTTGTTTTTATCGTTGTAGCCGTAAAATACACAGTCGCCTACATAAAAGCTTATTTCACTATGATGTTGATATGCATGTTGTTTCATTCGATTTTGTGCCAAATTGAGGTTATCCTTTAAGAGTTTTAGAACTTGTTGTTGATGCTAAATTTGATCTTCCACTTCTTGAACCTTAGAATTTTCTCTTAAATATGATGTGATAGATGGTGGATGATATCCATAAAGTGCCATAAATGGGGTCATTGTTTTTACAGTATGGAAGGAAGTGTTATACCACCATTTAGCTAGAGGTAACCACTTGACCCATCGTGTTTTTTTATCAAATAAAAAGCTATGAAGATATCCTTCCAAACATTTTTTCACTGTCTAAGTTTGCTCGTCATATTGAGGATGATATTATGAGCTAATTTAGTACCAAGAAAGAGTTATGCCCAATCTCCCATGATGACTTGATTATATAATGGTTTAGTATAGAAAACTTGTATAGAGTGACACGTGTCACTGTTTCGACCTTCAGCCTTGAAAATTATACCCAAAATACTATAATCCATCCACTTTCAATCACTTTTTACAATATTCAAATTTGATTCTCGGAGAGAGAGTCATGAAAATTTTCCCTAGGTCACCTATTTGAAATGGAATTCTAGAGCCTACAAAAACCCTAACTTACTCGGGTCATATCTCCACAAATATAGCGAACTAAGATCTGAAATGCGTACAAAAGGTTCACTAATATTTCGGCTCCATGTGGTTGCAATTTCAGCTTCTGAAGCTTTGTAGAAAAAAAATATTATAGAAAAAATTCCAAGATGTCCTGTTTGAAGAAGCAGAACCCTAGAATCCAAAGCTTTGATACAAAATGTTATGCAATTGGCTCAAAGAAAAAAATAAAATATAGCTCAATGCCTTAAAAATTGTCTAATTCGAGGGGGAAACCTCCTTTACATTACATAAATGAACAATTCTTAGATGATACAAATGAAAAGACCTCATTGGTATATATAAGAGTCTAATGGGTCATAATATAATCAGAGCCTACATAATAATAATAATGCAAGGGCACACCAATAACAATAGTGGATTTCTATGGGGCACAACAATAACAACATGAGGGATACATGGGCACAACGATAATAATGGGGGGATACACTAACAATAACAATAATGGGAATACACTAGTATTATAGGGACCTAACATAGACTCGTGCCCTTTCCCAATTGTATTGGACTTCTTATTCGGAGCCACATTTTCCTTGTCACCTGCATCCAAAGATCTTCCTTACTTCTTAGGCCATTTTCTTTTTGTCTTCTCATTACTCTTCTAGTCACACTTGAACTCAAGCTTGTGCTTTGATTATTCATAACAATGCTTCAACTTACTGATGGTTTCCTCCAATGGCTGAGAATCATAAAACTCAATCTGGTCTTTGAATGGTAATGGAAATATGTTGATGAACCTTTGGATATTTTCTTTCTCATCCTTGAGAAAGGGCACATATATCAACGACTCTAGAATTCTGGTTGTATATTCATCATATGTCATGGAACCCATCGTAAGTTGATATAATTCCTTGGCCTTTTCATCATAATACCTCTCATACAGTTACTTCTTCTTGAAGAGTATTTCAAATTCTTCCCAAGTCATCTCCTCTTCCCTAATGCCTTTGACATTCTTGACATCTTGCCACCAAATATATGTTTTTCATTTGAGACTGAAATTAGTTATCTTGGATTTCATATTCTCTGAGTAATCATGAAATATGACAAATTTCCCAATTCCAAGTAGCCATGCTTCTGCATCTTCTGACTTGGTCATCTCACCGTCAAAAGTAGGAGGCTTTGCTTTCTTGAATTCCTATATCAAATACCCCTTATCACTCCTCCTATAATAATGTTGGTGGTGATGGCGATGATGTCTCCCATAAGTAAATATAGAATAAAAACCATGTGTATTCTCCCTCCTATGAGGTGTATCCAAGAGTATGCCACTCTTTATTGTATCATCCATGTCCATCATATACCTTCTCTGAGACCTACTTCCATATACACCATTATTCATTTCTTCCTTCCTATCTCCATGATTGATCCCTAATTATCCATGCTTTTGTGAATATGAAAGGATTTGAAGGATGATTGCATTAACCTCAGCTTACTTTTCTTGAGATCTAGCAAGTCTTTCTATGCTTCAATCAACTACTCATTATCTTCCTTGCAGCTTATAATGTTTTCCTTCAAACTTCTCAATGCATTTTCTAGATTAGGATATCCCCCGTCTCCTTGTTGTTCAACTAATCTCTCCCATCCCACTGATTTATTTTCTGGTCTACATGGGGATACAAATTAACTATAATCTACCATTATTCTCTCCATCTCTTGCCCTTCTATTTCCTGCACCATATCATTGTTGGATAAAATAAAAAGGCATAATCAAAAGCATTACCTTAACCTATTGTTGGTGATGTTATTTCATCTACACAAGTCAATCCATATTAGCACAATACAAGCATATCATGTACATGAATATAATAGAAATAACAATAAATAGTTAACATTCATGCATTTTAAAAATATAGACAACTGACATGCATGCACAACAATCTGAATTTACCTTGAGGTCCAATGTTGTGAACCTACTATGATACCAATATGTAATACCCCACCCCACATTTACCCACTTTTACTAGCTCAATAGGGTAAACATGAGTTGAGAGTTATTATGCATGACCCAAAATATAAGATTCAGTTATGGAAATGGGGCCTAACCTACCAAAATTTACAAAACTTGCTGCAACACTCAGGGGCATATGATCACACACCCAACAACCTGATTACACTGGTGACCATCTCCCTGAGCTCATACGACTTTTAACTAGAATTCAAATCCAAGCCGCACGCATGTAGTATTTTCTATGTGGCCATAGGGCTCCATCCACATGTACAAGTCACCCTCAATGCAGTTTTGGCTGATATTTCCCAGTTATGTGCCTGCCGCTAAGAAATCTATTCCGGATTTTTAGGTCGGGCCTACAAGACAACTTCCTAGAACTTTCCCAACAAATTTCTTTAGTCTTCCCATCTTGTTTCTAAGCTCTATTCTTATTCAAGTTTACCAAGCACATGTTAATCATTTACACAAACACATTGTAAACATACTACCTGTGGGTCATGGATTCGTAATTATCATTTTTTCATTAGTTTCATCATAGAATCATTAAGAAGGCTTGATGCCCTCTAATACTAGTTGTAACAAACAAATATTAGCTCATGCATTTAGATAAATATTCAATAACTTGTCTAACCATGAACAAGAGAATTAAAAAGAGCACATCATATAATAAGAGATATTGTATGTCTGTAATAGAAATTTAACTAGAATGAATCCATGACAAACTAGTCATAAAATAAACACAATAACCAATACTTGTGCTCATTCATCTCAATAGGCAATAACACATAATAACATATCCATGATTCCAACCAAGTCATGGACTTCCACTTACCACCCAACCATAGATTTGGTTGAACCAAAACTTTCTTTCAGTCAATCACCCCGTGCAATATTCCAAGAATGAATGTGGGATGACATGGGATAAACCAAACATAACCAAACATAGGACCCAGAGGTTAAACCACCTCCACCCTCAAACTAGAGTGATTTCACCTAAACTGGTCAAAAAATAATAAAAACCAATACAAGCTTGGATGCCTCAAGATTTCTTCACCGTACTCATAGGAATTTTTTGTCTCCACCCACCTTTCAGGGGCTTCCTAGAGAAAATCATCTCCACCCTCAACCCTAGGGATTTTCCTGAGACCACCTCAACTAGATCAAAATCCACTGGGTCCCTTTGTTCTCGTAGTGTGGTCCATTGTATGTATTTGTCATCATATATCCCCACATGGTAATATTTTTCCTTGACAATATCTTGGAAAGATTTTTAAGAGGGTACGGTTGTAAACATAGAGGTTTCCACGACCCTTTTCTCACAGTAAATTTCCCACTAGTCCTTGACATAGGTGGTGGCCTTTAGCAATGAAAAAGTAATATTTTCCCTATTGAAGAAACTATGGACCGAAAAATAACATTCCAGCATACTTAACCATTTATCTACAACATACGCATCTATCTAACCTTCGAATATAGAGATATCGAAGTTAACGTGTACCTTGAAGGGTGTGGTGCCTCTTAAGTGATTGTTGGATGAAGATGTATCGCATGTTGGCATCTGTCGAAGGATCTAGGTAAAGTTTTCCATCATCTTTTTCCTTTATTCTCGTAGGATATGGGTAAAGTTTTCCATCATCTTGGTCCCTTTGTTCTCGAAGTGTGGTCCATTGTATGTATTTGTCATCATATATCCCCACATGGTAATATTTTTCCTTGACAATATCTTGGAAAGAGTTTTAAGAGGGTACGGTTGTAAATAGAGAGGTTTCCACGACCCTTTTCTCACAGTAAATTTCCCACTAGTCCTTGACATGGATGGCAACCTTCAGCAATGAAAAAGTAATATTTTCCCTATCGAAGAAACTATGGACCGAAAAATAACATTCCAACATACTTAACCATTAATCTACAACATACGCATCTATCTAACCTTTGAATATAGAGATATCGAAGTTAGCATGTACCTTAAAGGGTGTGGTGCCTTTGAAGTGACTGTTGGATGAAGATGTATTGCATGTTGGCATCTGCCGAAGGATCTGGGTAAATTTGTCCATCATCTTGTTACTTTGTCTCTCAATGGCTTCTTCAAGCAGAAATTTTATATGATCTCATGCTCCCTTGTCTTTCTTTTCTTCCTCCATGGGAGGTTGTCAATGTTGGCAGGGACGATCTTGAAAGGGCTCAACCAGTTCAAGTCTGAACACCTTATACCTCGACCTTATTGGGGACATGCACAGAAAACAAAGAGAAAAAACATACCACTCTAATACCACTAATCTAGATTTATGAAGGTAAGAAATTAAATACAAATTTAAATAGAACATATAGATACAGTGAAAGAATTGAAATTCAATTAATTAGTAGCAAGTACTGACAATTATTTACATGAATAACAGAACAAACTAGCTCGGCTGATGGTAGCTTATCTTTGAGAATAGATGTGACAACTACATTCCTTCTGACTTGTCTTACAATAAGGCTCCGAGGCCCTTGTATCATAAAGAATAAGTATCAAACCATAACCCTAGGAGATTAAGCACAACGGTTTTGGGGCCCATTGAGGTAAATTGGATCGCCAACTTCCCTGGGTCGTAACTTTGGTATACAATCTTTGTTTGGTTATCATAATACCTCATTTCGAAAATCTCCACTAGTAGGAAAAGAAAGAGTATGTGAAATATATTTTAGCACTTTTCTAGTCTCTTTGTTTTCCCAGAAAATGTCTTTTATCACCTCAAAACGGCTCTGGAAGTTTAGGACCCACAAAAACTACCAAAAATATAAATTTGTGCCATAATTAAGGAAACTAAAATTAAAGTGTTGGGGGTCCAAGTGGAATAGGTGGGTGGCCACCAATATCCACCTAGATCATAATTTTCCTTATCACTCCTTGTCAATATCCAACGACTATCTCTATAATAGCAATAGTCATAAAAAACTAATAACTTGTCATAACAGCCCCTACTCTTCCATTTATACCCCAATATATGCATATCAAGTCAATTACAAAGAAACATTTATTACATAACTCATTTATTGAAAGCACACAAGAAACCTAACACATAGTGCATAAGAAACCAACATGCCATTCACCAACGCAACTTACATACTGAAATCAAGGCATAACACTCAAGCATCACATAAAGCTCTCAAACGTCAAAAATAAGGCACCAAAAATTTCATATGTCATGGTTCATTTGGTCCATGCAAATCATACAAGCATAAAAATATTTACTAAGATATACCGCACTTGTGGGCTCATTCATAGGGTTTCGGTGCCCATATAATAGAACTGATGTACACTTTTCTAATTTTTGGCTTGAGTATTGTTTGACCTCAATTTTCAAGAGCTATAACACATCACATTTAGAGAACACTATGGGCATAGATTTCATAGTTAAAAATTTCCCTTGGATTTGCATTGATAATTTGTCTATAACCGCTCTGATATTTGAAAAATCCCTTACGAAAAGGCATCTCAAAACTAACCTATATCTAAATTCTCACAATGTAAAATCAACCATATTCCATGATCAACAATTGAAATTTTGAACAAAGTATTTTCTCCTCCATATACTATGTAATACATCATTTTTCATGATTTCAAGTTTGTATCGAAAAAAATTGGAAAAATCCATGCCTCATAATGATAGTCAAATTCTATTTAGTAGTAAGAATCATTTTTTATTAACTAGGTAGGAAAAAATATGTACCCTTTGTGTATAATATGGATGACCATTGTTCCTCTGATCATGATCAAATTTTACCAATGGTCAAAGTTGGACAACAATTCAGAGTTAAATCAACCCAACCCTTAACATATTTTCTATTTTGTGTTCATTAATGGTATACCAACCCCTATTGTATTTTCTATTTCCTATTCATTACTAGTATAATGCTTATGTAAATAAACTAAGATTTTTGTACACTCATGAAATAAATTTCCTTCTATTTCCCTTGCATTTGTTGTGTTTATTCTCTTCATGGATAGTTATTATGTCTATTGGAGCTACCTTACATTGACAATAAGTGTATTTTATATAGTTTTCAGCCATGAGAAATAATTTATAAACAACCATTCCTTAACTAAAAATCAATTTTACATTGAGTAACTTACTTTTCATGCAAAATTAGGTCATGATGCCTATGGTTTAGAAGATCATCCCATGGCTAAAATTTACTCAATCCATGTGTTATTTGGTTTCTTGGTAACTTAAAAAATTATGACTCAAAATATTCGTATTTTATTTTTAATAAATTGCATAGGCAATCACAATGCACCACCATACCTATACAATAAAACCAATCTAATATTTATTGAGAAATATACTTAGAACATTTGACGGTGCCCCCTTACAGACCAAGAATTATCTCAAAGCCTTAAAGTGTCACAAGAAGGTGCATATGCACATTATGTTGTAATATTCACCCTTGTGAGAGTGGAGATTACCTAGGGGACAACATAAGAGTTTGTGTCTTGTTTAGAAGAGATTTCTCCTTGTAAATATAATGAAAATTATCGGTGGCTTCGGGTGGCTTTGTTGTTCATTTGTTCATTGGATTTTGATCTATTGAATGATGGTACCAACATCTTTTCTTATAGATTAAGTTTCAACTTGCTATAAATTTATCGGCATCTCCAATATAAAATGAAACCATATTATCAATAATACTAATTATCTAATAATTGTGGCAACCAAGTAGTGGGTTTTGAGGAAAATAATATCTCTCTTGGTGACTTCACATTGGCCCAAATCTTGAAATGGAATATTTTGTGGATATTTTATCAACTCATATCTCTAATATATTCAACATTTTAGTGACATCATTTATCTAACTTAGGAATATGAACTTGTCTTGCACTTGCTCTCGAATTAGATCTTTAAATATCTTACCATCATTTTACTCTAAAATCCTAAGAAATTCCATCTCTATAGTTGCATCTATGTTGATATTGTAATATTTTAATATTGTTTGATATGGAGTGCTACACTTCCATTTGTTTGCTTTAATCTCTCATACCCAAGGGATTTCATTATTGGAGACCGTGATTCATCCTTTACATTATCTATCAACAAGTACAACAAATGGGATCACTTGTTAATCCCTAGATTTTCGGGTGTGTGTTATATTATTTGCACGACTAGCTTCATGCATCGTTACATTGTGCCAAGCATAGTGGGGGGGGGTCACAGGCCTCCCGGGGGGTTTGTAGGGGGTGGTATCCCCCCTGCATGGGGTCCAGGGAAGCACCCAAGGAAAAAAAATTATGCATACCTGATAATGTGAAAATTTCAAAACTGAAATTTTATTGCAGTAACTGGAAATTATTCTTCTAATTGTTAAGTAATTTGACAATTTATTTGCTACAGTGTAATGTTCCAAATTAGGAACAAATACACTATTGGGAATATCTCAAGATATTACCAATGTGGAGATCAGTAATACATAAACATGAGCTAGAAAATAAGAGTGAGTGAATTAATACTGAAAATTCCGGAAGATCCACATAACCATTACATTAGATTATAGCAGCAATAATGAATACAATATCTTGAAATAAACGATCTCTCAAGCTAGGCAATGCAGCTTCAATGAAACATATACATGGAATATGGAGAAATACTGCTATGTAAAAGAGGTCCTGGCTATGACTGCGTAATCCATGAGGCAGAAATGCTACAAATAATATCAATACATGGATACAGTAATATGTGGCTCAAATAAAGAAGGGGGAGAAATATCTCATCCCCTGGAAACATACAATACACAATCCTTGAGAGTATTGGCTGAAATAAGTACAAAATGGAAAATCTGCAGAAATCTCGAAGTTGCTGGGCAACAACTGCAACTAAAAATTGGAAATGGATATAGATAGCTGATGATGCTGCAATATATGGCTGAATATCATCTAGAGGATCTTTATAGTGAAAGGTTGATCCTCTCACCTAAGATCTTACCCTTCAAACATGTGGAGCAAGTCCCCACTACAAATACACTCAGAAATAACACAGTCTAGAGAAGGGATTGCATTGTTGGTGAAGAGAAATTCTTGCCCTGATGCCAATCATCTGAAATATTTTCTTGGATCTCCCTCACTAACCTCCCAGAGGAATAGAAGCTCCTTCCTCTGACAGATGAGCCAAGGAAATGGTGTATGGTGTCCTCCACTACAACACCCCAAAAAAACTGCGTTATACTTGAGAAGAAATAACATAGTATCTGAAAGGAGAAGCTTTGGCCTTGAGCCAAGAGATATGGAGAATGAAGAACAATCGTTCAAGAGGCCTCTCAAGAAGGTGAGGAAATCCTAAACAGGAATTCCCCGGCAATTCTCGCTAAATAGAAAAAAATGCACAATGTCTGAATAGACATGAAATGAATAATCCAAAGCATGATAAATAATGGTTTCCTTGCCCTCATTTTAAACAAGTGAAAGCTCTCTCTCCATGGTCCCCATCCATTAGGGTTTCCTCCACCAAATATCCTCTTCCTGATTCACACTGTGCTATCTTCTAAAGTAAGCCACTCCTCCTATGGCAGCGTTGTTAACTTGGTCAAACCTGACCTTGTCTTTATGCATTTTCCCCTTTTCACACTTGAGGGTGCAAAATCAAGCTACTCTGATGATCCCTTTCACATTATGAGGGATTTTATTCATCTTTTCAATAAGAATGGGCCTCCTTACCCATTTATTTGGCTGTTAGGTGATAAGAGCAAAATTTTAATATTTCATTTAGCCATATGCTAAAATGGGAATATTACAGTCCTCCCCTCCCAAATGTTGCTTGTCCTCAAGCAACTACAAGGATAGAACTGAAGAATCTCCACCCAAGGCACGAAGTCTGAAATATGTTGAGGAACATCTCCCTCATGTAGATCCTCCATCCCCCAAGCAATGATCCATAAAAAGTGAGTTACCTCCCAACATGGCAACTCCTGACAATCATCTTCCACCTTTGGCTCCTGCAATATAGGTGGGCTGAAAATCTGTTCTTGGTAGAAAAAATAGCCTACCCCACACTGTCCTCCTCTCCACTTAGGATAAGTGTAGAGTATATGCTGATCTTGGGCTGCAATAATGTTTCCCTACAGTGGCAAGTTGAAGACTAGACCTCCAAGTATCTCTTCCCCATCATTATGAAACATGTTGTCCCAAATCATCTCATATGTGATGAGTTGGAAGTCACCATCATATGGCATCCAATCAATCATATGGCTCACCTCAAATGGAAATCAATTTTTTTCTGTAGTGGCCACATGTGCTCTCATGCTCCCATTAGAACATGCAATGCAAATAATGTGGGAGATCTATCCCCCAAAGGACACATCCAACCAATGTACCATTCCCCCAATCATGCTCTCAGCAAATACAAATACAACAGAAACATAATGAACCATTATGAGAAACATGCTTGTTGTCATGTGTGGAAAGGGAGAAGGACAATGGTCCCTCAATTGTAACCAATGTAGTTTGACCCTCAACTACAAAAGAGTATGACAAAAAGTGTGGCCTCTCAACCACTTGCTTGTTTTCCTACTCTCCTCAAATGTATGGAGAAAGTAAATGATGCATGGTGCAAGGTGAGTATGTCTACCAAAACAAATTTCCTCCCCAAGTCCTCCTAGGGAGTGGTCACCAATAATTCTCATGGCCTCAAGTATACCATGGGGTCTAGAAAGAAGAATGCTCCTCCTTGGATCAACATCTTGTACATATATGGTTAAGGGTTGAATATACAAATCATCATGCAAATAAACAATACCCATACCATAATTTTTGTGTATGCAAATGGAGTGGCTCAAAATGAGTCTCCTCTCATCTTCAAAAAGAAAAGAGGTGGCTGTGCTAACTCCTACAAAGATTTATGTATCTCCTCCATCTGCACATGATCTATGCATCTCCTCATATGTTGATCTGTCAATATCATGCAAGCAAGATGATCCTGGGAATACTCCACCAACAACCCGGAGCTCCAACATGGATCTATCCTCCATAGTGACAGCGTTGATAATTCCCCATGAAGGACATCTTCCATATGGTTATCTCCCAAGGTCTCCACTCCTCTGAGATCAATGAATGGTGCATCAAATTTTGAAGCATCTCTCATCATTTTTTTCTCTAGTGGTCTCCCCGGAAAAATGTCTTCATGTAATGAGACATCATCATCAAGAGGTGACTTCATATATGAATGAAAAATATGTCCATGTGTCCACTGCGCAATCCAATCACCTTATTAGGTTCATCAACCTCATAAAATAGACAGGGATGTGTGCTCCTCATCACATCATGATGGTCATCCTCCCTATCTCCTCCTTGTCTCTCCATGGTTTCACACCTCCTCAACAATGTCACATGTAGAACATGGATTGTGCCTTGATCTCCACACATGAGATCTTGGGGACTTCTTTGCAAGGATGCAAGAATCCCTCTACCTGGAGCAAGAGCTCCTCCTTCCTATGCATGAGGTAGTAGATAATCTCTAGATGGAACAACGTTGTTTCCCTCAGCTCCCTCAACATAGATGGGAAACCCTCCAATAATGTTGATTCAAATATGGAATCTCTCCCAAGGTGGAAGTAATTCCTGATCATCAAAGGTCAAGGAGTATCCCCTTTTCACCATGATAGTGCCATCTCCTACTCCTACAAAATCATACAAGAAATGAGAGAAATTCTGCCCTTTCTCCCCAAATAATGACCCAACAACAAATGTATTTGTTGCTTCCTCATGCTCCCATCATGCAAGATATGTGATGAAGACATAGTGAATGAAATGAATGTTGCATCATCACTATGCACCCATACTATTTTCTGCTCCATGATGCCATCATCCTGCCACATCTTCTACATCCTCATACCCTTGGAAAGAGTGTATGCCAAGTGATGGCCAAACTCCTTCAAGAGTAACCAGCGCAGTCAAGCCTCCTGCTGCCGGGTATCATAAACCTGCAAGTAGCTCACCATCGACATCCACTCAACCAATTTTGGATGCCTCCTTGCACCCTCCATCTTGGTAATCCTCCCATGAGGGCTACCATCATCCCAAATCAGATTTCTGCATTTCATGGGATCTTGAAATGAAATCTTCCCGAGGATTAATTTGACCCTATAAGTATCCAAATAGGTGGTAGGAAAAAACCTCCCATCATGATGTGCAGGGCTCAAGGAATTTCCATCACAGTCATGAGAGATGTTATCCATCTGAATATGTCCCCCATCTACTCTCTACTCCTGTGAGAAGGGGAGAACCTCCTCAAACTGATGAAGAATCTTGCACTCCATGATGTGTGGGAGTGCACCTCTACTGAAATCTCTCCGGGAGATATGCTACTCATGCATGTCCTTCCAAAACCAAAGAGACCTTGGATCTGCTGCAAGTAGAAGTCTCTCTTTGAGTTGTGGCATGCTCATTGAGAGAATGTCATCTACAGAGGAGAAAGAGTTTCTTATCTCTAGATGTCTACTCCTTCTCACTTCTTTCTTCATAGCTTCCTGAATGAAGCTTCTCTATGAATGCTCATATGAGGAACGATCCCTCCTTTCTCCATCATTGCTCAGTGCAATGCTATTTTTTTGCTTTGGATCAACTGCATGCAATGATATAGACCCATCCAAAGTGTTTGCTGAAATGACAAGAGATGGATTTTCAATCATACCTTGGTGAAATTTTGAAGCTCCTTGCAAGGCTGCAAGAGTTTCCTCCTCATAAGTGTTGGCCGCCCAAACTGTTGAAGATGAATGCTACTCCTCCATGGTCTCAACATAACTGGTACATGCCTCATTAGATGGTGGTGAGGGCTCCTCCCTCCTTGTGCCAAATCTCCTGATCAATCTCTAAGAAAACTCAACAAGAGTAGAAACCCTTTTATGGCTTAGATGGCTGATCCACCAATTCTTTGCTTCACCTTCAAGGTGCAGTGCTGTAATTTCTACAGCCTTTCTGCCTACTACAGGATGTAGCAGGAAAAAAGCCTCTAGATTCTTCACCCAAACCTCTTTTTCACAAGTGTGTGCTCCATCAAATGTGGACAATAGAAATCTATTGCCTCTCATCATCCCATAGTTGTGGGGTCTTCTTTCTTCTTTCTACTGAATAAATTATGGAAAAGCCAGAGTCTCTTGGAAGGCTCTAGGTTTTTCTTGGTATTCAACAAGGTACTCACTTAGAATTTTGAATTCCAAGTGTTCTTCATGCTTATGTTTTTCCTCTTTGTGAGAGTAGGAAGTGCATGGTCCTTCCTCTTCCCTTTCTTCAATCTTCTTGACCTCCTTGGAGAGGTCTCCTCTGGATTTAAAAATAGATGAGAGTAAACTCATCTTCTTCATCATCTTGATATTCTATCGCTGAGACTCATAGGTTGAGACAGAGATCATGCTTTGATACCACTGTAATGTTCCAAATTAGGAACAACTACACGATTGGGAATATCTCAAGATATTACCAATGTGGAGATCAGCAATACATAAAGATGAGCTGGAAAATAATAGTGAGTGCATTAATACTAAAAATGCTGGAAGATTCACATAACCATTATATTAGATTATAGCAGCAATCATGTATACAATATATTTAAAGAAATGATCTCTCAAGCTAGGCAATGCAACCTCAATGAAACATATACATGGAATATGGAGAAATACTGCTATGTAAAAGAGGCCCTGGCTATGACTGTGCAATCCATGAGGAAAAAATGCTGCAAATAATGTCAATACATGGATACAACAATATGTGGCTCAAATAAATAAGAGGGAGCAATATATCAACCCCTAGAAACATACAATACACAATCCTTGAGAGGATTGGCTTAAATAATTACAAAATGGCAAATCTGCAGAAATGCTGGAGTTGCTGGGCAGCAGCTACAACTAAAAAATAGAAATGGATGTAGATAGATGATGATGCTGTAATAGATGGCTGAATCTCATCCAGAGGATCTTTACAGTGAAAGGCTGATCCTCTCACCTAATATCTTACCCTCCAAACATGTGGAGCATGTCCCCACTGCAAATACACTCAGAAATAACGCAGTCTAGAGAAGGGAATGCGCTGATGGTGAAGAGAAATGCTTGGCATGATGCCAGTCATCTGCAGTATGCTCCTGGATCTCCCTCACTAACCTCCCAAAGGAATAGAAGCTCCCTCCTCTGACAGATGAGCCAAGGAAATGGTGTATGGTGTCCTCCACTGCAACACCCCAGCAACATTGTGTTATACTTGAGCAGAAATAATGCAGTATCTGAAAGAAGAAGCTTTGAAATTGAGCCAAGAGATATGGAGAATGAAGAAAAATCCTTCAAGAGGCCTCTCAAGAAGGTGAGGAAATCCTAAATAGGAATTCCCCGGCAATTCTTGCTAAACAACAAAAGAATGCACAATGTCTGAATATATATGAAATGAATAATCCAAAGCATGAGTAACAATGGTTTCCTTGCCCTCCTTTTAAACAAGTGAAAGCTCTCTCTCCATGGGCCCCATCCATTAAGGTTTCCTCCACCAAATATCCTCTTCATCATTCACACTATGTTGTCTTCTAAAGTAAGCAACTCCTCCTATGGCAGTGCTGTTGACTTGTTCAAACCTGACCTTGTCTTTATGCATTTGCCCTTTTTCACACTTGAGGGTGCAAAATCACGCTACTCTAATGATCCCTTTCACATTATGAGGGATTTTATTCATGTTTTCAATAAGCATGGGCCTCCTTACCCATTTATTTGGCTGCTAGGTGATAAGAGAAAAATTTTAATATTCCATTTAGCCATGTGCTAAAATGGGAATATTACATACACCAAAATATCAAATAAATAACACTGCAACCTTCACAAATAAAAATTAGGAAAATAAATAGTTTTGGAGTATGATAAAATAATAACACACACACATAATAAAAATGATACCATTATTTCTGGACAAATATCCCCAGAAAACCCCAACTTGGGAAAACCAGTGTAGCAGTGAGGGTTTTTATTATTATGCAGCATTGAAATTCTGAGTACAATATGGATGCCTGAAATTGGAAATCCATAGTAAGAAAATATGGGCAAAATTATTGAAGGGAATTACCTTTCCTCCACAAGAAATTCTGATACAACCTGCCTTCAGAAAACTCGACCTCTTAGACCCTCTACGTTAGCCTCTGCACTTCTTTGTGCAATCTCTATGACGTTAAGCCTCCAACTAGTCTCTGATGAAGTCATTTTTGCTTCCTCTAGTGATGAAATCGTCTCTTTGGCACTCTAAAACTTCTTCCTGACCTCTGGAATTGAGAACAATTTTTTCCTCAGTTAAATCGAACTGCCAATCTAAAGAAAATGTGCATTCCTATGCACTGCCTCACTAGGAATAACTTGACCCTATTGATGTTTCTTCTTTGGATATGGAAAACTTCCTAAGGATCACTATCCCTACCCCTCACTATCTTTGCTGCCTCACTGAAGCTCGAACTCTTATACAACTAATTGTTGATACTCTGGAAAATCGAATTATCCAAGTGACGTTGGTGTATTCTCCAAGTGCCCATAGATCCCTTCTTATATCTTTATGTTGGGACTCCAACGGCCAAGATTGAATAATAATCAATGGCTCAAATTATTTTTGTACTGATCTATGTGCGTTTCTATAATATTCTCACCTTGAATTAATTAATTTTGATTAATTAATTTCATTCCCTAAGTTTAGACTTGGGAAATATTTAAAAATCGTCTAATAATCTAATTAAGTCATTTCTATGTGGAATTTATAGAAACTATTTATGGGTTATGGATATCTCATGTATTTTAGCCTCTCCGCCAAATTTCATGGGTATAACACATTTTATGCTACAAAAACTATCAAATAATGGTTGGGCAGACCAAAGGATGGTGGGTGGACCCACCCATGGTTTTACGCATAGTTTTTGCACATGGTTTTGGGCATGATGGTTTTCCCCATGGTATTTTGTAAATTTGTTCAGGGGAGCTATGATTATGTTCTAATCCAGGGTTAATGGATTGGGTTTTATGAATGCTTCTACTTGTATATAATGTATTATAACATTGAAAGGAATATAATGAAAAATCAATTTGGTTTTCCTAGTTTTGGGTTCCTAGAGAATATATCTATGTATATTTTTTATGTTTTCACGATTGTATATTTTTATGTTTTTTAAGAATTCATTTTTAGGTAATTTTCATAGAGGGCTAAAACCTACATGGGTAGTAGAAATATACCAACCCTTAGTCTTGCCCATAACTCTTCACCCCTCGCATAATGGATATTTGAACTAGCATGTTCTAAATTTTAGTGATCATGGCCCAACAAAAGTTGATATTCATATCATTAAGTTTCAATATTTCCCTTATTATTTTGTTGTTGAGAATGAGTACAATTATGTATGTAATTTTATCCAATATGTGTAAGGAAATTTGAAATCCTAGTTCAAGCACTTGTCAACAAACACTATCACCAATTAATGATTGTTGCATGATGTTTTCTTCTGTTAGTGGGGAAAGAGAAATGATCATTTCCAACTAATAATAGAATTTAATTATTTTAATAAGTATGACTTGGAAAGTGTAACAATGTTCAATGATATATTTCTCAAATCTTATCTTGGAATACATGAGAATGAAAATCCTTCAAAAGTTGTTTCCATGTCAACTTATGTTGTTTCCCATGGCCTTTATGATTTACTATTTTAAAGGAAGAGTTATTCTTCAAATATGGGTGCTATGTTTGATGATGCATTAGAGCTTGAGAGTTACATGATTACTACTATAATTTAGCTTACTCTCATCCGCTTTTTCTTAAGAAAAATAGATGTGGGAAAGTATCAAATGTTCTATTATATGCTCCTAATGTAGTGGATTATTGTTTGCAAGCGAGCCTTCTAACATTATCAACATTTAAAGAGGATGAAATAGCAACACTTGGTTAACCATTTTAAAAATCCAAAACTTTTAGATAGACTTCAAAATTAGATTTTTCTTTGATTTTGAAATTTATGTTTTTAGAGATTTTAGATATTGTTTTCTTTTGGAAATAGTTTTTTTATTGATTTGTAGTTTCTGATCTGATTGTTAAAGGAATTTCATTTCAAAAGAGTAATAGATCATTTTTGCATATTGATTTCTCTAATAAATCGTCTTCTCTTCAAAGATTTTTTTATGAATGAAAGAATTGGTGCCTTGAAAATTGTTGAATCTCTCAATATTTCCCTTAAATAAGATTCATTGAAAAGAAAAGAGTTTCACTTCTCATTTAGATGCATATAGTGTATTTTTGAGTTGGGTCACAAACATCATTGAAGTTTCACTTCCATACCTTTTTTCTTAAGCAACAGCCAAATTAAAATCAACGCTTTAATAAAATCAATCTAGATATTTTACATTTTCTAGGGCTCATTCCACCAACATAGCTTAGGCTAGTATTTTGGAACAAGTTGTAATTAACATTCCAAAACAGTTTAAACAAAAAAGTAGAAATCTTGCGGTAGGAAAATACAATTGTAGCATTTGTGCTCTCGGAAGATATTCTTAAAAGAGTCTAGCACGAGATCATGTCGGAACCAGTGAGGTAATCCTACCTATCTCATTGGGAAAGATAGCAAATGTGCACATAATACAAACGGTAAACCTAGGATAGACCATTGTCGAGGAGCCTGGGGTCACTTGTTGGAAAATCTTGGATTATATCAAGGATCCTTCAAGGGGATTGAGCTTGTTACTCTGCCCTTGTGTGTATCAGATCATAGACTGTTCCCCCAGCTACATTTGTTTTCGTTGGTGACCTTAGTGACCATTATCTTCAGGATTTTTCCCAAGGCGACGGTGGAGGGAAGGTCCCCCTGTACCTGGAACAGACGTCGGCTAGAATCATTTGGACTTTTTGGAAGGTACTCTTCACTTCGAGAGGGCATAAGTGGAGAGACTTGCACTGGACTATTTCATTAAGCAGGTTATCGGGGTAATTGTTCCAACCGCCATGTTTTCCACGTTAGAATTCTACGACAATGGATTTCATCACCAATTAGTGTTTTTAGTGTGGAAACATATTGTTTGTGTGTGGATTTATCTCTTAGATTTTGTGGGCATGTGATCAATTTGATTGTTTCCTTAGTGACTTTGGGTTATTTTTTTGAAATTTTATTTGATTTCGTGTGTTAAAATTTTAATCGTGGCTGAAATACTGAGACAATCCCTTAGAATGTAGGGGAAACCCCCTGAGTACATACCAAGTCAGTTAGAAAATCTTAAAAATAAAAAAGGATAACCATCAGGGACCGGATCAACTAAACAAGAGGAAACATCAGTAATTATACATCCTACTTACGAAGTAGATCAACCGCAAACAACATAAATTTCTCAAAGGAAACTTGCAATTTCTGAACTAGTTGAACTTGCTTCCACAACTAGTGAATTATCAGCTACTAAGCCTGCAATTTTTGAACCAGAAACTGAACCTGCTACATCTAAGCCCGCTTCAGATTTCATAACTCCAACCCCTAGTCGTCCTCATTCACCGTGAGTGAAGTTTCGCATCACTAAGAACCTTCCTTCGAGCCTCATTAGCATTGAAGAGATTAATGACACAGAGGAAGAATTTTTACTTCCTTCAAATCAATAATATTTATATATTAGGCCAAGTGAATCGATTTACTATTACAGCACTTTCAAAAAATATCCTTGGTATTCTCAGTTAATCGAATATTTTCATAATATGGGTCTCAACTATTCATGTCCTTGCATTCCTTTTTACGTCATACCAATAGGTAATTACAGACCTTCATTAAACATGTCTGGTGTGTCATCCATGTTTTCTGCATTGCCAGAAACATATTTGTATGGTGGTATGTATGTTCCTCTGGGATACCAGCCACTTTTTGGTACTTTCTCAAGAGCATCTCCTTCTCCTGAAAAACTAGTACAATCACCTAGTCCAAATGAATCTCATATCAAAAATTTGAACACGGAACAAGTCTACATAATGTATGGAAATATTCCTAACCCTGACCCTCAAAGTAGTAATTTACCGCCTGGGGGGCATCCTAAAGGTATTAATTTACTGCCTAGGGGGCAACTTCAAGGACAATACATACCTCAAGGGAAGTACACACATCAAGGAAAATATCAACCTCAAACGCAGTACTTTATTCAAGGTCTGCAACCTATTCAAGGATAGTACCCTATTCCAAGGCAACAGTCTTTCCCAGGACAACAACCCCTTTTGGGGTCACATTTTTATCAGGAACAACAATTGTTTCAGGGAGGTCAATCTTTTAGTGGAAATTATCCATCCAGCTATCAAGCTTACGTTCCAAATTATCAACCTGGTTATGGTCCATATTACGCATCACACCCTTCAATGGGAGCTCCATATCCTGGAGTAAACACGGTGTGGAATCCATATTTGAATCAACAGAATTTTCAACCTAATGTGCAGGTACCTTATAATCAGTCTATTCATCCAATTTCTTACAATCAAATCTAGAAACCTGTCCAACCTATGCTTTAATTCATACCTCAGGTATTTGCACCTAGTAGTGTTCAGCGACCTGGTCTGATTACACCTAGAACTCCACCTCAAACTGTTGCACCAACTTCTGTTCAACAGTCTACCACACCTATCCCTAGAATTTATGCAGCCCCTATTTCTACAGCCCCTCAAGTATCACAATCAATCCCTCAAGTCACTGCAAATCAACCTGGAACCACAGTTCAGACTATTGTTCAGATGCCTACGGGACAACCTGGTACAAGTACAATGGTAACAAGCCAACCTCAATTTTTTTATCAACCATATCAAGGGCAGTATTAATATGGACCTGTAGCATAGAATCTAGTATACCATCATAAACTGTATCCTGGTTACACATATCAGATACCATCTCAACCTCAGTATGGTTCGGCCAACCCTGGTTATCCAGGAAGCATTCCAATCCCAAATGCACAAGTTATTCCAGGCTATCCTGGATATCCTCCTCCTGGTATTCGTATAGTTCCTCAAGGTTATCAATTTTATCAATAGGAACCTAACCATCGGTTACCATTCATAGCAACTTTGGATTTACCAGATTTTTCGCGCCTAATGAACAATTTGATTTATTATCTTCCGTTTTAGCGGCCAATGCTGAATAAGTTGCCCAGTGATATTCCTAAGTTCAAAGGTAAATCAGGAGAAGACCCCTCAAACCATGTCATGACTTACCACCTCTGGTGCGCATCCAAATCTATAATCGATGATTCCATTCGATTAATATTGTTTCAGAGAACACTGATATGTTTAGCTGCAATATGGTATATTAAACTACCACATGGCTCATTCAACAATTTCAACGTGTTAGCAACATCTTTCTTAACACACTTTCAGTTGCCAGTCCGATACAACAATGGCACATAACTCTTAACTTCATTAAAACAATCTATGTCTACATACATTTCAGATCACATACATGATTGGAGACATAGAAGACGTTTAGTGAAAGTTTTTATTCCAGATCATATTTTGGCATAATGGTTTATCAATTCATTACTTCCAAAGATCACTGAAGATGTGGCTAAGGGAGGTGTTGTTACGTAAGAACAGGTCATTTATCAAGCACAGTACTTAGACCTTGTATATACACAGTCTGGTATTTTATATGAAAAAAATCCTAACTTACCACTTCCCGGTCAAATAACTACAACTCCTTTAGGTTCTCATGTTGTAGACAGTGTAACTGGTTTAGTTAGCGCTAATAAGAGTAAGAAGAATTCCTCCAAAGTTACTTCTCCTATCATAACTTTACCAGATTCACCAAAAGGAGATTCTTCCCTTGAAAATTCTACCAAAATTCATGTTGTAGATTCCTCTACGACTAAATCTAAAACTGGTAATAAGAAGAAAGAAAAGAATAAAAACAAACAAACTACATCTCCCAAAAAAAAAATTGAAAATAATGAACCAGTTGATGACAAACGGAAACCATGCTATCCTTGTCTTATCTGTGATGAGGATCACTTTACCAAAGAATGCCCACATCGGTCTGAGGTATCTAAGTTTGTCAAAGGTTCACCCACACCCACTGTCTTGAAGGATCCTTTTCCTACTCAAGATAGAAAAATGATAGGATCTTCTTCAAATTCATCGTCATATATTTTAATGATGTCTGAGGTTATGGTTGTGACGTGATCGCGAGACTATGGAACTAAAAGTCTTGTAACTGGTAAAGAGACATAAAATTCTAGTCAAACACCAACTATATCTCCTTCGGTTTCCGATCCACTTCATATCAAGAAACCTAATTCTGATCTAGTGATTAAACCGCCTACTAAATGTGTACTTTGAAAATCAACTTTCAATCCACATGTGAGAGCTACTTAGAATTACAAAATTGTTGAAGACTTGGCGATATCCCCTTCAACAATGTCAGCCTTAGAAGTGCTACAATCATGTCCGACACAAAGGAAATTACTATTATCGATTATCAGAGCTATTGATCCTCAGGATTCTAACCTCGTGGTTTTTGATATAGAGAATTTTACACTGAGAATCCCTCATCAGATGGATTTTTCGATACCAGTATTAGTAAAAAACAGATGAGTCTTTCGTACTGTAATTAATGAGGGGGAATCCACGTGCATAATGTCATTAAACTGTTGGAAAAATATCAGTTCTCCAACACTCAACCAATCACCAACAATCCTTAAATACTTTTATGGAAGAGGATTTCATCCATTTAGAATACTCCAAGATCTACTTATAGAAGTAGAAGGAAAAATTGTTAATCTAAATGTGGAAGTTGTTGATGCCCCTCTGGATTACAACCTTCTTTTGGGTCATAGTTGGTCTTATGCCATGACTGCTGCTGTTACTCCTTTTTTTGGTCATATAACCTATTACTAAGATGGACCTAAGTACACCATGTAAGACCAATTTTACCCTAAGTAAAATTACTTTCGCTATGAAAAATAACCATTTATTAAGTTGTTTATGGTCTAAACAGGAAACCCCATGAGGAAATATTAAATAAATCCACATTTGTTTGATTTTGCTCAAGGAATAATAAGTTAAACAACAGTTTAATTAATATTCCTAGTCATATTTAACCCAAAACGAGAAAATTAATTAGATAAATCATTAGTTATCTTATTATTTTCTAGGAATAATTATTTAAACCTTATTTAAATAATAGTCCTTGTTAAATTTGACTAAATAATTTATAAATGATTAAATAAATCATTATTTATTTGATTATTACTCAACCACATCCTTAAAATAATAAATAAATCATTTATTTATTTATTATTTACAAATAAAGGGATTTGGCGAAAGTCAAATTCTTTTTCCTTCCAAAAAAATAATAAAATATTCCATAAAATTTGGATCTAGAATTGGTTAATAATATTTTAATTGTGCACCAATATCTAGACTAACTCAATATTTTGTTATAAAGAGAAGGGTTTTCCCATTCACTTACTACCTTTTGTTGCTTAAAGATCACTTTGGATCTATACTTTTGGTCTGATTTTGATCCACCATCATTTTCATATTTTGCTACCATTTTTCTTGTGAATTCCCTTTGAGTTCCATTTTTGTCTGGATTTTTCTACACCATCAAGAGAGAGGGATTTTAGATCTGAAGTGTTGAGGACTCACAAGAACGCATCCCATTGATGAGGACTGGTAACATCTTTCTATGTTCTCCTCCCAGGTGTCATAAATACAAAAAATTCTTTAAAACAATCTTGTCTTGTCTATTGGATGCATGGAGAAATTCTTGCTTTTATTTACTTCTTAATGTCTTTTAATTCATAGATATAGATTTTTGCAACATTCATCTTGGTCAACTAATTTCAGATCTAAGTATATTGTCAGCCATCTTTGCTGTTAGGGTTGTTTGTTATGCGTGACTAAAGTGAGCCCTTTTCATACGTTTGCGATTAAGATTCATACTAACAGTTTTCGTTTCATCTGTCTTTCGATTAATCATGTTTCCTTATAAAGGAAATATTGTAAAATTTGATCAATTGTCATATTATTCGTCCGAACCTGCTTTTAGAGACAGTATCCAACATGTAGGAAAATCGACTATCCCATATGAAGATGTTGGTGTAGGTTTAGTAAAGGACTCTGCTTTAATGGGAACTTTCTCTATGCCTCCACCCAACGTACCATGTACCATTTCCAACATCAATATGATCTCATCAAGCACTATACCATTCGAAGACACTTGGGTAGTGCCTTCAGAATCAAAATTGGATTCTTTCAATGGTGAGATGCTTTTAAGTCCTTTTGAAATGGAATATGTGGCATTACAGTCATTTTCTGACACACTTTCAACTACTCATGATCAAATGAATGTGATAACTGAACAATCTTCTTCACTATCAAGCTCAGCCTTGACATCATTTTCTGATCCTTTTCAACAAGTGTTTCACATTGATGAAAGTATTCGAGAATTTTTGTCTTTGGATGAATTAACCTAGGATGATCTACATCATAGATATTCGTTTTTACCTGAACTTGATAGGTTTGAAAAATATTTTTTGTCTATTTTTACTATTGATTATGTCAAGGAACCACAGAATCCCATATCGATTACAAATTTGAATTCTGAAACTAATTTGGGAAATATTTCTATGACAGTTCCTATCGACATATCAGTTAAACCTGGAATTATTGAAAACATTCATATAGGTGCTTCTTATATGATTGAAGAGATTAATACATACAAAGCCCTATTTCAAGAATTCTGAGACATATTTGCCTAGTCTTACGAAGAGATGCTAGGAATTGATCCAAATATTGTCATTCATGAAATAAATACATACTCAATGCCAAGCCTATTAGACAAAGATTACGTCCAATACATCCGCGAAAATTTGTTGCTATCAAAGCTAAAGTTGAAAAGCTATTGCGAGTAGGATTTATTTATCCAATTCCATTGACAGATTGGGTATCTAATATAGTTCCCGTTACCAAGAAACAAGGGACTATACGAGTATGTGTTGATTATAGGGATATTAATAAAGCTTGTCTAAAAGACAATTATCCTATCCCCTATATCGACCAAATTATTGATGATTGTGCCAGAAATGAAATTTTCTCATTTATGGATGGATTTTTTGGATATAATCAAATAAACATATTCCCCGCCGATCAACCAAAAACAACTTTTATATATCCTTGGGGGACATTTTCTTATTGCAAATTACCTTTCAGATTAAAAAATGTTGCAACAAATTTTCAAAGGGCAATGTTTTATGATTTTCATGATATCAAACATATTGTACAACCTTATCTGGATGATTTACCTGCTTGCTCGTTACATAGGGATGATCATCCTACACACTTACGAGTTATTTTCATGAGATGTCGGCATTACAAGATTAGTTTGAACCCACACAAATGTGTTTTTTGTGTGCAATCAGGAATATTACTAGAATTCATCGATTCAAAATTCGGCATTTGTGTTGACCCCTCGAAGGTTGATGCCATCATTAATCTACCTCCTCCTTCCACACTTCGCCAACTCCAAACTTTGCAAGGGAAAGTAAATTTTATACGTAGGTTTATCCCAAACTATGCTGAGTTAACAAAAGGTTTTACCTGGTTGTTGAAACAAAGTGTTCCTTTTATTTGGGATGATATTGCTGATAAATATTTTGATGCATTAAAACATGCGTTGACCCATGCACCATTATTGCATCCACCCAACTACCACCAGGACTAACATTTATACTTAGCAGCCTTTGATTCCACCATTGGAATGGTTCTAGTTCAAGAGGATGAATCTCACAATGAGCATGTGATCTACTATCTAAGTCGTAATCTCAACCCGACGAAAATCAAATATTCACATGTGGAGAAATTGGCCTTGGCAGCTGTGCAAGCTGTCTAATGATTCTGTCAGTACATATTGTTACGTAAAACAACTGTGATATCTAATTGCAACTCGATGATGTATATTTTGACAAAAAAATTACTCGGGGGAAAATACTCTAAATGGATTGTTATCCTACAGGAGTTAGATTTGGAATTCGAGAAATATAATTCAAAGAAATCACTAGTGTTTTCAAAACTCATGTGTGAATTTCCCAATACTGAGACAAAAACCATGGTAGAGATTCCCATCTCCGATGAATCTCTGTTTCTCATCAGTACATTAGATCCATGGTATGGAGATATCATTGTATAGCTTCAAACCGAAACCTTTCACCCAGATATTTCACGTTCAAATCGACGAAAAATCTGATATCAAACCCAACAATACAATATTGTTGGAGACACTCTTTATCATCGTGGTGTGGATTTTATTTTTCGATGTTGTATAACTCACGAAAAGGCTGAAAGGGCTTCAAATGATTACCACTCTGGAGCGTGTGGTGGTCATATGTCTGGGTTTTCCATAGCCCAAAATATATTGCACGCTGGTTATGTTTCGTCGTCATTATTCAAATATTGTATTATTGCAGTCCGAAAATGCCACAACTACCAAATTTTTGATCGAAAGATGTGTGCGCCTTCAGCTCATCTTCACCCAATCATTGTTGCCAGTCCTGTTTTGAAATGGGGCATTTTTTTCATCACATGTAACCCTTACTCGGTCGGGGGGCATGGGTATATTATTCTCATTGTAGATTACTTTACCAAATGGGCTGAGGTGAAGCCTACATTCGCGGTAAATGGAAAAACTACAATTACTTTCATATTCAATCATGTGATTGCTTGTTTCAATGTGCTTCAAACTATTATCATAGACCATGGGAGTCATTTTTGAAATATAATGATGACTGAACTTTTTGATCAACTTGTCCTGCACCATGATAGTTCTACTCCATATTACCCGCAGGCTAATGGTCAAGTTGAAGCCGTCAACAAGGTTTTAACCACCAAGATTAAACGAATTATCAGAACTCACAAATTGAATTGGCATACTATGATTTTTTAGGCACTATGGGCATATTGAACCTCTGCAAAAACTACTACAAGTTTCACTCCTTTTCAACTTTTATATGGTTTAGAAGTTTTGTTACCCATTGAACGCGAAATATCGTCACTCCAATTATCCATTGAGTTGTTACCAGCGACCTCTGAAGAAAAAAAATTATTTTTGTACCTAACATAATTAGATGAGACTCATCGAAGCTCATAAGAAACATGTGAAAGCTCAGTACGATTAAAGTGTTACTCCTCGTGTTTTTTCAGAAGGTGACGTAGTCTTAGTATATGATCAAGCTAATGATAAGCTAGGTGCTAGAAAATTTGAACCGATGTGGCATGGTCCCTATATTGTCAAGCGTGTGCTTGCAAAAGGAGCCTATGAATTGACTGATTATGATGGGGTCTCTTTATATAAGCCCAGAAATGGTCCTTATTATAAGAGATATCATGCTTAACTTTCATGTGAAGATCTCTCTTATACAATAGTTACTTTTTAGTGTGCCTTAGATTAGAAAAGTGTGCCTAGATTAGTTTTATTGTTACTACTATCACTACTTATCTTGATTACCCCTGATATTGCAGATGTCGACATCCCTTCAAACGTACATTGGTTTTCCTGATGGTTCCTGTCGTAGTACACAGAATATCTTTTCCGCAGCTTGGGTTATCTATTCACCCACCGATGAGTTAGTTTCTATGCATGGGGTATGCCTTGGTCAAACAACGAAAAATATTTCAGAATATAGTGTAATGATTGAGTTATTATCTGATGCCATTTCATTTGGTATTCGACGTTTGATCATTAAGTTGGATTCAGAACTCATTATATTACATTTAAACAAGGTATATGCGATTAAAAATCCAGTATTATTGAGATTATTTTTGAAGGTTCGTCTCTTGGAACGACAATTTGATTACATCGAATATCAACATATCTCAGGAAATTTAAACACATTGACTGATGCATTAGCTAATCATGTTCTAAATATACATTTTCAACATTAACATAGTAAACCAAAACAACATTCGATACATGTTAAACAAGATACTCGGAGAAAGTAGTAATATCATAGATAGATTTGTTTAAAAAAAAAATTACATCGTCTATGATCATATGTTCAAACACCTTATGATCTAATAGATACTGATACAAAAGAAAAAAATGGCAATCCATAATGATCATCCACTAGCCGTGATGATGATCATGGTAATAGACTATGGCATGCGCCACCTTGCGCAAGAATCTCCTAAACTATCCTAGAACACCCGTAACATGTATCTGAAGCTGTAGAGGAATGTCATATGTCCTTGTCTTTGGAATGTATATGGTTAACCTCTCTAGGTTTTGTTCCATATGGGCTAGGATCTCTGTTTCCTGATCTTGTGGGGGTGCTATAGGTTGTGCTTGCTGCCTATCAAAGCGACGGAGTATAGCTAGTCATCGTGGACCGACATCTGATTTTAAATATTGTTATCAGTATTGGATGATAAAAAAAATAAAAAATAAAAAATAGATTAAAAACATCAAAATAGTTCGCTTACCTGATTCGTCCCACTGTGCCCCTAGAGGTAAGTACATCTCAGGATCACCTCTGAAATCCATCCCTGCATAGGGGAAGTCTTTGATGGTGAAGATTTGGTTCCTTAGCCACATAAAGTATGTTGGAGTGAACTGAACCACTGAACTACCATCGCCACCATGGTGGGCCATTAGTGCCACCCAACATACCATCCGAGGTTCCCGAGGTTCCCCACAATCTACTGGAATCAGCTGAGGGGCGAGAAGCGAGATTCTATTTAAAGAAAAAGAAATCAAAATGGTGCCATAACCAAATTTTTTTAACTTTTCATTCTTTTCTCTAGCTAATTGGCCTTTCATGTTGGCCAATACGCCTTCACACTAGTTAAATATGGTACCTCTGAAACACTCTACTGCGGTCTCCATTTGAGATTTAGTGCCTACATGTGGAGTTTCACTCCCACACAATTTGGTTACTGTAAATGAAATCACTTTGAGATCTAATCGCAAGATAGTTTTAATGTCTATGTGATTATCCTTTGGATCTGCCTCATCATTGAAATATTGTTGTTTGTAGCTGGAAACGAGTAGGCCTCCATGTCTGGCCCCAAATAAGGATATTTTTTCTCCTTTCCAAGACAATCCAGTGAGGAAATAGATATCCTCAAGCTCAATTTTGAGTCGAGGGTCACCAATGATGAAGCATTGGTCTTGAACTTCCCATGTATTTACTAGCCATGTCATCAACTCTACTTGTGCTTTCATACCTTGGATAGCCCATAAATTACATAAACCACAATTATTTAGCACACACATGATTGTGGGATCATTCATAGATTCATTTTATATTAAGCCTCATGTTCATGTTCTCTACACTCTAACATGGTGGAATAGCCTACAAATAAACATATTTGAAAGTTAGAAACCATTTGAGTGCAAAACTTGAACTGTTTTTAAGAGAATTTGTGAATTTTAAAACAGTCACAGTGCCTTCGCAGTTTTTGTGAGGAGACAGCGTGGACATCCACACGGGCTATACAAAAAAACTGTGGTAGCCCGATATTTTTTAGTTTAAAATTTTTTTGGAGTCCGCAGTTACCACATGCATGACCTGCGAACCCCTGGGAGTGCATTTTTAAATATAAATTCCTCCCAAAAATGAAATTAAGGCTAAAAAGGAAAAATGAAATGGATAGAAATGAAGAAGAAGATGATGTGGATTACTTGGTTCTGAAAATTCACGGAATGGACGGTTGGTTCTCCCGATATTAGCTCTGGAATTTTTTTTTTCCAAAAGCTCTCAATTCACTAATCTAAAGACAAAAGGTGAAACTGATTTTGTTTTAACTCCTTTTTATAGTTTTTGAATGAATAAATTATTATATTTTATTTATTTTTCACTTTAAAAGGCTATTTTTAGATATTTTTACTTCTTGGAAATAGGTATGTGTAATCTTTTGAGTTTTTGTGCAGGATATAGGATTTTTTGGTGAAAGAATTATTTTGATGTTGAGTATACTTTTATCACTTTTTCGGGCTCTTGAAAATTACGAAAAATTGAAACCCTAGAGTTCTCTTTTAAGCCCTTTTCAGACTCTCTAAATATGAAAATATCATCGAGTACTTGACTATTCAAACTCATTAAATTAAATGAACAGTCGTCCCTTCAGTATAAGTTTACCCCTTTTCCGGACTGAAATGGACTAATTATGAAAAAGGTATACGTTGACTAATCATGGTCAATAGAGTTCTCTCTTGTATTATTTTATCCTTTTTTGGGCTTGAGAGACTAAATTTTTGAAAAAGAACAACCACGGAGTTTAATTATGTTTTTCTTTTGACTCCCTAAAACTGAAAAACACCGAGTTTTTCCTATACTGGACTCATTAAAATTTAACAGTAAAGGGCCTGTCGATTACAACAGGACCGAACCACTCCTTCTTAGGGTTAGATTTTAATACTATGATGGACTCATCCGAAGGATGAGATTACACAAACAAGCAAATGTTATCCTCCTCAAGATTTTCAAAAATAAAGAGGTACTTGCCAGTAATGGTGGGGGGGGGGGGGGAAGAGAGAAAAATAATCTAGTTGTCACCCTTGTTTAGAAAGAAACATGCCACTCTTGAACACGACACTTTTCCACACTAGTACCTGGGTTGGGAAATCCTTTGTCTAACAGTTAATCAAACCAAATTGAAAGTCTTCAGCCAGTTTCTGGGTATTAACTTTAGGTCAATTTCCATCAAACCATCTACAATGTCATTATGTGTTCAAGAGAGAGTTCAAATAAACCATTCATTGCAAACATTTGTCTTCATTCACGTTGACCATCCCTGAGTCCGTCCTTGCAAAAATTTCTTCAAAAGCTTGATCTAATGGTTTCGTGTCGTGGGTTTTCCTACAACGGGTCACTTTCTATCGATGACAGCTCATCATCTAGAAAGTTGATCTAGAATCCTATCAGTACCTTGGGATCTGCATGCCCTAATGGTAGGTTTCTCGCCTTCGACAACATGTTACATTATTGACCTTAGATCAAATGATTCTATGAGTGTTTGACTACAAATAATTCATTCACAATTCATAGATTGTACTGGAGTACTTTGAGAGCCATTGCCATTATTGGTGGTTTCTCTCACTCTTTTTAGCAGCTCACATCATTGGCTGGTAATCAAGTGGTTTCTACCATGTTCGACTTCGACACAATCAATCGCATGGATAGAATCGTACTAGTTTGAGAAGCGGAAATCAAGACCCTGGATCTAGTTTCCACCATCCAGGCTACGTGGATTTTTATTATTCATGATACACTAGACTACTTATGACAGATGGTTGCGCCCATACTGTGTCTACTTTTGATGTAATATTAAAATCATATCTATACCAGAACATTTAGTTAGTTTTGATCTGAGTATGGGAATGCCTACCTCAGCGATGATATATATATATATATATATATATATATATATATATATATATATATGTTTTCATTGAATTTTTTTACAGGTTTACAACCAGTGTCCACAATCCAATCATTGGAATGATAAAGCACTTCAATCTTCAGAACAACCTCAGACTTCGCACTTTAGGGGGCAATCTTTTACACGTTATTTTGTCACCATGAAATTTGACTATCCATATAGGTCTATCACTACCTATATTGTTCTCCCTTAGAAATCAAAAACCCTAATTTTCCTAAACCAAGTCTTGGAATTGGAGAAAAGCCCATTAAAAACCTTAAAAGTCTACCTCCGCACTTTTTCTATCATTTTCCTACTGGTTCGCAGATACTTCGTCTATAAAATATGGCATATCCCACACATTCTGCTACTAAAACCTGCGGACCTCCATAAAAATTCAAATAAAGGAAAAATTAAATTCTAGAAGCCCAACTGGTTGAATATTCTCCCAACTGGAAGCTTCTAGAGGCGCGATCAGTTCGAGCTTTATCCCTCCAATTATGGAAATTTATCCCTCCACTTATGGAGCTTATCCCTTGTTCCATCGAGCTCAAATCCCTTCATGAGAGGAACTGTTTGGTCAATTTAGTGTGTCCTAAATTGCTGCATTTAATTTGTCAATCCGGGAATCGTAAGCTGATGAAGTGCGGCGCACTATATGTGCAAGATAACCTATTTCTTAACTTTTTGTCGTTTTTGGTTTTTTTAAGGTGAAATGGAAATTCTAAAATGAAAACAAGTTTGGTTATATTTGTTCAAGGAAGTGATATCCCCTATAATGATTTACCAACTTGAAACTTTAAAAGCAAATTGAAAATTACAATGACAAGACTTGAAAGAAAGTAAAAGTGTACTTCTTTGAAATGAAAAAGGTGCTTGCTAATCTAATGAATCAAAACGAGTAAACTAGTGAACATGAAAACCAAACTATTCTTGCTGCCAACTAAACACAAAAGAAACTATGCTTAAGGAAATTCAAAATTGCAACAAAATAAATCTAAATCGGATTACATCAATTCATTTTCGACCCTTCATCATTAGACCGGCTATGATTTTCGAAGTAATCATAAACAACTTGTGTAACCGATATTTAATTTGCAGAAAGTAAACTAATACTAAACCATACACTCATGATTCAATCCCTCGCCATCGGTCCCAGATTGTGGCTTTTCGGAGGCAACCAAAGATGTCATGCATGATTTAATATATCTAAATTTGCGGGAAAAAGAAACTAATACTAAACTACACATTTCATAATGCGGGTCCCTCACCATCAGTCCGAAATTTGTGGCTTTCGGAGAGCAATCGAAGACGCTATGAGCAGACTTAATATATCTAAATTTGCAGAAAAAGAAACTAATACTAAACTACACATTTCATAATGCGGTCCCTCACCATCGATCCCGAGTTTGTGGCTTTCGGAGGCAGTCGAAGATGCTATGAGCGACTTAATATATCTAAATTTAACTACCGAATCGGATAAGCAAAAGCTGAAATGTACAAAGCAAGACCGAAGTTAAACAAAAGCTATGAAAAGCAAACTAGCGAGCAGAACAATGTTAGTTTCATGTCATTAGTCAAAATGCTATAAAAATGCAGTATTTGCCTATCTAAAACACCTGTACAAGAAAACCGATCGATGATTAACAATCATAAAACATGAAAGACAGAAATGAAATGGAAATTATGGAAATGTATAAACATAAATGAAACAACTACAAAGTATGAACATATGATGGATTATGATACAATGAATTTTTAAAGAAATGAAATGAGAAATGTACACTAATACACAAAACCTTAGGCGAGCGAGGGGCCCCTCTACACGGCCTTGGTAACGATCCTCAAACACGAATTAAGTTGAAAAACGAGTCTTCTCACATTAAAAAAGCGATTCATTACGTGAATGGTAGTGTTACGGCTCAAGGGCGACGTAATCACTACAAAGCGGACTAAAAGATAACAGAGTACATTCACGAACATCAACTATCAACTAACAACTAACTTTATGTGCGTATGCAAACGCTACTATATATAACAATAAACTGCATAATCGTCTCCTAAAGTTCATGATGGCGGAGAGCACGTAGACCACTACGCCCACGGATATAGGAGTATGGCCGTGTTGGAAAGTGAATCTACGGAAGGTGGATGCTTGAATTCGACTCCCGGAGCTCGCACGGATGTCGATTTAACCTCCACAAGCTTAGAAACGGCCGTATGGATGTTTATGTGCCACGAAACAGAGTCCCGACGACATGAAACTCCATAGTTGACTTCCACGTGGACGCCTTTGACCGTGGCTTCTTTGGACGAGTTTTCTTGAACCAATAGGACACGAACCATGTCCACGTCATTCCTAGCACGCCCATGTGGCTCGTTTCCCTTGTAGACACACTGTAGCATAGATTTCCACAAAATAGTCACGGAAAGTTGCAGCGAGTCATGGAAAAGTGGCAAGATTCCGTAGTTCGAATGAACAAAATCTAGATCAAATAGAAAACACAAAAACATAATTAAAAACCATGTTAGATACCCTTTTGCACATGATATTGACAATTTGGGAGGTTTAGGTGAGTGAAAAAGGTATGGAAAAGTGTATGGAAAAGATGCAAATTCGGGACTCAACATACCCCCCACTGTGAAGGTGTTGCATGTCCTCATGCAACCAAAATTTTGATACTCTTTGTTCGGTTCATGTGCCTTGATACTTCAGCCCAACACATCCAACCCCCTTCTCTTCTTCTTTGGTCATGCTATCATTACGGGTTTCTTCATTAAGCACCTAAATTTGATATTCACAAGTGCTCTGCTCAATTTTTTGGCATTTCCTTTTTAATTTCTTATTCTTCTTTTTTCCAAATTCCCAAATGTAACATAGTATTATCATGGATGATCTTGTCCGATTTTCCTTGTTCTTTCAGTGTTTCATTTTCATTTTTGATGTGCCGATTCAAAAGCTCCAGCTCAAAAAATTTCTGTTTTAATGATCGAACTAAATCATCCCTGCAATGTATGAGGTTGAATGGAAGAGGTACTTGGACTCGTGGGTTGCCTTTTCCAAGGATTCTATATAGTCATATACCTCCTCGCTCGCTTGGGATCTACTTCAGTGTCATTTTCATTGGGTCTGTCCCCCAAAATGTCGCAAAGGAGAATTATGTTCAAAATCCGCCGAGGAGGGCTTACATCAATATTTTTCTTGAGAATAAGATGGAGTATGCTCATTGTACGATTGGGAGTGAAAGGAATCGGGTTCACTAACTCGAGCGAAATGGACTATGGTCAATTGGAGACCCGTTCGGATGTCTCCTCACCCAAATCAATGAAATGAGGACCCTTAATTTGTGTTTTTCTCAATTTTCCTTTAAGCTTTGCTCGCTTCTCCTCACATGCCTTTGTGGTACACTACCCTTTTGTTCTTGTTTTCTGTCTCGCCTTCTTGGATATAGATGACTGTTTTTGAAGATAAACTAATCTTTCGGATAGTATTTGGTGATCTTCTTCTTCGAGAAGAAGGAGTTTTATGGACGACCTCAATAATTTCTTTCCCTTTTTGGTATTATTGGCTTCTTAGCTTTAATTTCCTTCTTCTTCCTTTTTACCAATCTCTCTTCCCTATCGAGTTTTTTTCATAGTAGTAGTAGAAGTATTTTGGATTTCATCTATTGTTCTTTTCCTTCTACTTCTTTTTGTTTGTGCTAGTCATGTGGAATTTCTCGAGTAGGAGCAATTTGGGTTTCAACATTCATTCTCTTTCTTCTACTCCTCCTAATTGAACTACCTTCGAGAATTTCCCTGAGGTTCTTCAAAGAAGTTTCTAACTAGGAATTGTTCCCATGTATCTTTTCTTTCCTTTAGCTCCTTTTCAATCAGAATTTTTATAAGGCCGTGGTGATAAAGATGAGGCTCTACATCTCCCAAGTGTTTTTGAACGATCCATGACCATTTTCTTTAAGCTATTGAATAGAAAATAAGGGAGATTGAGAGTTTGGTTTTCAAGAAAATTCATCAATAGCCTGGTATGGTACATGTACATAGACCCAAAACGGCCTTCACATGTAATAAATTTCTGAACAATTAGTAGTAAAGTGGCCCATTCTTCTTTTATTGCATGCACAGGGGATTCCTCTTTTAAAAACGATTGATATCCATACCTTGATTTCGTAGGATTGTTCTCCATGCCTCATCACCGATACTTTTATTTTTGAACCAACGTTCTCCTTCACCGAAGAAGCTCTGTAGGGTCTGTTGCTATTGATGCTTCATTGACCAAAAAACTTGAGGTCTCCAACTTCGCTTCCGAGCCATCAAATGATCTTGCAAACGCTTTTTGTAACTTCTCTCGTGGTAACCCCACGAATTTTCGAATAAAACGCAGCCCATTTAGCTTTCCTCAACATCTCTTTTTGCTTGCGGATATCCCTCTATAAACTTCGGTCCTTCCGGCTCGCCCTTAATAATTTTCCCATTTCACTTCTCTGTGCTTCACAAGTTTGCCTCTCGTGAGGGTTTAAGTGGAAATGGAGCGATCGAATACACGGGATCGAGCTCAATGACTGTGGGAATGTATCATAGAATGGAAATGAGCACCATAAACGGAATGGAGTAAGAGCTGTGGGTAGATATACGGGAGTGAGAATGAGCAAAAGGAACGAAATGGAGTGAAACGAGGGGAGTGAAAATGAGTAGAGTGGGGTTTTGTAAACACGACGGAGACACGACAAAGAGGTTAACAAAGTATAATGCATTCGGACGCGTTTTGAATTTTGGTGGTCGTGTAATAAATATGAACACGTTTCAATCAATGATTATGAAGTTATGCGGCTTGTAAGAGTCCTTTGTCAACTCAAATACGTCTCATTATCTACGGTGGGATATTGGAACATGAGTGAGAATCGGAATTTCAATGATGAAACCGTTTGTGAATAAATGCAAGAGGATAACATGGAGATCGTGGAAGGTTACGGGATCTGTCAATATAATCATTGCGCGTAATGGGTAGAGCTCATAGTTTAAAACTATATAAAAAATGTGTTTTTTCAATACTATTTGAAATAAACTTTATTCATACCTTTGGAATCCTTGCTTTTGCCCTTGGTCTTCAACTGATTGATCTTCATTAGTGTCTTGAATGTTCCATTGATCCTCTCTCCTGCATTTTATTTCATAATTATAGGAATAACAACGCGATCTGTACATTCTCTTTGAAAACAGAGTAGTAGTCTACGGAATCGCTTACAGTCATGGAAACCGGAGTCACTATGGAAACGGATGTCACCATGAAAGCGACACAGACTATTACTTGGTTGAATAGAAATGAACAAATGACAGATGACCAGGTGGAAATGGTCATAAAAAAAGATTTTTATTGATGGAATGGATGAAATGAAGTGGAATGAAGTGAAATGAAATGAAATGAAATGAAATGGAGTGGAATGAAATGGAGTGGGTGGTGAAATGAAATGAAATGAAAGACAGATTTTTTTTGGAAAATATAGAGTGTCGGGTGTCCCCGATTTTCACCCCATATTTTACGTATAAGACTCGCCAATCAATGATTGGTTTTCGGGCTTATACCATTTTTAACTTGAAAAACAAAAGCTAGGTCAGTGGAGAAGAAGAATTCTTCATACCAGACTGATTGTGAACTTTCTTGAAACAACTTGACAAAATCCTCTTTAGAGAGTGGCTTATGATAAACTTTCAATCTATGGCCATTCACAATAAGAGGAGTTTGAAACTCATCAATGGTCTTGATTCTTACTGACTCCATTGCTAAAGATCTTGTCAATCTCATATGGCCCAAGCCAATGAGTCCGAAATTTCCCTTGAAAATCTTTAAACTTGGAGTCAAATAACAATGCCCAATCTCCTTCTTGAAACTTCTTCTCTTTGATATATTTGTCATGCCATTTAGTTCTTTGATATTGAACTAGATCAGTTCTTAGAATTGCTTCTTGTACGATCTCATCTAGCTCATTCAAGCTGCTCCATTCTATGCTTTTGGGCTTCGATAAGTCCATCCCCAATCGAATCGCTATCTTGAAGGTCTTGACTTGGAACTTAATGGGGAGCAAGACTTCTTTCCCATAAACAAGTTCATAGGGAGAATGTCTCGTTGTATTCCTCCATGTAGTTCTCAGAGGCCCCACAAGGCTTCCGGAAGCCTTTTTCGCCCAATCTCTTCTATGTAGATGAACAGAGTTTTGGTGATGATATTTTCAAGAACTTTGTTTGTGGACTCCACTTGACCATTTGCTTGTGGATGGTAAGGAGTAGATCTTCGTAGCTTGATTTTTGTATTCTTCCATCAACTTCTCCACCAAATTTGATGTGAATTGGCTCCCCCGATCTGTCACAATTTCTCTTGGAACACCAAAGCGAGTAAAAATATCCTCATAAAGAAAATGAACAACTGAATTTTTCGATAGATGAGATACTAATGCTTTAGCTTCTACCCATTTAGTAACATAATCGAGTGCAAACCAATATATACTTCTTTTGCTTAGATGGTGGATTAATAGGTACAATGAAATCTAAAGCCCATTTTTTCAAAGGGTTCAATGAGTACTGTGTTTGCAATGGAATTTCATTTGAAAGGGTAGGTTTCCCTACTCTTTGTGCAGCTATCACACCTTTTGACATATTGTTTTGCATCTTTGAAGAGGGAATGCCAATAATATCCCAAGGAAAGGATTTTATAGGCCAGTCCTTTTGTCCGCAAAGTGTCCGCCGCATGGTTCATCATGACATGCCTTAAGAATATCGAGCATTTCATCTTCCCCGACACATCTTCCGATCACAAGATCTAGCCCCCTGTTTTAAACAATTCGTTAGAAATCCATGAATATCTTGAACTCTCCCCTGAATAATCTTTAGTTTTTCTCTTGGAAATAAATGTGAAGGTAGTTTCCCGTAACCAAATAGTTAGCAATATCTCGCATACCAAGGGGGTCTTAATAGTTACTCGCAAACAAATATTCATCAGGGAAACTTATCTTCTACGGGAGAATCTTCTTTAGTATTCTGAATCCTAGACAAGAAAATCAGCTACTGTATTCTGTTTTCCGGTCTATCCAACACGAGAATATTGAATTCTTGCAAAAGTAAAAGCCATCTTGTCACTCCGCCATTAGTAACGAGTTTGTTCATTAAATATCTAATTGCAAAATGGTCGGTATGAATAAAAGTTTCATAGCACTGTTATGTAATGTCTAAACTTATTAATTGCATGAACAACGACTAAGAACTCTTTTTTCGATCACAAGTATAGTTCAACTCTCGTGGGAGTCAAATTTTCTTGGTGTAATAAATGGCATAAGGAATTAAATCTTTTTTGACCCAACACAACTCCAAGAGTCTGTATCCGAAGCATACTGTAGAAATATGGAAAGGAAGTTTCCAATTTGGTCCTCTCAAGATAGGTGCTTTAGATATTCTTGTTTTCAAAGTTTCAAAAGTCGATTGACAATCGGGGATCCCATTTAAATTCACGAGTCTTTTTGTAAGCAATTTGAAGAGTGGAGATGCTATTTTAGTGAAGTTTTCTATAAATCTTCTATAGTAACCGATAAATCCTAGAAAACTTCTAACATCTCTTTGACAATTTGGAATAGGTAACTTGGAGATGACTTCAACTTTTGATCTATCAACCTTAATCCCATCTCCTGAAATATGATGTCCTAAAACAATCCCTTCGATAAACATCATAAAGCATTTTTCATGGCTTAATGAAAGGTTTGTTTCTTTACATCTTATGAGAATTTTTTCCAAATTTTCTAATGCCTCTTCAAATGAATTACCATAAACTCGTAAAATCATCCATATAAACCTCTACACAATCATGGATTAGATCAGAAAAAATTCCTAGTACCGCTCTTTGGAATGTTGTCTGGTGCATTACATAACCCAAAAGGAAGCACTCGGTAGGCAAAAGTTCCCCATGGACAAGTAAATGTGGTCTTATCTTGGTCTTCGAGTGCTACTCGAATTTGATTATAGCCACTAAAACCATCCAAAAATGAAAAGTACTTTTTACCCTGCTAATGTATCTAATACACAGATCAATAAAATGCAAAAGGAAAGTGATCCTTCAAAGTTTCTTTGTTCAATTCCCTCGTAATCAATGCATACTCTCCATTTACCATTATTTTTAGGTACTATAACCAAAGGAGAAACCCATCGGCTATCACGAAATTGGATAAATGAAGTTTACATTGAGAAGTTTTTGGAGCTCTTCTTTCACTATCTCCCTAAGATTTGGATTCATCCTTCTTTGAGGTTGTCCGATTGGTCTACTGTTTTCCTCAATATAGATATGATGGATGCAAGTCTTAGGATCAATACCCTTCATGTCAGGGTATACTCCCATGCAAATGCGAGTAGAATGTTTTTGCAAGATTCCGGTTAGTTCTTCTTGTTGTGATTTCTCCAAATGTTTGTTGATATTCAATGTCTTTTTACTGGAAAAATCTCAATAGCAGAATTACCAAACTCTTCCATAGAGTAAAGAGACATTTGTCTTGATGATAAATATTCTATGTCGATTCCAACCTGAAATTGTGTGGGGTCATATTACAAGTTATCTCAAAATTTTCTAATGTGTTCGTAATTTGACTATCCTCACTAATTTCAGAAATGGTAAAGACGGAGTTGTATAGTGTTCTCATCATCGACCCATTCATTGTCTCCTATTTCTGTGATTGCTCTTGCTGGAGGATACAAATTGAATTTCTTTGTCGAATTACCATTTGAAATGTACATGTCTCCGGATCTACAACTAATAAAAGCATCAGTTTGTGGCTAGCCAAGGTCTTCCTAAGATAATTGGATGTCCTCCTAGATTACTTTTGGGAGTCAAAATCATAAAGTCTAATGGATATTCCCAAGAATCTAAGGAGACTGAAATATCTTCCAATACACCATCCGGTTTAATAACCGATCGATCTGCAAGTTGTAATAAAGTAGGTGTAAAAAGAAGGTTAGGAAGTTTTAAGCTGTTCCATAGTCCGCTCTACTCATAATGTTGATAGCAGCCCCTAAGTCAATCAATGTGTTTGGAATTTCTATCCCATTTATATGTGTCTTGACAATTGGACTTCCTGGATCTACATACTTCGCATGGTAATTTTTTCCCATCATAATGTACGCAATCTTTCCTACCAGGGTGGATTCTTCTTGTGTCCTTTAGCTTCCTTCCTGGTCTTTTGAAACTCAACTCCTTTATGGTTTTTTGCTAGAATAGGAATTTCTCGAATGGCTTGTAGCAATGGAATCTTGATACAAACATTCTTCAATTCATCTAGAAAGTCATAGTTAGGCAACAAGATTTGTTTTTCCACCCCCTTATCAATTTGTAGTCTTTCCGGAAAAGGAGGTGTAGATGAAGATACAGATTGCTCAACTATAGGAGTTGTGGATGTTAGCTTTTCTTTTTCTTTTTGAATTTTTTGAATTTTGAAGAGATTCTTCCTCAGAACCTTTATTGACTTGAAGAGAGTCCTCTTCGCAGGTATCTTTCTCTCGAATGTCTATAGAAGGTTTTTCTAAAACTCTACCGGATCCGAGTTGTACATCGTTGAGAGGAACAATCATATAAGTAGGAAATTGTTGTCCTTCTACCACATAAGTAGTTTGAGGATTCTTATTGTTAGGATTTGGCAATGGGTCGAGATCTGGAAGTTGATTTGTCTTCTGTTGGTATGGGAGCATGAGTTGAGGATTTGTATTTTGTTGAGAAGGTTGTTGTTGTGGAAATGGCAATGAAAGTTGTGGATTTGGGCTTGGAAATTGTGGAGCTTGTTGATTTTGAAAAGATGGAGGATATTGATAAAATTGAGCAAATCTCCCATAAGGATTTTGCATCCCCTGTACCCATGGCTGATATGAATTCCGATGTTGGGGCCAAGGTTGTTGCCAAGGATTCCAATTTGGTGGGGTTTGAAGATTCATAGGGTTATTAAACCCTTGAGATTGTTGTCCACTGCCAAGGTCTCCTTGCGACAAAACAGAGAGATTCTCTTTCGAATTTGGATCTTCTTGAAAAACGGCTTTTGAGTCCGGGGATTGAAGGACAATCCTTGATCTCATGATTTTTCCGAGAAAATCATACATGTTTCTACAACTTTTTCATCCAAGGGACATTCCCTTAAAGCATGTTTCTTTCTACATTTTGGACAAAAAGATGGCTAAAGCATCCGTTTTGCCTTCTGCTTGTTTTTGGATTTTAAGGGTGTCTAGTTGTTCACTAAGGCTCCCTAAGATATCAGTTTTGAACTCATCAAGCATATTACCAATCTCCGCCCTACTTATCGATCCCGAGTTGCAGATTTGTTAGCCCTAATAAGAGAAGAATCCCTAGGCCCTTTTCCCTGTTTTAGATTTTCCCCTTGAGAGATGGATACATAGTTCGTTATATCACGAAATGAAAGTTGAGAAATGTCTCCTTTCCCCATCATGTTTAAAATGTCTATCCATTCATCTCTAATGGCTTTTAATAGGAGGGCTTTCAAGGTTTCATTATCTAAGTTTCTCATCTTTGCTCTTTTTCAAGTTGTATTGAAATCTTTCAATTAAGTCTTCCAAATTTTCATCTTCTTTTTGCATCATTTTGAATACCTCATCCTTGTGATTGGTGGGCATACAATAGTCCAAGTATCTATCCAAAAATGTTTGTTTCATATCATTCCAAGTCTCGATAGATTGAGTGGCTAATCCCATGAACCATTTCAAAGCAGATCCCTTCAATGTTGAAGGAAACGAGTTTGAGTTTTTGAGAATCTTCCATATAGTCATAAGTTCGGCACACTACTTCAAACTCAAACGAAATGTTTCAGGGATCCTCACTTCGCAATCCAAAAAAAGTTAGGGAGAACAGATGGTGAGATATTTTTCATTGTTGCATGAGTTTCCTCATCAACTATAGGGAATCCAAGCAAATTGTCCCTATTTCTACCATCATTTCCTTCACTCATTGTTATCTCCATTATCTCCTCCTCTTCTACCTCCACCTCTATTTATTACTTCCTCCTTTGCCATGATAGTTTCTTTAGAGTCCTTATAGTCCTCTAGTTCTTCTACCGAGGAAGGATGAGAGAAACTCTCTTTTGTTTTCTAAGTGGGTTTTAGTAGGTGGTATAGGAGAATCCTCTAATTCAAAGTTCGTTCCTTGACTTCCAAAAATCTTAAGGCTAGGGGTAGATGGTGGTGAATCCGGTCTATGCCTTGAAGAAGATGGAGTTATGAAAAATCGAACTCTTGGCTTTAGCTATAAACCTTCCCCTAGAATCTCTTGCTCTATGCATGTCATTTTTTTATTTTTTTAAAAAGTTGGGCTAATAATTCTCTTTACGATCTTCCGGATCACACTAAGTGCAAGAAGAGAGCATACTTAAGAAATTACTAAACCAATAACTCTCTTTTTCTGATCCTCCGGATCACACTAGGTGCAAGAGGAGAGCATACTTCAAGAAGTTATCAAGTTTTTCCCTTCTTTTATGATTTTATGTTTTTTTTTAAGAAATTGGCTACCTAGTTACACTTCCCCAAGAACGGCGCAAAAAAATGTTTGGTCAATTTAGTGTGTCCTAAATTGCTGCATTTAATTTGTCAATCCGGGAATCGTAGTCGATGAAGTGCGGCGCACTATATGTGCAAGATAACCTATTTCTTAACTTTTTGTCGTTTTTGGGTTTTTTTAAGGTGAAATGGAAATTCTAAAATGAAAACAAGTTTGGTTATATTTGTTCAAGGAAGTGATATCCCCTATAATGATTTACCAACTTGAAACTTTAAAAGCAAATTGAAAATTACAATGACAAGACTTGAAAGAAAGTAAAAGTGTACTCGCTGAAATGAAAAAGGTGCTCGCTAATCTAATGAATCAAAACAGTAGAACTAGTGAACATGAAAACCAAACTATTCTTGCTGCCAACTAAACACAAAAAGAAACTATGCTTAAGGAAATTCAAAATTGCAAAAAAATAAATCTAAATCAGATTACATCAATTCATTTTTCCGACCCTTCATCATTAGACCGACTATGATTTTCTAAGTAATCATAAACAACTTGTGTAATCGATATTTAATTTGCGAGAAAGTAAACTAATACTAAACCATACACTCATGATTCAATCCCTCGCCATCAGTCCAGTACTGTGGCTTTCGGAGGCAACCAAAGATGTCATGCATGATTTAATATATCTAAATTTGCGAAAAAGAAACTAATACTAAACTACACATTTCATAATGCGGTCCCTCACCATCAGTCCCAATTTCGTGGCTTTCGGAGGCAAGCTGAAGACGCTATGAGCAACTTAATATATCTAAATTTGCGGAAAAGAAACTAATACTAAACTACACATTTCATAATGCGGTCCCTCACCATCGGTCCCACTGTGGCTTTCGGAGGGCAGTCGAAGATGCTATGAGCAGACTTAATATATCTAAATTTAACTACCTGAATCGGATAAGCAAAACTGAAATGTACAAAGCAAGACTCGAAGTTAAACAAAAGCTATGAAAATAAAACTAGCGAGCAGAACAATGTTAGTTTCATGTCATTAGTCAAAATGCTATAAAAATGCCTTAGTCAGTCTATCTAAAAACCTGCACAAGAAAAGCTGATCGATGATTAACAATCATAAAACATGAAAGACAGAAATGAAATGGAAATTATGGAAATGTATAAACAGAAATGAAACAACTACAAAGTATGAACATATGATGGATTATGATACAATGACTTTTTAAAGAAATGAAATGAGAAATGTACACTAATACACAAAACCTTAGTCGAGCGGGGGCCCTCTACACGACCCTTGGTAACGATCCTCAAACACGAATTAAGTTGAAAAACAGAAGTCTTCTCACATTAAAAAGCGAGTTCATTACGTAATGGTAGTGTTACGGCTCAAGGGTAGCGTAATCACTACAAAGCGAGACTAAAAGATAACATAGTACATTCACGAACATCAACTATCAACTAACAACTAACTTTATGTGCGTATGCAAACGCTCTATATATAACAATAAACTGTAACTCGTCTCCTAAAGTTCATGATGGCAGAGAGCACGTAGACCACTACGCCCACGGATATAGGAGGTATGGCCGTGTTGGAAAGCGAATCTATGGAAGGTGGATGCTTGAATTCAACTCCAGAGCTCTGCACAGATGTCGATTTAACCTCCGCAAGCTTAGAAACGGCCGTATGGATGTTTATGTGCCACGAAACAGAGTCCGGCCGACATGAAACTCCATAGTTGACTTCCACGTGGACGCCTTTGACCGTGGCTTCTTTGGACGAGTTTTCTTGAACCAATAGGACACGAACCATGTCCACGTCATTCCTAGCCTGCCCATGTGGCTCGTTTCCCTTGTAGACACCTGTAGCATAGATTTCCAGAAAATAGCTGCGGAAAGTTGCAGCAGCTGCGGAAAGTGGCAAGATTCCGCAGCTGAATGAACAAAATCTAGATCAAATAGAAAACACAAAAAAATAATTAAAAACCATGTTAGATACCCTTTTGCACATGATATTGACAATTTGGGAGGTTTAGGTGAGTGAAAAAGGTATGGAAAAGTGTATGGAAAAGATGCAAATTCGGGACTCAACAGGAACCCATCCCCCTCTTCATGGAACTGAAACTACCTTCATTTACCAATAAATTGAGCTCATGTTTCAGTCTCAAGGGTAGACATACATGTTAGTTGTTGAGGAAATTCCCAAGAGAGTATACTCTCTACACTAGTTGTTGTTGGCATGAGAATTATCACACCCTTATGTCCATAACTCCATGCTGGTATTTAGAGAGGAAGGCTTGTCAAAATGAAGAAGGAACAATTGTTCAGGGCCCCAGGAGAAATCTGTACGACATCAAGGCATCAGGTTGTAAGATACTCTTTTCATTCAAGATAATACATATGGATCTATTTTTCTCATTGAGTTGTTCTTGTGCTTATTGAATGACATCAATACTTAGACTCATTGATCACTAAGTTTGATTAGCTTTTCTTGATTATTATATGTTGCAGGTGCTTTGATTCTTTTGTCTTGTCTTTGATCGCAGGTTCTACTTACTGGAGAAGCCTCTTTGGAGCGACTAGATAAAATACTGCATCGAACTTTGGATTTAAAGGTAGGGGCATGTCCCCTCTCTTTTCTTATAATAATTCTGAATTGCAATTAGTCTAGAGAAAAAGGTTTCCAAATGGATGTTTGTTTCTAGCTATTCGTTGAATACTAGGGAGATCTCTCTTGTCCGCAAGAGCGATTAATCCGCATAACAAATGGGTCGAGTTTTCCTATATTATGTGTCAATTTGATGGTCGCCTTTTAATTTTTTTTTGCAATGTGTCAGTCTAAGATTTAAAGACATCATATTTTTATCATTTAAAAAAGAAACTCCTCCTGGAATACTCACTCTTTCATTTAGGTGTTCATTTTTAAATTTTTTTAGTCAAAATTTTTTCCATAATGTCATGGTTGAAAAATTGTCAAAAATTTAAGGTTTTCCAAAATTATAGTATTCCAGCATCAACATTGCTTTTTTAGGTTTTTTTTCATGTTTTTTTGGAGTTTTTTGGCTAGAGTTCTCGTTTTAAGTTTATAGTTCATGTTTCAAATTTACGTTTTTATACCCAAAAGGAGAAGAATGAGGTATTCAAAAAGGGAGGACTTGGCCCAACCTGCTACAACACAAATAGAGAAGGTAGAAGGTAGAAGAAGAGGCAAAAAAGGTCTCTTTTGACACACAAGAACCAACAAGGATAGTGGAAGAATTGATAGAGGAAGAGGAAATATATGTCCAAGCTGACACACATGAACCAATATAGATTATGGAGGAAAAAGAGGAAACCCTACTGAAACACAAGAACCAATAAGGGTATTGGAAGAAGAAGTTGGAATCCTTGCTAACACACAAGAACCAATAGGGATAAAGGAGGATGATATATAATTCCCTGCTAAAAAAAATAACCAATAGGGATGATGGAATAAGAGATGAAAAACCATGCTTCTACATAAGAATCGATAATGGAAGACTTGAAAGAAGACTCTACTGCATAGGGAAATGATTAGAAGAATCGAATAGGGGAAGGAGAGGTTGCAACATTTGAGATAGGAGTAGAAACACAACACATAGTTCCAACTCAACATACCAATTTTGTTGCACAAGCCTTGAGGAAAATATACAATGTCAGAAGCAATAAGATGCTTTTAGGTACACTTTCCTTTATGCCTTTGCATTCATTTATTATTAGAAGAAATGAAATATTAGAAAATAATAGTAAGGAGATACAACACAAGGTTAACACCTTAGAGTCCATATTCAAGGATAAACAATATTTTTAGGGGATGGACTATCTTACTCAAGCAATAGGTCACCTTAATGACTTAAAGAAAGAAGAAAAACCAACTCCTAGGGTAGGGGAGACAACATAGGAAGAGGTACACACATAGAGAACCTCTATCTAGGAAAGGGTTATCAAAACAAACAAGGATAGACCTAACTTACAAGAGGAACCACTCAAATATAAACCAAACTGATAGATGATAAATTTGTTCAAACACACATCCAAGATGTATGGGAGAAGGCAAAAGATGATAAATGGAAAAATATGATGGAACACTATGAAGAGGGGATGCTTTTAATAGGACAACATCACGAAGCCCTCAAAGGCCTTAGGTAAAATTGTGAAAATTTCCTAGAATTCCATAGGGCTAAGTGGGACCAATGTAAGAAAGAAATGAAAGAAGGAGAGAAAACCTCCAAGTTATAGAGAAATTTGGACAAGAGGGAAACTAAAAAGACATAACTTGGCTTAATACTAAATTCTACACTCAGTTGTAGGGCATCATCCCCTCTCTACAACATGTATCTCTAAGATAATCATCTCATGTTTCATAGGAAAGAATTGATAATTAGTAAGCCTTACAAGATATCTTCTCCAATTGTCTTCTCAGAGGCCTACTACAAAGACACCAACAGAAGAAAAGAAAAAAACATATTTTATGAATTATAATAGCATAGCGTTTTGTTGCATCATGATCTTGAATGGAACCCTAACTAATTTTTGGGGGATGTACAATTGAAATCCTTTGTATCATACCTGAATAATCATGTTGATTTCATAATTACTCACCAAGTATATGAGAAAAATTGCATGTAATTTATGGATCGAGGGAGAGTACTACAGACCCAAGTGTGTTATTATCACATGATTTAGCTCAGTAAACTCTCATCAACATGAAAATTTCATGGATTTCACCAAAGAAGAATTTTTTTTTTCACTACAAGACAAAAATAGAGGTGATTTCCAAGGAAACCGTATTGGGATGTGCTTAGAGGTAGAAACATGGCACAAAAGATATGCACCAAAAAGATCCTTTCAATCCCAACAACCTTGCAATGGCTTTGGAGATAGTGCATATGTATATTAAAAGCATGGAGAATTATGGGAATGAATAGATAGGCCTCGAATTTCACTACCCCATGATTTTTCTACCAACCCAAAAGTATTAAGTAGGTTATAGCATGCCTAAGAAAGAAGGGATTGTCTGCTAGAGAGATATTGAGAGGTGAAAGGTTATTTCTTCACCTATGAGGTAGGGGAGGTTTACGACAACATCAACAACCTCCATAGGGGTCACTCTCACTTTGATTTATACTGGCTATCTAGTTGCATGGGGACATGCAAAAATTTCTGTTACAGAGAGAGGACAAACGCCTAAATTGGAATCCCTTCAACATCCATTCACCACTTTTTTAATACCTTTTTCCCATCTCTATACCATCTTATAAATCATTTTTCTCATAACAATGCACTTTTGACTCAGACTCATACATACACCCTTGGAGGCACTAACAAAGGATTTGGAGAAGCTTAGTTATTGCAACTTCTTTTCATTGTTGCAACACCTGTAAGTTGCAACAACAACACCAACCTACTTTGTTGCAACACCCTAGGTCACATTATTGAAACACCTCAAACACATACTACTACAATACTTATAGCAAATATTGTTCCAAAACTTCCAGCATGTATTGTTTTAGCATGACCAGAAGTACTAATGTTGCAACATATTGAAATATATATGTTGCAACACATTGAAGTACCGGTGTTACAACACATCCATACTACCAGTGTTGCAACATGTCCAAGATATTGAAGCTACAAAACTTTGGCACACTACTTGTGGAAGCATGATGGTGCAACTCCTTATCTGTGACATTGCACCTCCATGAACTCATGCTCCCTTCTCAAGATTCGACAAGAAAAATTATGAGGACTCGTGCTCTCTCTCCAGCAATGACTATCTTTGACCTGGGCTTGGATATTTAGCTCCCACACATTTATCTTCAACCTGAAAAATGATAAATGAAGAACAAAAATCAGAGATTCAGCTAATAACACCTCTTCTAGCTCAAATCTCTTGCATATTTTTTTCTCCTTTGAATTTTGAATGTGAAATTTGAGTGATTTCACTCCTTGAACCGGCTAGAGTGTCTAGTTTCAGCATTGAAACCATCTAAGGCAACTAAGATTTCCAAACCCTGAGCTTCTCCTCAAGAAAATTATCCAATATCTATTTTCTTCAAAAACTCAAATGCACCAATGAATAACGACAGACCCCCTCATTTCCCTTTTTATAACTCACTTACCTTTTCCCTCCAATTAAATATTTAAAATCACTTTTCCTTTATTTATTTAATAAAGTGAATTTTATAAAATAATTAAAGTCAGTTTTGATGTCTGAAAATTCTCAGTTCGCCTTTGTGGTCACACTAGCCATCCAAAGCCCTGTTTTCATCATCTTTCCATGTAGATATTTTCGCCCCAATTCCAATGAGATATTATTTTGAGATTTTTAGGTAGCATCAGATGTGCTCTAGCCCTGAAGTTTTGTGGAGGGGCTAAGACACACATCACCTCCAAAAACCAGAAAGCATTTGGATAAATTTCATGTGGTGTGTGAGATATTAAAATAATTAATTTTTTTAATGAGGACCCTAAGTCTAATTTAGGGAATTAGAAAAATTAAAGTGAATTAATTAAACAAGTGTGATTAAATGTTCTAAGTGACGTGGATCAAGCAGTCTTTTAATCTAAGTCATCGATAAGAGATTAAATCACGATCGTTGATGTGTCAAAGAGAAAATTATAAAGGAAAGTCTTGGGGTCAGTTGGCGACACACATAGAGTCTAAGAGATCGAATTCTTCTAACATAGCAGTGCTCGGATGAAGATCATATCTGAGTGACTCAGAGTTACAGCGAGGGGTAGATGTAGTGATTTTTTAGAAGGGAAAAATATTACAGTGCAGAGTAAGGGAAACAAAGACGTAGTGGAGGCAGTGCAGCCATCATAGGGAGTTACGCAATCCCTCGGGAAGGTGACGCATGCCCACGTAAGGTGCGTGCAAAGGCAGCACAACATCTCCAAGGAAAAGTCCTGAATTTTGTCAGGAGAAGGGTTTTTGAGCCAAGAGGGTTGAAATCGAGATCCAGGAGAGGCGGATCCACGCATATCTATGGTCACGCAGTTCTTCAGCTAGGCTACGCAGGCTTACTCAATTGTTGCGTGGAGCCAGCTGGGGTTTCACCATTTTCTCATACAGATCAGCCGAGATTGCGAGAGTGAGGTATATCTCACATTTTCTCTGATTGTCGAGGTTTTCTCTATTAGGTTTTTCGAGTTTATGGCACCCTAGATGTACTCAAATTTTTTTTCTTAATAATAATTAGCCCTTATATATGTTGCACAGGTTTTCCTGCATTGGGTTTTTCAGGGGAAATTTGTCCAAAAAATCTGTGTGTCACTTTGTCGAATGAGCATGATATTTAGTAAATGATTTTTATGTGTGTAGGTTTCTAGTTGTGTTTACTTCGGTATTTTCTTAATATTTTCTGAAACTAACTCCCAGCAGAGGTCATGCAAGGGCTGATGCAGTCCCAGCTCGGTGACGCAGAGATATCACAGTGTCTTCCAGAGGGACGCAGGAGAAGCCTGCACAATCGCTACGCAGATGCTACACTGAGCCAACATGCTTACACATAACTGAGACAGAGGGACACAATCCAATTTTGGGTTGCTATGAAGTATTGTCATGGTCCGGAAGTAGTGCTTCAGATCTTCAGCAGTTGTTAATGTGGTGGAGATTATGTTAGTGCAAAATTCTGCCTAGCTAAGTTGACAAAGATCAGGAGGAAGACATTTACTCAACATATTTGCACCAAACAGATCTGAGATTCGATTAGTTGGGTGATCATAGAGAACTATTCAGTTGTTTTTTGGCTAAACATTTCCAGGAGGGAAATCAGTTGTCGAAGGGAGCAGCTACTATAGAGGGTTTCTAATCACCAAGAAACCCAGATCCAACATTTATGTTGAGTGTTGCAGTAGAAAGAGGGAGAAGAGTATGTGTTTTAATAGATTTGAGCTATATGGCCTCTCATGGATTGAGAGATCAGGACAGTTTGGAAGGTGTGTCCAACTTCATCATCTAGAGAGCCATGATACTAACAGTCCTAGATGAGTACGGAATCAAGGACCATGTAGAGAATGTCCTAGTTGTGTCTGTCGATCCATATCCTCTGAAGAAATTCAAGGAAAATCAAGCACGGGCTAAGCATTTGATCATGGATGGATTCAAAGTTCACTTTGTGCCACATATTTCTGGGAAGAACACAGAAAACGAGATGTGTACTACTTCAGAGACGATGTATTAGGAATTTGTGTTCAAAAGAAAATGCTTCTAGAGAATCAGATGTGGTTGTTCCATATGCAGAAGGGTGAGGAGATAGATCCCTTCCTTTTTTGACTTCAGACTATCTCAGATCAACTGATTTCCATGGGTGTGACTTGGGTGAAGGGCTGTTGGTAAGAACTACCCTGAATGTAGTCACCGAGGAGTGGGAAAAATTTTTCCAAAGCATATTGGGTAGGGAAGCGTTACCATCATAGGTGGACATGTGGGAAATCCTTCGTTAGGAGGAAATCAGGAGATTCACCAAGAGGCAAAGCAGCGGTAGCGGAAATGTCAAGGTGAAGAAAGAAGAGGAAGATGATGCATCACTTGCATCAAAGGAATGAAGGCAAAAAGGGAAGAAGAAGAGGGACCTATCCAAGGTCTGGTGCTTTAATTTTGGAAAACTTGGACACTTCGCTAGCACTTGTCCTAAGAAGAAGGAAAAAGGATCTTTTGAATCCAAGGCAGCAGTAGCAAAGGACGACGGGAGTGATGATGGCGTACCCATGAGTGCTCAAGAGCCACGTAAGTGGGGTGACATTGATGTGTAGAGAAGCTACATATGGGAGTGGAATTATCCTTGAGTAGCCCAACTCTTGAATCACATACAAGCTACAAGAGCCTTAATATGGTAGCAGGACAAGTGGAGAGGAAATTATAGTGTAGCAGAGGGAAGTGCTAAGATGTTGTAGTAGGAGCAGCGCAGTGCATAGGCACTAGCAGCGTAGATGCAGCAGTGCAGAGGCTGATGGGACTTCATAAGCACAGAGGCTGATGAGTCTTCATCAGCGCAAAGGCTGATCGGACTTCATCAGCACAGAGGTTGATGGGACTTCATCATCGCAGAGAGGCAGTGTTTACGTAGTGCAGAGCTATAGTTGCGCAGTAGCTTCAGGAGGAAAATGCAGACCAGCAGCCAAGGAAGCTTCAGTGATGAGATGCAGCCTAAATTGTCTATGAATGACTGGGCAGGGGTCCTTCAGTTGCTTACTTCTCATCAACTGAGTTGCAGTGTAGCAGTTAGCAGTGGCAGTGCTATGGGAAACATGATGCATAAAATTTAGAGTGAGTTGCATTACAGATGTAGTAGTGTCAGTGGCAATGACACTGGCAGTAGTACAGAAAGTGTTAGTGCAGTGGATGGAGGGCAGCAGACCAAGCATAAACAACACATAGATTGATGTCGAGATCTTGCGATCCATGGTGTGGATGTATTACTAGAGCATGCTCTGTGCTAAGAGGGAGTTTTGAGATTTGGAGGTAGGATCACGTGTGCTCTAGCCCTAAAATTTTGTGGAGGGGCTAAGACACACATCACCTCCAAAACCAAAAAATAATTTGGATAAATTGCATCTGGTGTGTGAGATATTAAAATAATTAATTTCTTTAATGAGGACCCTAAGTCTAACTTAGGGAATTAGAAAAATTAAAGTGAATTAATTAAACACGTGTGATGAAATGTTCTAAGTGACGTGGATCAGGTAGTCTTTTAATACAAGCCATTGATAAGAAATTAAATCATGATCATTGATGTGTCAATAATAAAAGTATAAAGGAAAGGCTTTGGGTCAGTTGGAGACACACACGGAGTCTAAGAGATAGAATTATTCTGACGGAGTAGTGCTCGGCCGAATATCAGATTTGAGTGACTTAGATTTGCAGCGAGGGGCAAATGCAATGATTGGTCAAGAGGGCCAAGAGTATAGTGCAAAGCAAGGGCAGAAGAGACGTAATGGAGGCAGTGCAACCATCAGAGGGAGTTACGCAGTCCCTGAGGAGGGTGACGCAGGCCCATGCAGAGGCAGCATAGAATCTCCAATGAAAAGTCCTAAATTTTTTCGGGAGAATGGTTTCTAAGCTAGGAGGGTTGAAATCGAGATCCGAGAGAGGTAGATCCACACAGCATTAGGGTGACGCAGTTCTTCGACCAGGCTATGAAGGCTTATGCAGTTGCTGTGCAGGGCCACCTAAGGTTTCACCAGTTGCTCATCTGGATCAGTCGGGACTTGCGGGAGTGAGGTATATCTCACATTTTCTCTGATTTGTGAGGTTTTTCTGTTTGGTTTGTCGGTTTTATGGCACCCTAGATGTACTCAGAAACTGCAGCTTAATCATAATAAACCCTAATATATGTTGCACTGGTTTTCCTGCATTGGGATTTTCTAGGGACATTTTTCCCAAAAATATGTCTGTCACTTTGTCAAATGAGCGTGCTATTCATTAAATTATTTGTATGTGTGTAGGCTTCTAGTTTTTTTTACTTCGGTATTTTCTAAATATTTTCTGAAATAACTTGTATAATTAAATCAAAAGTAGGAGAAGTAAATCAAGATACTGCAGTAGGAATTCTGTAATTTTGTATTCAGAAATTTTCACATATTACACTAAGGTGTTTCTCCAGGTAATCGTCCTAAAACATCATCTTAAGCATAATTAATGAATAACTTCATTTTACAAAAATCGTCAGAATGCAATGAAACCAAGAATAAACTGTGTGGAATTGATCATGATGATGAAATATAGTAAGTGATCCCAGTAGAACCCATAAAACTCCTCTAAAACCCTTCGGGCCGATCAATTGAGTAATTCTTCTCATATGACCGACCTAACACAAGCTCTCGAAATCCCTCCTAACCACCTCACCAGGTAATCCAAAATTTGGGGACATTACACTCTCTCCTCCCAAAATTCATTGTCCTCAAGTAATGTAATCACTCATTTATTCTCCGCAAGTTGTTCACGATTAATACCAGGGTCCCAAATGTGGCTCAAAGCCACTCCATAACATTGTATTACCCCAACACTAATGAATCTCATGATGTTGAGATTCCAAAACATCTTGATTATCGTGAAGCATTCGTCACTCCACTCACTCCCCTACAAGGCATAGACAATAGAGACCCTCTAGATATTGCCAATAGTAGAACATATAGATAATGAAAAAATGTTATCAACTCCTCGGAAAGTTTCTCTACTCAAAAACCAATCCCATATACCTCAAGAGTGAATCCTAAAGGTGCAATTATTTTCGTTCTCATGAACTAGCCACAACCTCCTCTTGTGAATCACACAGGCATGCTAGTGAGGTGCTCCATAATATGAACGATTCACTAAGAAGTGAAATTTTCTCTACGATACTGAGGTCCCATGGACTATTTGAATTATCCTCCCTTGCAAATACCAACTCATCCACAAGCATAGTTAAGCTATCAAGCCTTGTAATGGCAAGGTACCATGCTAACCTCAAGAAGAAACTACCATGTTTTCATTGTACCACTCTATTCATAATTGACTACTGTGATGAGGTACTGCTAACTGTCATGAGCCCATATATGCATCATATATAGTCCTTATATGTGACCAATAGACATATTACATGTATCATGATTCAATCTAGTGCATACTAAGTTTTGTTGCTCCTGCCATATCACACATTGGACTTTGTTATCCCGTCTCTTGATGATGTACCCAAATACTATCTAGAGCCTACCAACTCTCCTGTAAAATAGTTCTACCATCCATTGTGCCTCATGCTCATACAAATCCTAGAAATGTATTTTCGAAGGTATTTCATGTAGCTCCCTTGTGATCATTTCCCCAAGTGTGTGCTCAGGGGTTGAACATATGTTGCCTTTACAATAGGTCATGTAATTTCTAATCATGTATCTTCCAACTCATGTGATGAACATATACCTCATCTGGAAAGTTAGTCTCCTATCCACGATGCACTATGTCTCACCCTATTGTCATAGATGACCCCCGTGTGTCTTTCTATATGTGATGAGAGAATTAAATAATAACAATATAAGCCTATGTAATATTATGTAGGATTGGAAAGTGGCAGATGCATGGGTTAATCCCAAGGGCGCAATAAAAAACCCATATGGATTCCTAAAGGTAGACCTATGAGTATCATTCTCTTTGACTTTGATCAAGTGATGTTCCAATCGAAGATCAATATTCGAGGAATGTAATTCTTCCTGGCGTTCATACATCCACTCATCGACCCAGGTATGCTCGATTTCCAAATCAATTGGTCTCCCCGGAAGCAATGCTCCAATATCCAAATATGCATCACCATACACCACTACATAAAACCATGCATCATCGTACTCTTCTGCATACCTCTGCATATCTTGGCATATCCCTATACCCCACTAGGTATCACCTCCTGAAGTTGACGTGCCCTATATTTCCTGGTATCTCACATGCGCCAATGTATTTTCGACCCTACTAGTGGAACCACCATGATGTGTGCCATATCTCCTTCTTTGTCCTGGTAGACTACTAATGGGGATGTCACTATTGTTTCGATCTTTGGTGGCTCCTGCATGCAATACATCAATGGAAGAACATCATCCCCATATATCTCTTTTTCTAGTAGTATACAAATTCCATCCCATATGAATAATTCCTATCAGGGCATGTTGACCACCCTACAACCCCATGCATGAATTTCATGCCAAGACATCTCTCAAATTATACACACTCCTGCATCAAAGCAACTCACCACTAGCATTGACCAGAACTCTAATGGAAGTGTGAAGGAACATGAGTTCTTCATCATTGGTCAATCAATTTTTCAATGCCATAGTCATCCTTCACACCTAGAAATTGATTGAAAACCCAATGCTAGCCAAGGTCTCTAGTATCCACTCCACTCATTTCAACTAAACCTACATCCCAGATGGATGTATCCTCATTTGAAATATATATATGTATCCACATCCCATTTTTTTATAATAATAAACCTCTAGATCATACCTCTCTTCATGTGCCATTTGATCTAGGTGATCCTCGTGCTCCGCTATAACAAGAGACTACTCTATCAAATCATGAGTGTCCCTAACTTCCTCTTGTGTGATGGTTGCCATAGAATAATGTACAGAATTCAAATACATACATATTTGGTCAACTTGTAACTCTAATTCTTGAAGTTCCATCTAAGTGTTCTTCAAGCACTCCTGGGAAGTCTCAAGCTCATAAGTAAGCATGTCAACTTCCTCCTCTTTCCCTACTAGCACCTCACGATATATCTCAACAATCATGAGTAGGTGATCTATGTATTAAAGGAGGTGTAGATAGTTAGATTTCATCTCTACCAATGCCTTTCTGAGGGGCTAAAAATATGCAAATGAAGGCTCTCCTCCTAAAATATCATGTGCCACTGCACTTATCCAATAATAATATGTCACCAATACTAGTGTATCATCATAATGCCTCATGGTTACCCTAATATTGTTTGTGTTCATGTTCAATTTGTCTTCCAATTTATAGGCATGAGTAGGTTTGTGAGCAACATTTACCTCATCAACTCATGGGACTAGGTTTGCACCATCGACTACATGTGTGTTATCATATTTTCACACCTCTTTGGAATCATCATCAATAGTCGTGGCCTCATGATTTTATTTTTACTCATCATCTAACTCAACAATATCACTAAGTGATGATAAGAATTATGTAGCAATTTTTTACTCTCCTTCATCCCGACCCCTTGTGTTGGCTTTAAGGGGCCTAGACCTAGGTTCAAAGTGACTGCGCAGTCCAGCAAAATCCACTATTGCCAGCCCTTTAGGCAACAATATGCTTGCACAGACCGAAGTCTCACTTGAGGAAATATAAGGGGATGCTAGAACTAGGTTTGTGCATCCAGAGGGACATTAGACTCTGGATTTGGGGCTTTTCCTTCTTATCAGAGCTTCATAGGTTAGATCTATCAATAATACTAGTGTTTTTCAACAAAACTCTTTAACTTACTCAAATACTGCATGATGTTACTTAATTAATCATTAACCAAAGTAAATAACCATAAAATGGATTGCACTATTCAGATACAGAATAAAACCTTAACTTAGCACAATCATTCATAAACATTAAGAAAAATAAAAAACACATCAATATAACTCAGAACTTCTCAATGATTCATTCATTAACATCCAAATTGGTCTGATATACTCTCTTTCCACCCTATGCACACAACTGCAAGGGCCTGTGCATACAGCTGTAGGAACCTTTTCCTCTAACCCAAACCACAAAATCTAACTCAGTCTTACATCTAAATGCATTGCATATCATAAATCATAACCTACCTATGAATTCTATCTAGACTTCTTATATAAATTTAGCTTTTACAATACCATGGTCCAAAACCATGGGCGGAGTCAATTTTTCACAAAAAATCCCATCCCATTTTAGCTTCCCATGGATTTAGCTTAGTTGCAAGTAACTCCTCCTTTCGATGCAACACAACAACTTTCTCCTCCAAAGACTTTCCCTCTTTGAGATTGTTAATCTGGAGTTCCTCTTAGGTGTCCTAAATAACCAAAAGGGTGCATTGTTCCCAGATATTTAACTCTTCTACGATTCCCTGATGGAACTCATGCAATGCTTGTAAAGGCATCACCACAAGATTCAATGTTGTGTGTCGCTTACTCCATCTTCTCAGTTGTGTCAAAATGTAGCGTTCCTATAGGAATAGAAACTATGTGGGTATCTGCAAACAGTGCCAACTCCTATGTAGTTGTACTTGGTCCAGTTGCTCCACTTGGTGGGACCATGCCTGCTTGCACCTACAAATCCTACCACCTTTTCTGGACATCTTCAAGTATTTTCTTGTATTGTTCTTCGATGTTGCCCCAAAATTCCTCATTTACCTGTCATACCACATCCCTGATCTCGCTAATGTCACCCTTAGTGAGGACCATTTCTGTTAGACCAGCGGATCTGTCGAACTTGACCTTCTTGCATGTGCCACCCTTCTATGGTTACCTTCTCTTGGTGATAAACGGGGAGGAGGGCCCAGATGGATCTGTGCCCATATCTCCGTCAAGAATGTAATCTCCCCGGGTCTCCAAAATCTTCACCTAAGTATCCTTCTGCCTCGTTGGCACATTGTATTCCCGAGGTGTGATTCTCGTTGAGAGAAACTTATTGATATCCAGAAAATGCTCATTTGCAACCTTGATATTAAAAAATTGCACATTAGATAATCATTCCTCAATATTTTTTGGTTCCTCCCTGTCTCAATCCTGGATAGATGGTCTTGTGCAACATTCAAATGGCCTAGCTTAACAATTACCTCAAAATCATATTCTTGGAATAGCAATAACCATCGCCAATTCCTCCCCCACAACACAAGATTTTTGACCAGTTACTTTAAAGCGTAATGATATGTGAACATTTTGAAGTGCACCCCCAATAGATAGTGCCTATATTTTTGTAGTGCATATACCGTTTCCAACCCTTCGTGTTTTGTGGTGACGTAGTTCCTTTTTTCTTTAGACAACTTCCTGCTAGCAAAGGCTACATGGTGATCAATATCTCCTTCTTCGGGTTGTGCCAACACGACTCCTAGGGCTATGCAGGACGCATAGACATGTACATGGAATACCTTCTTCCAATCAGGGAAGACAAGAATAGGCGCAGTCACCATTTTTTCCTTTAGGATATCAAGACTCTGCTGACAATTGTCATCCCAGAAGAACTTGAAATCCTTCTGCATTAACTTCTCCATGGGCACAGTAATCTGCGTGTACGCCTTAATGAACTTCTTGTAGTAGCATGTATTATTGAGCATTGTGCATAGCTTCTTGACACGTTTTTTGGGTTCTAAATTGATAATCACGGAAACCTTCGCAGGGTCTACCATCAATCCTTGTTTGCACATAATGTGTCCCAACAAAATACCATATGGTACGCAAAAAATTCATTTCTTCAGGTTTAAGGAGATATTATACTTCCTACAAGTATCTATAATTAAGCACAGACTAGAGACATGCTTCTTTAATAGTCCAAATATTGTCGAGTCATCGAAATATACTTCCAGGAATTTGTGCATATACTCTACAAAAACGACCCTAGAGAATATAGTTGTTGTGTTATTCAACCCAAATGGCATGATGGTGTACTGAAAGGACCCCCACTCAGTATCAAAGGTGGTCTTGATCATATCCTCCAATGCAATCCTAATCTGATGGTACCCAGAAAATCCATCTGTAAATGAGTAAGCTTCATGTCCACCAACATTCTCTAAAAATTCATCAGTGAATGGATTGGGCAACAGATCATGGACACATGCATCGTTTAGCTTGTGAATATCAACACAAATCCTTATCTCTCCTTTAGTCTTCTTCTCCTGGACAACCATAGGGCTACCCCACTCAGACTCTTCAACTGGTTCAATGATGCTAGCATTAATAATTTTGTCTAGTTATACCCTTACTTTCTCCTTGTACTTTGGGTTCAACTGATATAGGCCCTACTTAATTGGTTTGCTATTCGTCTTCAAAATGATGTACATTACCCCTAGATCACCCACAATTCCTTTTAATTCCTATAATTTCATCGGGAACAGGTATTGGTATTCATGTAGTATCTCAATGACCTTGATGATTGTGTCATTGTCCCAATAGTCCCCTATCTTGGAAAACTTAGGCTTCGCCTCTGAGCCTATGTTGACTTGTCATGTTTTGATTGGTTGTGCTACATTCCGCATTGCTATCTCAGGCCTTGCAACATGATGTTTTCCTTTGGACTCAGGGATATGAATGTCGCATGGATCCTCCTCATCTTCCTCCGAGGTAAAATTATAACATTCCTAGGCATGTGCCATTTGTGCGGCCCAATCAGGTTGTACCAGAGTCTTGGGTTCCTTAGCAATCTGGAATACACCTGCCTTCACTTCTTGGAGAGCCTCATTAATGCATTCCCATCCATATGAGGAGTTATATATCAAAAATAACCCTTCTACCATCTCATCCCAATCCTTCATTCCATGGCATAGTTCAGTTTCAAGATACCATTGTTGAGGTATCGTCTCCAAAGAATGAAAGAATATGTGCACCCATTCTGGCTAAGGTTATACTCCCCAAGCTGTGGTCAAGTGAGCTAAATAATCATGCAGATCCTTCTGGCCATCATACTTCTTCACAATTATTTTTTCAACCTGACCAAACCTCAACCTTATTAGTTTTCAAAATTCCATCCAACCTCCTAGACCTTCTTTGTGCGTGCCCCACCATCGGGTTTGAGTGGACCTTAATGCAAAGTCCATAGCTGCATACCTTTGTTCCTTTGGAACTTTCCACTCAAATTCCTCCAAGAACAAGACAAAATTCCTCATTCCATCATAAAAGGGAAATTCACACACTTTTGACTTGACACAGTGTAAATATTTTGTAACCTTGTTATAGTGCTTCATGGTTGCTTCATGCAATCTATTCTACTAGTGCTCCAACTCTTCATCGAAATCAAACACACACGAACTATCGCACTCCCAACATATTCTTCCATCTGCAGTAGGATTAATTCAATATTCGCCCTGTACAGTAAGCTGATAAATCTAATCAATCGCAACATCATCCGTGTTACACCACAAATAAACTCCTCATCAGCTCAGAGGAGAAGGACACATGGAAGGAAGAAATTAACCTAGACAGAGACCTATTTTTCCAAATTAACACACCCTAGATACTACTAGGCCAAGTTATAATGCTTCCCTGCCTCTTGAAAGAAGCGTTAGGGCCTAGGTTAACACATTTTCTTGCCTAAAGGGCAGTGTTTCCCATGTTTCATGAAGAAAAAGGGGAAATTTTCATAGTAACTGACTGAAATTTCTGGCTTTTTCTCAAGGAGTTAGTCCAAAAATCGGGCAACCTATAGTGCAGGCCTTTGATTGGACATTTATAAACATAAATAAGCATCCAAAGAGGGAAAAATATAGAAAAGCATGGAAACATCATGGATTTTTCCCTATTCAAACTAATAGAGAAGAATGGCAAGGTTGACCCCCCCAAACTCTTATAAATTGGAGGCTAGGGCTCATGGTCAAAGGTCGAAAGGTTGATTGCATGAGGAGTGAACTTCTGTTGTTAGTGTGAGGTTTCATGGTTGGCTTGGTTCATTGAGAACTATTGGCCTAAGCATTGTCACGCTTGGATATTGAGGAGAGAGATCTTGGAGTCGGAGGACTGAGGGAAGCTTGACCAAACTGATGGTTGTAATATTTCTTCTTTCAATAATATAATTGCCTCTATTTTTTCCACTTGGTGTATTATTGATGCATCTATTTTTTTTTTTTAAGATACATCTTATAAGTGGCTTAGATTTACATGATTCCTTGTTTTATTATATAATTTTTTGATTGTTTGTCATGATAATACTGTAAATATTACGCTAGTTCATTGTTTGTTTGTAGGATTCGAACTTGGAGCCGGTGAGGAGGAATTCCACCACACTACATTACGCTCTCCAAAAGATTTACCTTATACATCGAAGTAATCTTTCAATACTTCACTTTGTTAATCAAGCATTAGTATGAATATTCATGTATTATCTTCGTGAATGTTGCAGATAATTTGATTGTCTGCCTTGGGTCCCGGGAAGGCCCGAGAGGGATCTTAGTCCAGCTACCACCTGTGCATTTTACCCCTAAGAAGAATTGGCGACTCCGCTGGGGAATAATCCTTAGTTCTCGGTTGTTTATTTCTAAACCCTCTGTTCTTTCCCTCTATCACTTATCGTTATGATCACATCCCTTTCTAACCATTTGATGTGCTTTGTGACCATTTCATCATCTCACACTGTTTAGAAGAGACCTTGCCTGAACATTATTTGCAATTTATCCTCAGTAACGCACCCCCTATGTGTGTTCCAGAGCATTATAACGCAACTCCTACTTAAGAAGAGTGCGTTAGTTGTGCTATTAACGTATTGTACCCTTTTCTAGGCAATGTTACTCAGCTTAAAACTTGTTATTTCACCCTTACTGTGATTTCCCTAGCTGTTGAGTCGCTGGCTGTCAGTTTGGCTTCTATAGACTAGATCTTTGCACTTGCCTGCCTGCTAGCATATTATTTTTTCTTGTTCAAAATTTAGCTTAGTTTCATTTACTTTTTGAAAAGAAAATTTTGTTTTTAGCTATTCTGAGATAGTTGATTTCATTCTATAAATTTTGGGTTAAATAGCTGTTAGTGAGGATTGGTACCTATATATTTTATATGTTGAAATGCATTATTGGATGTTTTTTTCTGCATGGATGTATATAAAAATTCTCCTTATATAAATAACTCTTTCGTCAAAATGGATCTAAAAATAATTTTCTACATTGTTTGAGTCAGAGTCGCATAAAACTTCATACGTCCAATACCCCTCCAGAGACTTAAATGCAAGTACACTAAAATTAAGTGCTAATAAAATCAATCAATAACTCCTTTCTGAGCTTACACAAACATTAGTACAGGCTAGGATCTTCGGATAGGCAGAGTGAGAAAACTTCCCAAGATCGCAGAACTTGACACTAGTGTCATTAAAGAGTGAAAATCATGTTGCACTCATACTATTGGGACCGCTCCACTCATAACGGAGTGAAGCATGACACAACAATGGGGTGTTTGAGAAGGTAGCTTGCCTTCGATCGCATAACAGTGGGCATTCTTTGTATTAGGGTTCCCCTCAAGGATGTCGAAACTAGATCTGGGATCTAGGTGTTCTGCCCATAACGCATGTTTTCTACGACCATGACCCCCTGGTAGTGTCTATGATTTGAGGTATCCATAGTTTCCATACTTCTATGTACGTTCATAAGGTCACTGGGGGGGATGCCCTGGTACCTGACACAAATGGACCACTATGTATTCGTTTTTTGGGAGGGTACTCGTCTTCATGAGAGTGCTTGGCCCCATTATCTGAGGTTCAGGTGAAGCTCAAGAGTAATTGTAAATATACCTATGAACAGATCTCTATGTTTTCTATTGTGATACTAGGTTTCATCTCTAGTGAACGGTAGTTCTCAGATAGGGTCTTACTCCTTCGGCTGCTTTATTGATTGACTTTAGAGTTCTTTTTTTTTAGGTGTTTGGTTCTACTATCATTGAGACTTAATAATATATCACACTAAAATTTTGATAAAATTTATTAGTCATCGTGGCATCCTTCGACCCTCGTCGTCTTTCTAGGCAGAAACAAGGTCTCCCTCCATTGACACTGGGATATTTGTCGAGTCTTGGTGACCTATTTCCTTCTTCGGAAGAGCAGTCTCTAGTGTTGACCCTTGATTCACACATTTCTCCTCGCATTACGGATTTGCATGAGGATCCTTTCATGGAAGGAGTTGTGCCTCCTTATAATTCTCCTCCCACTGACCCGTTGGGGAAACTATTGATTCAGGTAGCACCAATATCATCCATGTCTTTGGATGCACCCACATCCACTACACAACCGACGACCTAAGGGTCATTTCTGTTGGTGGCCAGCTCGGTTCCACCACCACCTCCCCTGCCAGTTTTCAATTCTTCACAGCTAACTGGAAACCATAGTAACTAGAACATGCCTGGTCCTAGAAAATTGGTCACAACATCTGTGAGTGTAATTCTAAACTCTTTGGTATCCACTCCTATCGTGTCTACTCCTAGCCTTCCGTATTTTTCTTCCACTAGCGGGGCTACCACGATTCCCTTCAGCAACCCTTTCGGTTGGAATCCCTTGTTGAGTTCGAACCCCTTGGCTTCTATGCCAAGGAGCAGTGTTACCAAAACTTACATGCCAGGGGACACTTCTGTACCCCTACATTCTATGGGACAAGCAGGCCCATCCATTTTTAATGTCATTCCTCCTAGTGGGTAACCTTATGGTTTAGGGTCTATGCCAATGGTAAATTATGCGACTAGTAGTATGCCACAAGAAAACTCTATTATGTCTATTTGGGCCACCCTTCCCCAAAACTGATTGGGTGAAGGGGGGAATTTTTACCCTGGGGAAAACCATTTGTTTTTCCCCACAGTACAATATCCCCTATGGACCACAACCTTACATCCCTACACCTCCACTACCTAGAAATTATTATCAGACGATTCCTACTTATCTCGTTGGAAACACTTTGATGGGAGGACCCTATGGTCCAATTGGTCATCCAACACCTCGGTTAGAATCGGGGGAAACAACGCAATTGAAATTCTTGGAAAACTTAGACATCCCTGATCTATATAAATTGACCAACGGTCCCATCTGTCATAACCCGCTTTGGCCTCTTGTACTGCATAAGATTCCATCAGATATCCCTAATTTTGAAGGGAAAAGAGGGGATGATCTGGCTACACATATCACCACCTTTCATGTATGGTATGTTTCTAATTCCATGGTGGAAAATAGTATCTGGATTAGGCTCTTTCCCCGTACCCTTAAAGGAAACACTGGTAAATGCTACATTGAGTTATTATGAGCTGCAGTCAATACTTTTGGTGCCTTAGCAACGGAATTTCTTAAGAGATTTCAACTACCTATCCGATATGAAACTGGAACGGAACTATTAACCTAGCTATGCCAAGACACCGCCACCCACATCTCTGATCACATTCATGAATGGAGACGTAGGCAGAGGCTAGTCAAAGCACCAATCCTGGATCATCTATTATCGAACTAGTTTTCTAATTCACTCCTTCCTCCCCTTGTTAAGGACGTTTTCCTGTCTGGTTCAATCATAGAGGACCAATCAATCCATCGTGCACAACATCTAGATCTCATCTATTTGAAATCTGGCACGTTGTATGAGCTACTCCCACATGTCCCTGGAAACTCGAATCCTCTCGTTACTCAACAACTCGAAGCGCATGTTGACGACCTCATTGATACAACTTCTGGTGTTGTTGTAAAACATCTCAGTGGGCTTGCTTCCCAGCCATCTTCAGTTGCCACCACCCCTACCCAATCGGTTGCTCTTCCCACAGTTTAGATACACTCTGTGAAGTCTACACAAAAACCTAGCAGTAAGAATAAGAATAATAAAAAAAAGACTACTCCTTTTGAAGAGAAACCCAACACTTAGAATAATCCAAATCAGAGAAACACTGCTAAAATTGGCAAAGGGGAAGACAAAACTATCATATTACCTTTCAAAATATGTGCAGAGGACCACTTGACATATAAATTTCCTCCGCTGCAGGAATGCACAGATTTTATCATGCAAAAGGATTCTGGAAGGACACCTGTTGTCCTTCACAACCCTTTCCCTAATCCACAGCAGTAGCAACAAATGGTTGCAAACCCACCACAACCCCCACAAAGGGGAAATTATGGTACTCATCCTTCTAGTGAAGGATCATCCGCAATCGTGCTCATGAACCTGGTTCAAGTTCAAATCCACCGCTGCTCAATGATCTGTATATCAAAAAGCCTATTGTTGACCCTATCATTTGTCCCCCCAAAGGGACCCTTCGATGCACGACTCATAACACCTTTTCATGTGCTTCCCAGAAATACAACATTGTAGAAGACTTGGCGCAAGCACCATTAGATATGTATGCACTCAAAGTGTTGAAAACCTGCCCAGTGCAAAGGAAAGCTCTGCTTTTGACCATTGGTAGAATTGACCACCAAGATTATATGATGTTCATGTTTGACATGGAAAAATTTAAACCTCGCCTTTCCCACCATCTTGCTTTCTATGTTCAAGTTGTGTCAAAAGGTAGGCCAATCCATCGCACTATCATAGATGAAGGTGCTTCAACCCGCGTAATGTCAACTACATGTTGCCTTGCTTTGGGTTCTCCTACTTTGTCTCCACCGTCGAATTCCCTCAAAGCATTCAGTGGTCACACCTTCCTCCCAAAAGGCTACCTTTCTTTCTACCCCATTACACTTAGTGGGAAAACGATAATTATGGAAATCAAAGTCATAGAGCATCATCTCGACTATAACCTCATTTTGGGTTGCAGTTGGTCTTACACAATGACTACCATTTTCTCTTCGGTTTTCCAACTCATCCTTTTTCCTTTGGATGGGAATATAGTTATAGTGAACCATCTATCCTTCTGCACCCTGGATTATTCCACATTACCTAGCAGCACTGTGCCCCTAATAGGAGGAGTTCCTGACTCTTACATCAACATTGGTACCGGTCTTCTGAAGGCATATTCTCTTATGGTTTTTTTCCTCTCCCGTCGCCTGAGGTTCCACAAACGGTTTCAATGATATCCAACATTTCAAATAGCTCTATCAACCCCTGGATCCTACCTGCACCTTCAGAAATTTATTCTACGGAGATCAGATGCCCATTAGGGGAATTTTGAGGTCTAAAATGGGCCTCTTAAGAAAAATGTACAACCAAAATAAACTTTATAAGAACCAATAGGATTCAAGATGATGATGTAAACCATGGGGGATGATTCACCATTTTTTAAGTAAAAGGGTAAAAATATTAAAAAATAATAAAATAATAAAACTACTTTTTCAACTCGTATTTTCAACTTATCTCCCAAATTTTTTACTCAAATTTTGAGCAGGAGTACTCGTTGGATGAAAAATTAAATTCCTCATCCAAGGAGTACCCATGTTGCATACTTTCGATGGACCCTACTACGTGAAAAATGAGAAATACATGAAAAAACATGATTGCACGAAGAGGATTGAGTTTTTCTTCGCCTAACTCATTAAAACTTCACGAAGAATATTGAGTTCACTCTATCTCCTCGTACTCATAGAAAAATGGGGTAGGTGTCCATTGAACATATGTTTATCACTTTATCAAGACTCAATGGACTAACTTACGGAAAAGGAACTGTGACGGGCATACTATTACCCCTTTTTCGCACCTGGTCATCAACCATGACAACCGTACCCCCTTGGAGTTGTCTTTTACAATGTTTTTCAGACTCCCTAAATATGAAAATATCACCAAGTTTACCCTTATAGACTCGTTTAACCTAATCAGATGGGGGGAATTTTGGACGAAGTAGAGAATCACTCTTTTATACTTTGAAATACAATTTGGCAGCAGCACCTTGAACATGGCACTCCTTAGAAAACTCTCTCTCATTTAGCTTCTCACAGAACCCTACCATTCTATGAGTTTAGCCTTCGTATGTCGATGTCCCTACATTGGTGAAACCCAACACTCTTTTTTGTTCATGAGTCTAAGCTGCATGGTACCCTGTTCGTTGTGCCTTCTATTGTTCAAGAGATCACGCTATATAATGCTTCCTGTATCAACCAAGCCATCATATGCCAAAAATTATTTTACCGTCATCAGTTTTTACCATATCTCTTGACTATCTTAAAAATAAAATCATATTTTTCCCGTTTCATGTCAACTGATGTAGGACGCCTCATTGCCTGCCTTTTGACAGATCTCTTCGTATCGACTTCAACATCTTATCTAGGAAGATGATTCAGAAACATATCAGTACCCTGGAAATTGCAGACCTCAATGGCAGGTTACCTTTTTTTTGATTGGGGGTTTTCATCATTGGCTCCCAGTCAAATGATTCTATGAGTGTTCGACATCAACACCATTTATTCACAGTCGTTATATTTTACTGTGCATCTTGGAGACCATCATCCTTATTGGTGGCCATTCTCACGTATGTTAACATTTTTCATCATTGACTGGTAATTAGATGATTTCTCACATGTTTGAAAACAAATCTTTTATTCACATGTGCAGAAATATGCAGTTTAGAGAAGCGGCGACCAAGACCTTGGGTTGAGTCTTACATCATTCAACTTTGTTTCCTCTCCCAAGTTGTGTATATTGTTTTTGGAGATAGCTTATCATATTGATCCTGTCATGACACAAGCTTCCACATTGTGCTTATCGATGGACATACTGGTCATATCTCTTCCTAGAGAAATCATTTTGATATAGCTATTGAGCATGGGAATGCCCGACTCATGACAGATATTTATATTTTTGACATATGTTGTTTGTTTCAGGTATTCCTCAGTCCTCCAACTCCTCTCACTCTGCTACACATTTATAAAGTATTTCGGCCATTGTCTTCGTCTCCGACCTCACACTTTAGGGGGGATTTGTTACACTACAAATGACCTCCTCATCAGCTCAGAGGAGAAGGACACATTGAAGGAATAAATTGACCTAGATAGAAACCTATTTTACCAAGGTAACGCACCCCAAAGACTTCTAGTTCGAGTTATAACGCTTCCTTGCCTCTTGAAAGGAGCATTAGGGCCTAGGTTAACGCATTGTCTTGCCTAAATTTAAGGGTTACCCATGTTTCATGAAGAAAAAGGGACAAATTTTGCAGTAACTGACTGACATTTCCAGCTTTTTCTGAAGGATTCAGTCCAAAAAGTGAGAAACCTGTGGTGCAGGCCTCTGATTGGACATTTATAAACCTAAATAAGCATCCAAAGAGGGGAAAATATAGAAAATCATGGAAACATCATGGATTTTTCCCTATTTGAACTAATGGAGAAGAATGGCAAGGTTGATCCTCCCAAACTCTTATAAATTGGAGGCTAGGGCTCATGGTCAAAGGTCAAAAGGTTGATTTTGTGAGGAGTAAACTTCTGTTTTTAGTGTGAGGTTTCATGGTTGGCTTGGTTCATTGAGAAATACTGGCCTAAGAATTGTCACACTTGGATATTGAGGAGAGAGAGTTTGGATTTGGAGGACTGAGGGAAGCTTGACCAAACTGATGGTTGTAATATTCCTTCTTTGAATAATATAACTTCCTCTATTTTGTCCACTTGGTGTCTTATTGATGCAGCTATTTATTTATTTGTTTAATATACATGTTATAAGTGACTTAGATTTACATGATTTATTGTTTGATTACATACTTATTTTATTGTTTGTCGTGATAATACTGTGAAGATTATGCTAGTTCATTGTTTGTTTGTATGATTTATACTTGGAGCTAGTGAGGAGGACTTCTGCCACACTGCATTGTGCTCTCCAACAGATCTTCCTTATACATCGAGGTAATCCTTAAATACTTCACTTGTTCAATCAAGCATTAGTATTAACATGCATGTATTATCTTCGTTAATGTTGCAGCTAATTTGACTGTCTACCTTGGGTCCCGGGAAGGCCCAAGAGGGATATTACTTTAGCTACCACCTGCGCATTTTACCCCTAAGAAATCAGACCCATGTTGGATAGGTTCTGCATAACGCACGCCTTCAAAGGGATCTAGTGGCACAACGACTTGGGTGCCATCCTTTTCAAATACCATCTCATATTCTTCAATTTTATTATAGCAACCATGACATAAGACAAGTCAAATCCTAACAGGGCACAGTATGGATTACTATCATCAACAATCTCGATGACCTCAAAGTCAACCAACACACTTGCACGATCAATATCTATGTTGAATCCCTGCAAACACCCCATAGGGATGATCTTCAACTGGTTTTTCGTCCTCAGTTGAATAGGCGACCAATGCATCTTCGGCTTTCCCATCCGCTCCTATGTATGTTTTGGCAAAGCATTGGCATCTTATCCTAGATCTAGAATGACTTGATCCATCTCATAGTCTCTGATTTGCACAGTTAATTGCATCTCTTGGCCAGTTCTCTTCTTATTTTTGTACAATTTTTTTACTACGCATACTTCCATCTGTGGCTTTTCTTTACCAGCGTAGTTATCAAGAAGCTCCTGCAATCCTTCTACAACCCCTTGGTCCCTTAACAGCTTCATGCATGTTTGTATGAAATATGGTAGGATCGAAGAATTGGCTTCCTTCACTTTAGCATTCTCTTCAGGCTTCTTTTCTACCAGGAACAACTGCTTCTGTGTAGTCGATTTCGTAGCCTTAGGAGTCATAAAAAATTTCTTTGCTACCATGAATGTCTCCTTTTTGCATTATACATCAAACCGAGCAATCTTATATTCAGCCTTCCTTACCCATGTATTTGTTGTAGGCCTCTTCCCATTTGTGCAGTTTCCTCTAGTATTTATACCACTATGCGTAGCTCTGTTAACACTTGAATCTCCTTGGCACGTTTCATCCTCCATCATATGTATGTTTTGTGTTGGTTTTTGGTTGTGCTTCTCCTACATTTTAGCTAACAAAACAAAATAATCTTCTATTTCATGACCAAATTCCTGACAATACTTATAGGACACAGTAGTAGCATTCTGGAAATCTTGAGAAAAGTGTCCAGGTTCTCCAAAGTTGTAAAAAATGATCTATCCTTGCCCTCGACCAGCAGTTCCTCCTTGGTCACGCCCTCGGCCTTGAAAACCTCCTCGCGCGGTAGGTGAACCCATAGCTTCACGACCTTCTACTTGCATTCGATATGTGCCATGACTATTCTGCATCATTAGATCATAGTTCCTACAATGTTTTTCATCATGCCCAACCAAAGTACAGAAGTTGCAGAACAATTGCTTCGACGATCTGACCAAATTTTATAATAAGTGACAAAAATTGGTGGAATGTCGGCCTACAACATCGCAAATACTACACCATACATTAGACCCTATACTTGGCCCTCCTCTCAATCCAGGTTTTAATGTATTCGGCATCCCAACACCCATATAGTCTCTAAAAAAGGACACTACTCCTTGTAGTGACCCTCAACCTTGCACTTGATACACTAGATTTCTGGGCGAACCTCCTTTTGCCTTCTTTAGATCCTGGAGCTCCATGTGAAAAATTTCCAACATAGACTAAATTTGTTGCACCCCTATGATTGCATTAGATACTAGTGAATCCTCCATCTTCATCATGATCTCTAGTGCTTCAGCCTGAGTTGTGATCTTCTGTTGTGACAATGGAAATCTAAGATGCGGAAACAACGCAACAAAATACCACTTTTTATGTTATTTTTCTGGGATCTTAAATATAATCTGGCTAACAATGTCTTAAATCTCTTATCCACCTCCCACACTCTCAGCAGTCAGCTTCCTAATCTCTTTGATATCAATGATACATTGTGATTGCAACTTCGGCTTCTTGAATTCAGCGTTTAACGCGGTCTTTGTTTCAACCAATGAAGCATTTGCATTCGTTGTAACAAAATTCATGTACCAGGACAATGCTTGATATTGTAGTGCAGTAAAACTGCACTTTCTTCATATCTTTGTCTATAACATTATGCGAGCTCCATATCTCTTCTACTACAAACCAGAATTGTTCAACGTCATCTGCCCCCTTGAACACAGACATTTTCGGGGGTTGGGCCATGGTGAATGGGGGAGGTGGAGGTGGAGGGATAGGATTGGATTTTGTGATGATGGGGGTGTAAGGTTGGTGAATTTCCTCAGCACTTTCCTAAATTTCAAATATCAATGACATACTTCGCGAAGTAGCAAGGTTTCTTTCTCCTTTATCAGATTCAAAATGTGGTCTATATTCAGTTTCAATGTATGTACCCCAACCTATTCTGAATCACTTACCACTTCACGTATCACCAAGTTATTTTTCTTCAACCATTAATCTGAGAGAAATCGTAGTATACCCTTTTCACACAATATCATTTTAATCCATAACTTCAGTGAATTCACGTACTTACCTCGTAGGCCTTTGAAAAATTTGCGCTTTGCTTCACTATAGGACATAGATGTCTCAATCGCAAACTCAGTAATGAATCCTCCAAGGATACTATCAACTAAGTAATCAACAGATATTTCAATCTTGTTATCAGTATTTTTTAGCTTCTCAATCAGATTTGGGGTCCACACACTATGTATATTATTGCAATACTCCGTTTTCGTAGCTAGCCTTGAGATCCAATCGTGCAGATCGCTATAGAATGATGCAAAGAAATGATCGTACTAATATCTATAGATATTATTTTGTAACCAGTGTTCAACAGAGATAAGTGATTTTTTTCCTTATTATGCAGAAAACTCAGGTTCCTTCAGATCTATCCAATCTTCGATCTCTTTCTTAGATGGATGCCACATCTAGTTATCTCTCAGTAAGATCCCGACCCCGGAAATGGAACCATTTGTTGGCTTTATGGGGCCTAGACCTAGGTTCAAAGTTACTATGCAGTCCAAAAAAACCCACTATTATCGGCCCTTTTGACAATAGTCTGCTTGCACAGACCGAAGTCTCACCCGAGGTAATATACGAGGATGCTAGAACTAGGTTTCTACATCCATAGAGAAACTGGACTGTGGATTTAGGGATTTTTCTTCTTATCAGAGCTCTGCAGGTTAGATCTATCAATAGTACCAGCGTTTTTCAACACAATTTTTGAACTTACTCAAATATTGCACGATCTTACTTAATTAAGCATTAACCATAGTAAATAATCATAAAACAGACTGCGATAGTCAGGTACATAATAAAACCTTAACTTAGCATAGTCATTCATAAACAATAATAAAAATACAAACACATCAATATAACTCATAACTTCTCAATGATTCATTCATTAACATCCAGATCGGTCTCATACAATCTCTTTCCACCTTGTGCACACAGCTACAAGGGCCTACGCACACAGCTGCAATATTTCTTAAGGTTTCCGTGCACACAGCTGCAGGAGCCTTTTCCTCTAACCCAAACCACAAACTCTAACTCAGTCTTACATCCAAATTCATTGCATATCATCAAACATAAACTACCTATGACTTATATCTAGACTCCTTATATAGATTTATATTTTACAGTACCATGGTCCAAAACCATGGGCGAAGTTCAATGCTCACAAAAAATCTCATCCTGTTATATAATTAAGGGGCTTTGACCCACCCCAAAGCCCCTAAGACCAAAAATATACTTTGCACTCCGTGCTCCACTCCTCAATTTTTGGATTCTTTACTTCACGAGAGATCTTGGCTCCAACACCTTGTACCAAATTATTGGGGTGAATTTGTTCTAGCTTCATCTTCAATGGGTATGACTTTTCCCAATGTTATAAATTGTAACAAGAAAGACTCAATTTGAATTTTTCTTAGTCAAATTGAGTAATTTGATTTTCCACATCAGCAGGATGACTTGGATTGCAGTTAACTTGTGTGACATGGATTGTCTACCAATCAAGTCAATAAATTTGAGTTATAGGCTTGGAGTAAAGTTGTGCATGTAGTGATTGCTAAAATTTAGAAATCCAGTTCAGTTATTTTTTGTTGAACTCATTTAATTGAGCTCAAGTAATTAATTGAGTCAGTTGAAGGTCAATTGAGTAGTAGAATTGTTGTTAACTTAGTGATCTCTCAATTAAACTAGTCAATCAACTAAAATTAGCCCAGACATGCATGGAATTTTGTAATATTCCAAATAGGAAAATGAAAATAATACAAGAAAATAAAACAATAATGTCAGAATATTACAACACCATAAAATAAACTAGAAAGAGTTGAGCCATTTTATTAATGAGAAGGTGTAAAACAAGTACAACAGTGCTAAAAAATAGTAGCACTCAAGTCGATAATGATGGATAGAGTGAGCCTCAAGTCCTCCCACTTAGAACACTGCGTAAGTGCTACTCTGTTGGAGACCCTACTACACTGCCCCTGCTAGAAATGCTGGGAATGTAACTGCTAACTAAAAATGGGTGCATAGATAAGGTTGTTCTAGTGCTCGAAAAATGTCGGGATTTGGAATCTGGACTCTACGATGAAAACCCAGAAAAACCTAGAAAATATTTTTGGATTAACTGATCTTGGAAAATTGCCCTCCTAGGGTGTGCAATGCATAACTGCTGGATATGTTGAACTATGGGCTAAACTAAAAGATAGAATAGCTGCAAGTAATCCTGAGCTCAAATATTGAAGGTTTGATACCTTCAATGGATTCCAAGCAGAAATTATATGGATTTCCCCCTCTTCTGATGAAATCTGCTACTGGACTGTGTAAGTCACTGAGTGACTGCACATCACTAGAGGGTCTACAACTGAATTGAATGACGGATGATGAGATCAGCTCACATGGACAACAAAAATCCTCTCCTAAAGCTCTGTGAAACTCTTGAATCAAGTCGCCTTAAAAAATCCTCTCCTGAGCGGGCACTTGAAGTCCCCCAAGGATGAGGTTGGGATCTCCACTCAGAGACACACATGTGCTAAACATCACAACAGACTTTGCGAAACAGCTGAAGCGTGCATAGATTCATAAAAAATAATCAAAATTCCTCCCATGGCTTCCATCCCATTCCTTATATGCTTTGTGAGCCTACTCCCCCTTGGTCCCACTCATTAAAGATGCTACTCTCATGGAGACTCCCTCCCACTATGACAACGTTGTCGTCCAATATCTCTCCACTACCTCCATGATTGTGCTGTTGATTTGGTCAATATTGACCCCATCCACATGCATTGACCCCCATTCACACCAAGGAGTGCCTTATTCAACTAGATACATTGATCCACTTTCACACTAGAAGTGGTTTTATTCTTGCTAAGGAGATCTATGGGTCCCCCTACCATCTTATTCATCTATTTTATTGAAAAAAACAAAAATTAATATTCTAACTAGCTAAAAGATAATTAAGAATATTACAATCCTCCCCTCCCAAATGTTTCTTTTCCTCAAGCAACTAAAAGGATGGATGCTACAAAATATTCTCTCCTCCCCATGTGGAATCCTCATCCAATAGATTCCTCCACTGAATCAGATATTCTTTAACCAAATTGTTCCTTAGTTGCCCCTCCTAATTGTCCAAGTTAGAGTTTGGTGATAAAACCAAATGGCTCACACCATAAAGAAGTGGGATATCCATGGTGGCAACTACATGTTGTCTAATGGCCTTCTTGAGGCATGAGACATGAAAAATGTTGGGGAACTTACTCCCAATGGGGAGCTCCAACCCATATGCTACTCCCCCAACAAGATAGATCACCCTGTGTGGCCCATAGAAAAGCTTCTCAGTCCCCTTCTTCTTTAATGAAGATGGTTTGTATGGCTAAAAATTGAGATAGACCAAATTTTCCACCCCATGATGTCTCTCTCCCCACCCGCGATCTGTATATAACTCCTATTGATCTTGGGTTGTAGCAACATTTTCCTTAAGAGAACAGAATATATCCTGACTCTCTAAGATCCAATATTTGGTTCTCTGAACCTTTCTTGCCCCAACCATTCTATCAAAAATGGATAGAGCATCATCACCATATGGAACTAAGAATAGAGATATATTTATTTCCATATTAAATGTAAAATTATAACAATATTCCCTCAAGTGGAACCGTCCTAGTTTTGCTCCTTGTTGCCCCGGAACATAGTTTGGAAAGCAACTTCCCAGCCACTTGTTTATTGCTTCTATCTGCCCATCTATCTGGGGGTCATAACTAATACTAGGTGTCAACTAGCTACACCCCAATCAGAACAACCTCTGCCAAAATCCTTCCAGGAAGTGCCTATCTCTATCACTAACTATGGTCTTAGGAAGACCATGAAGTCTAAGGAGAAGCTTTCCCTTTTGTGAAGCAATGTACTATAGATAAATGGCAAAGGAATGTAAATACTTTGTTAGATGACCAATGATTATAAAGATACAATACTTACCATGTACGTTGGAAAACTGGTGATGAAGTCCATAGAAGGGATCTCCCATCTCCCTCCCAGAGAAGGAAGTGACTGTAAAAAACTTGCAGGATGCTTGTTTTCTTCCTCATTCTTTAGGCAAACTACGCACTTCCTGATATGCTGGAGCACATCCTCCTTGAGTCCCTCCCATGATAATCTCTCCCTAATGGCCTGATATGTCTTAATGAAACCTTGGTGGATGGAAAGGGGTGAATCATGTGCTACATGTAGAATTTTCTCCTTGAGATTAGAATATCTAGTCAAGAAGATCTGATCATGGTAATAGATGACTCCATCCATCACTCTATACCTCTCATCAGTCACCTTCCCATCAAGTACCTCACATGTGAAGTGGCTTTTGGAATACTCCTCCAAAATTTTGGACTCCCAATATGGATCCACACTCATCAATTACAGTGTTTTTGGTCTCTGTGATAAGGCACATGTTACCTCATTGCTTCCCTATTTGACATGTTCAATGCTAGAGCCACATGCCGGAATTATACTAACCCACTTTTGTTTCCTCCCTTCTAGCTTCTTTTTCTCAAGAAAATATTGAAGTTTAAGGTGGTCAATCTTCACTTGGAAGCTATTTCCCATCCAAAGCTGCCTGAGTTTGGCCAATGCATGTATGAAGGCCAGCAACCCCTTACCATATATGGAAGAATCCTTCCTATGTGGAAGTATCTTCTGAATCTCAAAGGCTATGGAATGGCCCCCTTGAACCCTAATTGTGACATCATCCACTCTTGAAGAATCACCTTACATCGCAAAAGGCTTGGCGAGAGTTAGTATTACTGATACTGAAAAAATATTCATCTCCTCCTTGAGCTAATCAAAGGCCCTTTGCATTGTGATATTCCCATCCAAGGCTCCCTCTTAGCCAAATCTGTGAGTGGTGCCACTTGTTGTGAGAAATCTTTAACCAACTTCCAGTCTGGGGGCCTTCTTGGTAAAATGCCTCCAAATAGTATAACATCATGGTCTAGAGCAGTTTGTAATCTTAATGGACTGATTTTTCCTTACTTCTTCTGTGAAAATTAGTTTCCATATTATGTGCAGAGGCTTCCTGAGGTGGATAGGTGTGCATGCCCCTGATCATTTGATGCTTACCACTCTTCTTATCTATCCATTCCATCTGCAAGGTCTCCCAATCTGTGGTGACCTTCCCCAGTATAATCAACCACTGCACACCCAATATCACATTGGTGTTAAGAATATCGACAAAAAAGAAATGATCAGTCAAAGTGTATGTCCCTAAGGTTACAGACAATGTCGGAACATACTTTACACATTGCATGGTTCTACTTCTTGGAACCAAAACTGAGAATCCTTCAAAATCATCAGTGGGTATTGTCCTATCTACACTAACTAAGCATCAATAAAATTACGGGTAGCCCCACTATCTATCAATACTGATACCCGATTCCCCTAAATTGTACCTAGGACTCTCAAAGTCAGATACTTGGGTACTCCCCACAAAGATGCAAAGGCCCCTCCAATTGGAGCAAATGCCCCATTTCCACCTCCTGGTGGTGATGGATCCTCTCCTGGTGCCACAGTATTGATGTATCCTTCTGGCCCCTCTTCTTAATCCTCTTCACTATCAGAGAATACCTCAATATAGTGTGCCTTTCCCGCAGCACACCAGTGCCCTGGTTCCCATGGTTCTTGGCAAGTGAATCAAAGCTTCCTCCTCCTCAAATATCTTCGGACATCATCACTAAGAGGTCATTTTTTCTGGTTCTCCTTTGGGGGAGGAACCTTCACATATTTCCCCTTTTATTGAAAAGCGAGCTTTTGGTAAAATGGAGCTCTTGCCCTTGGAAAAGAATCTTGTAAGTCCCTATCCCTCTCAATGGAATCTTGGAGCGTAGTTGGTCTAGTGGACTTTACAAACCCATGGAGAGGCTCTGCTAGCCCATCAATGAACATATAAACTCTCTTATGTAAAAATTATATGAAATACATGTATGTCTTGGATTCTCCTGATCTAACAATGTGCTATTGTTAAATATAGAATAACTTCTACAAATATTTTCCGAATTTGAAACAAAAATCGCCAATCACAATATCATGAAGAAAGATCAATCACACATAACACAGATAACTTAACTGAGAAACCATATAGCTAAAAACCGCACTATCTTCTATTATGTATTATATCATGGATCATGAAACAATTACATACAAAGCTCTAATCCAAGATCTCTCGGTACATGAGCTAATTGTCTCACAATGTCATACAAAAATTGGCAAGTTCCTTAGCCAATTTACTGTCTCCAGACATCCTGCCTCCACTACGAAATCCCTGATGGTAAATAAACCCTAAATGATTGGTTCTTTTTTTCCTTGACTGCGCAATCCTCATAGGCACATCCAATATGTGTGTGGTTGCATGTGTGCAACCGATAATGTCACAATTGATAGTTTACTTCCCTTTCACCTAGAACTCAACTAGGTCTCCACTGGATCTGACATGCATGCAGTTAATAATAGTAAAAACATCAATTGCATGTGAGACCACTAATTGTGAATTAATCAATAATTAATTCATTTTATCTCTCACTAGTGTATCTTCAGTTACAACTAGCACAACTGAATTTAACTCACTTAACTAAGTTAAATTGATTTACAACTTGCATTAACTAATGCACCACTACACTTCCAACTTTGTTACAATTAGAATCACTCTGTTACAACTCAATTAAACATGCATGTCCCACCAACCAACCTCTTAACTCAAAATTCACTTAGCTAACTGATTTACCACTTCAATTAACTATTTCTAAGTGCTCATTGAGAATAGATTATAGTTTATTGTCCAACTAATATTAAGGGATAATAATTGTCGACATGCATCTATAAATATAATTTGCACATACATATATAAATAGACATGCATCTATAAATAGTGTTTTCTCATGCATATATAAATAGACGTACACCCAAAAATAACCTGTGTGGGCCCCACCTAGTGTAGGTGCTTAATTTTCACTAGGATCAAGTATGTTTCTTTCGGATGCCAATTTCACTGTTTCTTGTTTCAAACTTCAACACTCCCTCTCAACAAGAAAGGAATTTCCTTGCATGCGACATGCAACTCCATGCATGCGACATGCAACTTCATTCATGCGACATGCAATCCATGAATGCAACACTTCTCTAGTGCTTCTCACACATGCAACTCTTGCATGCAACACTTTGCTAGTGTTTATCGCACATGCAACACTTCTGAAACTGAATAGCCTCGAAACAACTGAATCAGTATAATGCATCTGTCGTCAAAATATTCTGACTTCTACTTAGCTACTACACATGTCTTCAGGAACCACTACAATGCTGACACCTGCATCCATGCACTCTACACTTGCTACCAACTCTGATCTGCGCTCCAGTATCCGACACTGTCACTTTGATTTCATGTCCTCACGACATTTGACTGCATCAATCCAAGTGATCCTGCTACTTCTGCTCTGTGGGCTACTCGTATCCAGGTTCGATTCATGAGATCTACACCATATCAATGAATCCTGCCCAGAAATTTCTTCTTGGGATTATCCATGCATGTCACCCCACCTCTCATCTGGTGGTATAGCTGCATGCACTCCCTCTGCCCATTCGGCATGAAATTTATCTACATGAGTGGTTTCTCCCACTCCATGGTCCTCATATTGTGGCTGCTCCACATCCTAAGGTTCACTCTTACCTGCATGAAAATCTAGCTCCCTCTCAAGGGTCAATTGCATGGCTTTCTCACACTTCCCCATTATTGGAATCTCTGTAGAAATCACATCTACATCAAGTCTATAGAGATTATTCACACGAATCCCAATATTTTTTACTTTCTTTGTGGCTTTATGCCAAAGGAAGGCTTTACCTTCACTAAAGACCACATCATAGCCTTTATCTTCCAACATTGCAACTGAAACTAAATTTTTCGTTAAGCCTGGTACATGCATTACATATTTTAAAAAGAAGGATTTACCTCACTTCCTTTGGAAAGAAACAGTACCAATCTCGGTAGTGCTATACTATTTTTCATCACCCATTTTGAAATGCATCTGGAGGTCCTTCTCCTCCAAACTATTGAAAATTTCTATCTCCCGTCATGTGGAAAGATGCACCACTATCAAAGTACCAGATCGAACTCATTGCACTTGACACCATGCATGCAATAAGTGATAATTCAAGCTCAAATTGCGATGAAAGGGCCTCACCAGCTGCAGCTCCAGAAGCCATCTTGTTATTCTTCTTTTGTGAACAATTTTTGGAATATGTCAATGCTCGTGACAGTGAAAACACTTCACTTTGGACATGTTGTGCTCCTTGCCATCTTCACTGGCCTCATATTTAGAATGGAATTTCTTCCCCTTCCCCTTCTTTGCCTTGGTAGCCAAAGAATAATCCTCTTCATCATCTTTCTTTGATGAAGAGCCATCTCTGGTGTTCCGCTTGAACTCCTCCTGCACCAGATCCGACCACAACTGTTCCCATTCTGGCATTTTTTCTCGTCCGTTGATAGAGTCTTCATAACTGTGCCAACTCTTAGCAAGTCTCGAGAGAGCCAAGATCACAAAATCATCATCAAAAATAGATATTCCTACACCCCCAAGCTCATCCTGACATTGGACAAACTTTGTTAAGTATACCGGAATAATGTCGTTCTTTTCCATCTTGATATTCTTGAGCTTATCTTTGAGCACAAATTTCCTATGGTGGTTGATGCTTTGGAATAGATCCGTAAAATCCTTTCACATAGCATATGGTGTGGATTTCCCATGGAGGCTTGAGACAATGTGGTCTCGTACTCCCTCCAACAGAATCCTCCTCGCCTTTTCCACTTTCTTTTTCCATGCATCAAGATTTGCAGCATTTGGCTTAGGAACATCTTTTTCAATGAATTCCTTCAAGCCATTGTCTTCGAGTACTGCCTCCATCATGTCCTTCTGAGAAATTTTCTTCGAGCTTCCCTCGAGTGCATACTCTAACCTCAAGCCATTGAAATCAATTTCGATATTGAATTAGTTGTAGCGCCAAGAAAGTATTTCTGTAAATTCGAATTATTTCCAACAACAAACTCAGCTCCTGCTTCACTACTACAATCTCCTGTGCTCCAATACCATGTATAAATTATACAAAATACATGTATGTCCTGGATTATCCTGATCTAACAATGTGCTACTGTTAAAATACATAATCTCTTCTACAAATATTTGTGGAATTTAAAACAACAACCGCCAATCACAGTATCATGACGAAAGATCAATCACACATAACACAGATAATTTAACTGGGAAAGCATAAAGCTAAAAAACACACTATCTTCTATTAATCATTATATCATGGATCATGAAAAAATTACATACAAAGCTATAATCCAAGATCTTTCATTACATGAGCTAACTGTCTCACTGTCATACAAAATTGGCAAGTTCCTTAGCCAATTTACTGTCTCTAGACAGCCTACCTACACTGTGCAATCCTTGATGGTAAAAAAACCTTGAATGATTGATTATTTCTTTCCTTGACAGTGCAATCCTCATAGGCACATCCAATGTGTGTGTGGTTTCATGTGTGCAACCGATAAAGTCACAACTGATAGTTTACTTCCGTTTCACCTAGAACTCAACTGGGTCTCCACTGGATCTGACATGCGTGCAGTTAATAATAGTAAAAACATCAGTCGCATGTGAGACCATTGATTGTGAATTAATTAATAATTAATTCACTTGATCTCTCACTAGTGTATCTTTAGTTTCTCCACCCAGGACTTGTTTGTGCACTTGGATGACCCATCAAAAGCAGGAAGAAAGAATATACCCATAGTACGCTACAAATCATTGTTTTGCACATACCCTCCACTCCTATTGTTATTCTGGGGTCTCCTGTTATCCTTGATTTGACATAATTCTTGAAATTTCAGATTCTCTTTGAATATTTGAGATTGAGACTCGTACTCTAGAAAATAATCTTCAAGAGTATCTTGTTCTTGGGGTCCTCCACCTCCATTTCGTACTGCTAGGAATGTAGGCATAGTGGAGTGTTGGGAAACTTGTAGCCTTACTGGTTTTTCACACCAATGATGTGAAGTTTCAGAGCTTTATCCATGTAGAAACCCTCTTGGTGTCTCCTTTTTTCTTCTCATCCTCATCTCATTGATTTCTTTGGCAATATCTTGCATGGTTTGGAGAAGAAGCTTTGGAAACTCCTCTTCATCCACTTCTCTTGATATTGGAGTATTTCCTTTGTCTTATTCGTTGCTTGTATAATCAAACCTTCGACTTCTATTAATGTATCGCTTCTCCCTTTATGTGAGAGGCTCATCTTCTTCTGATGATGTAGATGTGGTTTCTTACATGTTGAGCCAAGATTATACTCTGATACCACTGTAATATTCCAAACAACAAAATGACAGTAATACAAGAAAATAAAACAATACCGTCAAAATAATAAAACACCATAAAATAAACTAGAAAGAGATGAGCCATTTTATTAATGAGAAGGTGTAATACAAGTACAAAAGTGCTCAAAAATAGTAGCACTCAAGCTGACAGTGATGGCTAGAGTGACCCTCAAGTCCTCCCACTCAGAACACTGTGTAATTGCTTCTGTGCTGGAGACCCTACCACACTGCCCCTGCTGGAAACATTGGGAATGTAACTACTGGATGAAAAGGGGCGCATAGATAAGGCTGTCTTGGTGCTCAGAAAATTTCAGGATTTGGAATCTAGACTCTATGAGAAAAACCCATAAAGGATTTATGGATTGTATGACCTTGGAAAATCGCCCTCCTAGGGTGTGCAATGCATAACTGTTGGGTCTGTCGGACTATGGGTTGAACTGAAAGATATAATACCTGCAAGTACTCCCAAGCCAAACTATTGAAGGGTTTATCCCTTCAATGGATTCCAAGCGGAAATGCTATGGAATTTCCCCCTCTTCTGATGAATTCTGCTACTGGACTACGTAAGTCACTGAGTGACTGCATAGCACTAGAGGTCTGCAACTGACTTGAATTCTGAATGATGAGATCAACTCACATGGACAACAAAAATCCTCTCCTAAAGCTTTCTGAAACTCCTGAATGAAGTCTCCTCAAAATCTCCTCTCCTGAGCGAGCACTCGAATTCCCCCGATGATGAGGTTGGGATCTCCGCTCAAAGACACTCATGTTCTAAACAGCACAACAAACTTTTATAAACAGCTGAAGCGTGAAAAAATTCATAAACCATAATAAAAATTCCTCCCATGGCTGTCATCCCCTTCCTTATATGATTTTTGAGCCTCCTCCCCCTTAGTCACACTCATTAAAGATGTTACTCTCATGGAGGGTCCCTCCCATTATGACTGTGTTTTCCTCTAATATCTCTCCAATACCTCCATGAATGCGCTATTTATTTGGTTAATCTTGACCCCATCCACATGCATTGACCCCCATTCACACCAAGGAGTTCTTTATTCAACTAGATACATTGGTCCACTTTCACACTAGAAGTGATTTTATTCCTGCTAAGGAGATTTATGGGTCCCCCTACCCTCTTATTCATATATTTTATGGGTCCTTGGGAATTGTGCAATGAAATGGGGAATTACCCTATTATTTAGGAGCTCAATTTCTCTTGAATTTTTCAAGGAAATAGGAGGAAGTTGGGGCCTTGAAATGGATAAGAGTTGGCCAGAGCAAGAAAGTCAGCAGGAGAATAGGTTTATAGTGCAAGGTGTGCTCCATGATTGAAGCAAGACATTTCAATAGGTTATCATTCTCATATGATTAATAAAAATTAGAGGAGGGGTTTTTCCCAGTTGGGTTCCCCTATAAATAATTGTGTTCTTGTGGTTTTGGTGGTTGCATGTCATTGCATGTGTTTCTAAATTATGATTTTCATTCTGCGTAATTGTACAGGAAATTTCTAATATCTTATTTTATGTTTGAATTCATTAGTAGTAGCAAATTTTTATTAATTTCCACATGGTATTAGAGCTAAAATCACACTAGAAACCAGTCAATAGATCTTCTCCTTTAGATATTTCGATTTGCAGATTAAATGAAGCAGTTTTTCTTCCGTGCAGGAAAATGTATTTCACCGGATTGAAATTGGAGTATTCCCTAGAGGGAACCTATAATTTCATAGCTTGGAAGTACAAGATTGAAGTTGTACTCGATGATAATGGACTACTGTAATATACTCAAACAAGTATTCTGAAACCAGGAACGTCAGATGTACAAGCACTTGTCGAGTGGAAGAAGGATACCACAAAAGCCAAGAGGATCATCCTGGAGAGTGAGAGACCACATAGTCTCAAATTTACATGGAAAAGAGACTCCATTTACCCCTCACTGAATTATTCAAAATAGCAGTGATTCCAAGAAATTTCCATTGAGGGAAAAGCTTAGAAACATCCGCATGCAGAAAAATGAAACCAGTCCATATTACCTCTCTAGATTCATTTAGTGTCAAGATGAGCTTGGAGGAGTTGGAGAAAATATTCCATCTTCGGAGCTGGTGAGCCTAGCTCTCCTAGGCCTTCCAAAATCCTAGCACAGTTACTAGGACTTTGTAAATGGAAGGGATAAATTTCCAAATTAGGAGAGATTTTGATCTAATTTAGTGCAAGAAGAAATTTGAAGGAACACCAGAGAGGAAGAAACATCTAAATATGAGGAGGAAGATAATTTTGACTTCGTTGGCAAGGGAAAGAAGGCCCAAAGCAAGCCAAAGTCCACCTAGAACAATTTAAAGAAGAAATACTGATCTATATTTATGTAGGAACGCAATAAAATACAGAAATATACATAAACACAGAGATGCAGCGGAAATAAAACTTAATTTTATTAATATTAAATGACTGAAATATGCTTACATACATAAGGGAAATAAATGATCTATGACACTAGTATCATATCTCTAAGAAGAGATGTGATAGCTACAGGCCTTTGAACTGTGTTATGATGAGCTTACAGAATGGAAATGAACGAGCGAGAGCACTGGTAGCATATCTCTGAGAAGAGATGTGACGGCTACAGGCCTCTCCACTGTGTTACAATGAGCTTATAGAATGGAAATTAATGAGCGAGGGCACTGGTAGCATATCTCTGAGAAGAGATGTGACAGCTACAGGCCTCTCCACTTTGTTACAATGAGCTTACATATGGAAATGAATGAGCAAGGTCACTAGTAGCATATCTCTGAGAAGATATGTGATGGCTATAGGCCTCTCCACTATGTTACAATGAGGCTTGAAGACCCATTTATTGTTGGGGAACAATGTAAAACCCGAAACATCCAAAAAACTAACCCTAGGAGATGAAGCATCAAACTTGTGGGTCTCATTTGGGTAAATTGGTGTTTCAAATTCCTGAGGATGTAACTTAGGCCCCAAAATGGCTTCGGGAGTGCAGGACCCGAAAACCTGCTAAAAATAATAAGTTGTGCTGAAAGTGAAAAACTGCAAGAATTGATGGCACAGGTCCAAATGGAATAGGTGAGTGGCCACCGATATCCACCTGGATCAAATACCTAAGAAAGATATTAATATATATATATATATATATATATATCACTTCCAAAAATTTTGGCACTGTGCAAGAAAGTGTCTGCACAAGAAGTCTAAGAAGAATCCTTCAGGATGAGCAGGAGGTGAAGCACTTACTTCAAAATTTTAATTAGACTTCACCCTAATTTCATGAATGACCAACACTATAATGGGGAGTGTGTGGTACCTAGATTCATGTGCCTTATTCCATATGACAGGATGCAAAGAATTCTTCAGTAGCCTAGAGGATAAGGATCTCCAAATGCACATAGAGCTTATCGATGATGGGAGGTGCATTACCAAAGTAATTTGAATTGTAACCTTTAATAGGGATTTGGGCTCACATCTTCATCTGAAAGATGTCATATATGTACTTGGGCTAAAGAAGAACCTATTATTTGTATTTATATTGGAGGACAGAGGCTAAGATGTTATTTTTTAAAAGGGGAAAGCCTTTCTAATACATGTGGCTAGTGAGAAAGTGAAACAATTGGAGATAGAGTGAAAAACATCTACAAATTTGAGGTGGAAGCTTGCGTTGCACTGAGTAGCAAGGAATAAATGTGCAGAGACAAGATGTTGGAGAACTCTGGCACAGGCGCATGGGACACTTATACCATGGGGCCTTAAAAATAATGTAGCAGATTACCACCAATCTCTCAAAATGTACCCTTGACCAGTATGATATCTACAAGGGATGCACATTGGGGAAATATGTCATATCCTCCTTCCATGGACTAGATAGTAGAGCTGGAGAAATCTTGGAGCAAGTCTACTCTTATGTATATGGACCATTTTCTACAGCCTATATAACAAAAAATAGGTATTATGTAATTTTTGTTGATGGATTTCCTATAAAATCTTGAATCTTCTTCATGCAGAAAAATGATGAAGTTTCCTCAAAATTTGTTGAATTCAAAGAATTGGTTGAAAAGGAGACTAGTTAGAAATTGAAAGCTCTGAGAAGTTATTGTTACAGGTCATTTTATCGCATTCGCTCAAATGGCCTGGAAACTAGATCAATCAACATCCTTGACACCTTGTCATTATTCCTTTTTGAAACCTCAGCATCACTTCTCAAAAATGTCCAAGAATTCTAGTTTTATCAGCTTAAAAACTCATTTTTGAGCCCATCGCACCATGTCTTATATGTCACCTACAATGGTTGCATGTTGCATAACTAGGCACCAACACTGACCATCGCGGGTTACCTTTTTTGCAGGTGTGAAGGTTCTATAATTTCAATAAAAAAATATAAAATGTTGATAGAACATAATAATAGATCAATAGAAGACAAGCCAAATAATATATTAGAATTTGTAATTCATCTTTTCCAACAAATATAGAGAGAAATGTTTGTTACAGCAGTCAAGAGGATGCCCTAGCCAGCAAAGAGTTTAGTTGGCCAAACCATCTCTTCCAACATAAAATATCATCCCTCCTCTAAGAGTCACACACACCTCAAAGACAGCTCCCAAAAATTCAACGCAAGTCAACATAGACCAGTTAATGCAGAAGTCAATGTTGGTCAATGCTGTTGTCAACGGGTAGCAGTCAAAGTAAATGTCCAGTCTCCATTTTTGTGCCCTCCAATGCAGCCTCAAGAAATTGGAATTTTTCCCATGAATGAAGGTCCAACTCCAAGATTTTCCCACAGTCAACTTTGGTCAACGCTTTAGCAAAACCCCTAAAATAGTCTACAATTTCTCTAGCTTCATATTCACATGTGTGAGAGAGAGAAGCCTCTCCTAGGTTGTATGAACCAATCATATCACAAGAAGAATGTGTGATGAGATGATGATGAAATGAGCATCATCTCTCTCCAATTTATATCCATCAATGAGGGTGTGTGACACATCTTTTGGGGCTTGTGAGCCTACATTACAAATCTGGCCAACCTTGACAATTTTCACGTGTAAAGAATAAATTCAAAATATAAGTTTTGCTCATCCAAACAATAGGAATCCAACAAAAATATCATCTCCATCATATGAGCAATGAAACATGTATTTTGTACCTAGTTTACCAAAATTAACACTCCCTCTTAACTAGGGAGAACTCCACCTTTCCACTTGTGCAATATTGTCATCTAGTATCATCATGTACTATCATATATCAGCATGCAATCCTGTGTCATCCTATTATAACATTATTTGCTAGCTCTTGGGGCAAAAAAACGAGAGTGGGTCACAAAGACATCACACTCTGTTGAATTGAAGTCAGCTTAGAGGTTAAAACCTCAATCGAACTCGAGAGAGTCACATACTAACCCAAAGTTATAATACTAACCCGAAGTTAGTTTAGAGGTAATAACCTCACCAAACATGATCCTAGATCAAGGTGTTGGACACATCCCATCCTAGACATATAGAGTACAGAAATCCCCGATGTGTCCATCAGTCATGACATCAGTATCTATCCACATTTCCCACCTCATTGGCCAAATGTGAGATACTTCCCATGAGTCTGAAACTCCATGGGTAGAATGCATGTGGGGCATAGATCAAAGAGAGGGTGAACCATTTCAATATCACAACGTTGAGGAAGAATCACACCAACAAGGTTTGGCGAATCTTGCCCTGTGGTTTCTTATAGCTCCAAGAAGCTATCCCCAAGCCCCCTGGAGCTCCTAGAGCTCATAGTCCAACTCAAGTGGGACCTTCAAAGTAGGGTATGTCCACGATACCAATATTATCATGGAAGGTTAATAATTTTACCTTCCCTAAGGGATTCTTGAGAATGTCTATGACCTACTCATCAATCCCAATTTCATCAAGCCTTGCGGCACCTCGTTGTACCATGTCCCGACAAAGTGGTGCCTAATATCAATGTGCTTGGATCGTTCATGGAACATGGGATTCTCAGAAAGATGAATCCCACTCTAGTTATCACAAATGATAACAATGGTATATAGCACATGTCCAAATAGCTCACTAAAGAGCTTTCTCAACCAAACAGCTTCACAACAGGCCATACTCGCTGCAATGTATTCGGCCTCAGCGGTGCTCAAAGAAACTGATATCTTCTTCCTGCTCATCCAAGATATTGACGTAGAACCAAGAGTGAAGCAACATGTATATGTTCTCTTATGACCCACCACACTGCCTACCCAATCAACATCGGTATATCCATGGAGCCTCATACTCTCGGCAATGTATCTCAACCCATGATTGATTGTGCCCTAAAGATATCTCAAGATATTCTTGGCACCAATATAGTGAATGTGATGAGGTTCAACCATATAATGACTCAATGTGTTCATTGCAAAACATATTTTCAGATGTGAGTTCACTAAGAACATGAAGGTCCCCACGAATTAATGATACTCAGTGGGATTTCCCAACTCAGGCCCAGCAGCACTTCCACACAACTTCTTTAAGTTGAGTTTCATCGGAGTCATCCCAGAATTTCAATCCACCATCCCAAATATCTCCAGTAGCTTCACAAAAAAATTTCCTTAAGGAAGAAAAATATTTCCTGGCCTTTGCCAGACATCCAAGCCTAAGAAATAGTGCATCAGTCCTAGGTCTTTCATCTCTAACTCGGAAGATAGCTCCCTCTTACATTGATGAATGAGAGGGTGAGCACTGGTCAATAAGATATTTTCCACATAGAGAACTAGAATGAGATGCCTTTATTTATCAACCTTAAAATAAAGTCTTGTATCAGCATCACTTCGAGTGAATCCTAGCTTCATCAAGTATTTATCAATCCTCTCATACCAAGCCCTGGGGGCTTGCTTCAACCCACAAAGGGATTTCTTCAACCTGCATATATATGTGTCTCTATCTTGGACTTTGAACCCTAGAGGTGGCGAGAAATAGGTGCCATCATAATCTATGCCTTCCTTTTGAGAGAAGCCTCAAGCAACAAATCTTGCCTTATACTTTTCAACACTTCCATCAACTCCATGCTTGATCTTGTAGAGTCATTTCAAGGTGACAACAAATTTTTCCTCCGGCCTTGGGACCACATCCCAAACATCATTATTCATAATGGACTCATATTATTTGTGCATAGAATCCTTCCAAACTTGATTCTTTATGGCTTCTTCAAAATATCCAAGCTCATATTGTACATTAGTACTCATGGATGCTAGGTACCCTTGGTACCTATTTGGCTTCTTACTTTCACAGAATGTTCCCCTTGGAGAAATATGTCTCTCAGCATCTTAAATAGTGTCTCTAAGCCATGAGGGTCTCATTTTATTTGAAGGAGGTGGATAAATAGGATCCATCGAACCTTCAACACTGTGCATTGGTTCATCCTTTGATTCTTCCTGCCTTCCAGCTTCTTCTTCTTCTTATTTTTCTTCCTTTGAGCTAGGAATATTCCTCATTTTCTTAAGGGAAACATCTTCATCGAAGGTGACATCATGCAATATCTCCACTTATATTTTACCACACACATAAATTACATATGCTTAAAGGTTTCACTGTATCCCACAAACATTCCTTTCTTCCCAAAAGCATCCAACTACTTCTCTTTTCTTTCGACACATGAAAATAAACAGGACTTCCAAAAAATCTAAAATGAGAGACATCGGGCTTCTTACCAGAGAAGACTTATTCGAGAGTTTTGGAGTCCAATGTGGAATGTAGGCATCTATTTTGAATGTAAAGAACAACGTTGGCAGCTTCTCCCCATAGAAACTTTGGAAGACCTTGGTCATATAGTATGGCACGGGAAGCTTCCAAAATGGTTCTACTTCCTTTCAGCAACACCATTTTTCTCGGGAGTATACACAGTGGTGGTCTCCTTCTTAATGCTAGCTTCCCTGCAATAGTCATTGAATTCATTTGACTCATACTCGGTCCCATTATCGGTCCTCAAAATTTTGATCTTCTTCCTTATTTTATTTTCAACCAAGACCTTGAAGGTACAAAACCATTTGAATGCTTCATCCTTCTTATTCAAGAAATATATCCAAGTCTTGCGGGAGAAGTCATCTATAAAAGTGATATAATATAATAATCCTCCCAAGGAGGTTACGGGAAACATACCAGATAGATCAAAATGTATCAATTGTAAAATATCAAATGTCTTCGAGAAACTTGAGGGGAATGGTCCCCTTGTATGCTTTCCTTCGACACAACCCTGGCATACACCTTCATGATCATATTTGAATTCAAGCATCCCTGTCACCACCTTCCTTGCTTCGGGAAGGAATTTGAAATGAAGATGTGCAAACCTCTAGCGCCATAGCTCGGATTTAAGGGTTGTGTCACATGTCATGGACCCCAGTGGACTTCCATGAACCTGATAGAGTGTATCGACTCTAAAACCAAGAATGAACTCTTTGAATTTCCTTTTCCAAATGTGTACCTTTCCATCGATGACTACCACCTTGAATCCTTTGTCTTCCATTTTTGAGATAGACACTATATTCTTCTTTAAATCAAGTACGTACAATACATCTTGCAAGAGGAGGACCTGACCTTGATTTAGATGAAAGTTCACAGTCCTTGTCCATTTCATGGGATAGGTGGAATTGTCTCCAAGGATAATTTCCATATTAGTATCCTTTTCAATAAAATCAGAGAGAGATTCCTTATATCTAGTGAAGTGCCTTGAGGCACCACTATCAATTAAACAATTATCCAGAATATCGGAAGGAGATGCAGCAAAGAGGGAAGATATGAGAATATATTAATTTTTCCAGCTATCAACAGCATAAGATTAATCATACCTAGAAATTATTGACCTCTTGAAAGGTTTCCCATTTCCACTTCGATCAGAGGGAGCCTTCCTCTTTCCTTTGATCTTGTTGTTCCTTTGATTTCCATTCCCCCTAAATTTTTTGCTGTCATCATCTATAGGAGAGTCCCTTCTATTGGGGCATTCTCTTGCATAGTGACCAAACTTGTTACAAGTGTAACATCTTCATTTTCTTCCTTTGGGACCTGCTCTTCCATGGTTTTGACTTCTCGGACCACCATTGTTCCTCTTCTTTCCATGAGCGATGAAGGAAGTAGGTTCACCTCCATTCCCATTCAAGGGATGGTCTCTCTCCATCATCCTTGTCTCCTCTTGAGTGCATCTCGTCAACAATTCATCAAAATCAGGAATCACATTATTATTAATAATCATAGTATTAAATACATACCAGTCTCGAGGAAGTCCTCCAAGAGTAATGAGGACGAGCTCCCAATTAGCTACTTCTTCTCCAATAGCAAGGATATAATTCCTAATTTATGTGAGCCTTATAAAATAGGATTGTATGGATTCATCTTTTCCCTTCTTGATATTCTTCAACTTGTTCTTGAAGAAGATAACTTGAGTATAATTGCTAGCCCTGAACATGCTAACCAACTTATCATACATGTATTTAGATGTGCCCAACTTGGAGATATAAGCAACCAAGTGCTTATGAATTGAATCCTGGATAATCATATTTGCTTTGATTTCCCCTTTTACATTCTTTGTCTTTGTGGTAGAAGGTACATTTGATGGAGGCTCATTTATCCTCCCCTGCACATAATCCATGACATCTTGATCTTCCCATACCAAATCCAAAGACATCTTCCAAGCATGATAATAAGACTTATCAGTCAATTTATCATCATATTTTAAACCCTTGTAGGATTAGGAGGCCATTAGTCCTTGAAAATACAAATTCTTCGGTGATTTCTTTTCACACTAGATTGGGCTTTGTCTTCACCTTAGCTCTGATCTCAGTTAATTTTTAGATAACCATGGTATGTTCTATGCTTAATGCAGTTTTACTTCAATATTTCTTATAGGCTCAATCCAATTTAGCAATCACATAAACATGAAAGTAAAATGTTGATAGAACATAATAATATATCAATAGAAGACAAGCCAAATAATATATCAGAATTTGTAATTCTTCATGTCCAACAAATATAGAGATAAATGTGTGTTACAGTAGTTAGCTGGATGCCCTAGCTAGCAAATAATTTGGTTGGCCAAACTAGCTCTTCCAACATATAAGATCAACCCTCCTCTATGAGTCACACACACCTCAAAGACAGATCCCAAAAATTCAATGTAAGTCAACAGAAACCAGTTAACGCTAGTCAACGGGCATCATTCAAAGGCAACGTCCAGCCTCAATTTTTATGCCCTCCAATGCAGCCTCAAGAAATCAGAATTTATGCCCGATAATTAAGTTCAAACTCCAATATTTGACCCATGGTCAACGATGGTCAAAGCTTCAGCAAAATCCCTAAAAAAATCTGCAATTTCTCCAGCTTCAGATTCACATGTGAGAGAGAGAGAGAGAAGCCTCTCCTAGGTTATACAAACCAATCAGATCACAAGAATAATGTGTGATGAGATGATGATGAAATGACCATCATCTCTCTCCAATTTATATCCATCAATGAGGGTGTGTGACACATATTTTGGGGCTTGAGCCTACATTACAAATCTGGCCGACGTTGACAATTTGCACATATGTGGGAAATAAATTCAAAATATAAGTTCTGCTCATCCAAACAAGATGATGTTTAGATAAATATTGCACTTCTCCAAAATAGGAATCCAACAAAAACATCATCTCCATCATATGAGCAATGCAACATGGATTTTGGACCTAGTTTCCAAAAATTAACATTTTATCTCTTATCCCTAGAACTTATCCTCCCTCATATGTGGATCTAAGACCTAGATTGGTAAAACCAAAACTAACCTATTTACCTTATCAATTCATTTTCTCCCATAGAGTTTGGGTTCGCTTTTGGAGACTCTTATTTATGTCTTGATGTTGTTGATTTTTACCTAAGGATCCATTAATATCCTTGAGTTGTGATTGAAAGCTTGCTTTGTGGCTAAGGAAGGATAAGTTTTGGTGGGAGACATCTACATTGTCAAGAACTATAAAAGGGTTGTGTAGTAGATCTGACCTGCAAATATATAAAAATTACAAAATATTCCAAAAATAGGAATGTTTCTCTTTATTAATCAAACCCTTGAGGTAGGGTAACACCATACAACTACTCCTTAAGACAGGAGATGGCTCCACAAGACATTTCTTTTAAATACAACAATACTTGACATCCATAAATGGAAATTCTCTAGCCTCTATATAGGATTTATACATACAATACCATGGGTAATTACCATGGGTCTCTCAGTATCATAAATCCATTACAATGAGCTTATCACATTATTTCTTAACTACTTGTGGTCCTTAGCATAATTTGGCCCATTTATTTATCATCATCACATTATTACATTACATCATTCCCTTGGGTACCTCCCTCTGTACCCCATATTATCCCCCCTAGGTATACTACATTCCACTCCCCTTAAGCATGTTTCATCTCCGAAATATGAAAAGAACACAAATAATGAGATATACTCAAAAGAGTAGTCCACTGGTACCATTCATGTGCAACTAGACATCCAAGAGAGAGGTGAGTACTCGATCTATCTGGTGCCTCACTCGCTTGATATGGAAGCTAGTTATCGTAGTTCCTCTGTGTTGATGTGTTATGGGTGGTTTGTCGCACCTCTACGTGTGTCTTCCAAGGGTTATCGTCATTTTTTCTATTTATTTTCCACCTTGTTAGTTCTTTTATTACTATGTGTTGTGGGTGGTGATATGTTTATGGTGAATCTTTCTTCAATTCCCCACCTGTGGAGCCTCAGTGGTATCGAGTTCCTTTTGTGGTACCTTATTTTGTTTCTTGTCTTACATTATTACTACTACCATTGAATCCTAATTCGATGTGTCATTTTCTACTTGGGGCTCCTTAGACTCTACATGTTTACTGATGGAAATATCATGCAATATAATTTTCTTATTTTTATACTATAGCTTCAGGAATTTCTTCTGCACATTAATATTGACAGTACCAACGGATTCCATATAAGGGTATCCCAAAACAACATCCACATTTTCCATATATAAAGCATAAAAAATAGAATGAAACACATACTTATCCACATAAATCTTCAAATCTTTATAAATTTTCTCATCTTCATTATCAACTTGTGTTTTTTCAATATGTTTTGTTGTGACTTGTGATTTTTTTTCCAAAATAACATTGATAAAATTATGCCTGCAATTAGGATGGATAGACAAAATGATCTTCTCCTTCTGAATACATCCATGAACTTGTAATAAAGATATACTAGTAGAAAAATAACCTCTGTGTGTCTCTTATTATCTTGTTTTCTAGCATGATACCATTTTTTGAAAAGGACTTGTTCAAATTATTCATCAAGAATGCTTACCAACTTCTTTTTGTCAAGTGAGTCCCACCATACGGAAGCCTCATCTTTGAAATAAAGCCATGTTGTCTCTTTCCAAACTTTTGGACAGGTTGACTTATCCACTTTTAGGAATTCTTAAATATTAGGGCCATGTAATGTTCCGAAATGGAAATCAGCAGCTTTTTCACTGCTGAAATGTTCCTTTGTCGGAAATATGAACAAGGCTATTTCAGAGATGGAATGAGAGGGATTTTACCAGTTATTTCACCTCTAAAGAGAGGGTGAGAACCGGAGGCTTCCTGGCCCTTTCTTAGACTCTGCCTATAGCTATGAAAATATTTATTCCTTCAAGAAGATCTTGCTCAAAGGATGAGCTACAACAACATCTGAACTTTAACAAGCAGAAACAACAATGAAATATATTTACTCATAAAATGTGAGAACAGTATAAATCTGATTTATAATATGCAGCAGCAAAATATATACAAACTCCTTGAGGAATATGCCTCTCAAGGCGAGCTTAAATCAGCCTCTAAGGAAAATGTACATGCAATGGAGAAACAAGCTGCTACACAACCCATCATTCTACAACTGCGCAGTCTATAAGGAAAAATGACTGCAAATAGATGTGAATACAAGGATATAACATGATCAGCTCAAGGAATGAGGGGGAGCAAGCTCTAAACCCCTGAAAATAACTAACTAACAATCCTTAGAAGGATTGGCTGCAATACATGCACAGAATGATAAATTACAAAAATGCCGAAGTAGCTGGGAAACTACTGCAGCTCAATAATAATACACGATTGGAGAAGGGGAAAGATGCTACAAAGAATATAGCAACCTCATCCAATGATCTTCTAAGTGAAAGGCTACCCCTTTCACTGAAGATTACACTCTCTAATCCCCATGGTGAATCCTCCTGCAAATGCCCTCTGAAAATAACATTGTAAGAGGGAGTAATTGTGCTGGGGCTGAGATGAAACACTTGGCCCTATGCCAAAATCTGCAATAAAGCTCCAAAAATGTCCTTTGCTGATTTCTTAGAGAAATAATAACTCCTCCTCTTCAAAACTAGCTCAGGAAATGGTGGGATGATGATCCCTCACTGCTACCTCTAGCAACTCCAATTAATCTACCCAACATAAACACTGTAGCTGAAAGAGATGGCTTTGGCCTCAAGCCTGGATGTGAGTAAGATGAATAACAGCTCCTCCAAGGCCTCCCAATGAAGAAGAGAATACTTCTAAACAGAAATCTCCCTTGTGCTAAGTAGCATAAGCTATCTCAGTTGAACAACTGAAGAGAGATGCAAAATCAAATTCTCAAACATGAAATGAACAATGGATCTCCTTCACCTTTTTATGCAAGGAATTATTCCTTGCCATGGACCCCACCCATTAGGGTTTCTCTCATCCTCTAATTTTCCCTCCATTCAAACTGCGCAGTCTTCTTGAGAAAGCTTCTCCTCTTAACCACGTTGTTGACTTGGTCAACCATGGCCTAGCTTACTTGCTTTTAGCCCTTTTCACACTAGGGACTGCCATATTTAGCCACTTAAGTGACTCTTTTCACCTTAGGAGAGTTTATTTTGCTGCTACATGGGCTCCCATACCCATTTTATTCCTTTTATTAAAATAAAAGCAAAATTAATGTTCCAATTACCTTATTGCAAAATTTGGAACATTACAGTCCTCCCCTCCCAGAACTTGCTTTTCCTCAAGCAAGAGCAAGGATGAACTGAAAAATATCCTCCACTCAAGGCATGGAGTATGAAATATGCTCATGTAGATCCTCCATCCCCAAGCAATCAACCAAGCAAAATGAGTCACCCTCCAACTAGGCAACTCCTAAAAATACTCCTCCACCTTGTGCTCATGTAGAAAAGGTGGGCTGAAATATTGAACATGGTAAGCTGCATAGCCTACCCCACGTTTTCCTCTTCTCCACTTAGGACAAGTGAAGAGTGTATGCTGATCCTGGGCTGGAAAATAATTGCCCTCAAGTGGCAATATGAAGACTAGACCTCCAAAGATCTCTCCTCCAACGTTGTAAATCATGTTGGCCCAAATCATCTCAGATGTGATGAGTTGGAATTCATCATCATATGGCATCCAACCAATCATATGGCTCACCTCCAAGAGAAACCAATGTCTGAACATGGTGACCATATCATCTCCCATACTCCCCTTGGAGCATGTGCTGCAAAAAGAATGAAGGTTTCTCCTCCCAAAGGGCACATCCACCCAATGAGTTCTTCCCTCCTCATGACACACATGGGGTTGTTGCTGATATATGGTTGAAATAAAATGGTCTTCAAAAGAGACCCAAGCCACCCCATCAATCATACAAACCATGAAGTTCCTCCTCCAAAAATTCAAGCTCTCTAAATAGCTCCTCCCACATGAAGGAAAGAGGTGAAGCCTGGCAATCATGGGCTGCCCATTGTTCCCCCTGGAACGTACACCATGAAAAGTGAGGAGAATCATACTCCCAATGGACCTCTTCAACTCATGTCCCACTCTCCAAAAAAATTTCCCCATGCACCAAGAAATATTTGCAATACATGGAAGCAAGAACCAGTAGAAGCAAGTTGTCACATGACAACCGGAAAGTGGATCATTGTCCCACCAATGGGACCTGCGCAGTGCACTCCTGGCCTACATCAAAATAGAAATTAAAAAGTGCTTTCCCAACCACTTTGACAACAACAAAATTGAATCTGGGCCTCCTAAGGAGAGCTGGTCTACTATCGTAGCTCTGTCAGCATTTTCACTCAATTAACTCAGTTCATCTCCACGTGGTCTTCCACAACTTTATTGTAATTTTATTTATCAATTTCGAAGAAATTGACAAATAAATATACTCAGCAAACTTTGGAAATTTAAATATATCTCCCGAACTTTAATTCTATCGTCAAACCTTATAAACAAGGTTAGCACCCTTCAAAAATTTATATTAATAACCCGACGATTTTTTTTCTAAATACCCTCAGGCCTCGGGCCCACCATACGATGCGGATTTGATATTTTGTAAAGGCCATACCTTGGCTTATCTCCCGTGCGCCTTTACATGTGATCACCATTCAATGGCCCATCCCCAGATTGGACGATGTGTATCAATATCGCACTGAGTATTTGGTCGAAGGTTAACGCACGATGGGGGTGGTTTTTGGGGTCCCACCTTATGCCAGGTGCCAACCACTCTATGGAATCGCTCCGATTTCTTGAATACCGCTCGTCCCGCAAAGGTGGTGCGAGCGAAACCACTTCCAGCCCTTGAACAGTGATTGAACAAGGTTTAAGTCGGGGTTACGCTATCCTTTCTATACACTCTGGTTCACAACTCAAGGTCTAACCTGGGGACTGGAATTCCAATTGACAGCAAAGCAAGTCTATTTCTTTATTAGATGGGTTTTCCACTATGACCGTAATCCACTGTTCTGAGGACAAATAGCTCCAACATATTTCAACAATTCTATGGAATCCCCCATCAACCATAGACAGTAATTTTGTGGAGATTTACACAGCAATTCTCTTCATTTAATTAATCATAGGACAAAAGATTCAATAAGCTCGGGACCAAAAAAATTCGCACAGAGACTAATTCAATCACAGATAGGCAATAAAATATTGGCTTTTATTCAAACTAAAGCAAAATCTTAGCACACCAACTTCACTACGAAAATATCCTCCCCCTTCGATGCATCCAGGGGTTACATTTATACATCAACATTTGTCTCTTCGGTTCCTCTGTGAGGGCCGTTTTAGAAAATCAAAGGCCTAATTTCAATTTATTCAAATAACTGAAACATGAAAGATGGACTGAACTAAACTATTCAACTTCTACTGACTCTAACTGATCTAATGCAACAGACAGCTAAGGTGTTGACACCTTGCTGTTACAAATTCAAGTGATTTTGAACCCTCCTAGCCACAACATGTGGAAAAAACCTCCTACATTGCTGGCTAGTGTCTAATGCCCCTCCATCAGACTCCCGAGGGAAATTTTCTTCATGGACTCCTATCCATGAGCTCTTCCACTAATCTGCCTATATTCTGCAACATTCCTTCAGTCATCCAAGTGGCATCTTCCTCTGGCTTGTCCTTCCATTTGATTAAGTACTGAAAGTACTTTTGTCCTCTGGTCTTCCTGAACACTCTTTTGTCCAATATCTTCTCTAGTTGTAATGGTTTTTCTAGAGGTAGCTTCTTTTCCCACTCAATTTGTTCCTTGTCTGCTGGTCCCTCTTCTGCACCATCATCTTTATACTTGTACAAATCTGCAACATTAAAAATGGGAGATATTCCAACATCAGGAGGTAATTCAATCTCATAAGAATTTGCAGAAAACTTTCTAAGTATCTTGCATGGCCCAATATTTTTAAACTTTAGTTTGTTATACTGCTTCTTTGGGAATCTCTCCTTTCTTAAGTGTGCCAAAACCAGATCTCCTACTTCAAAACGGACTTCTTTCTGCTCAATTATTCTCTGCCTTTGTATTTGATGTTGCTGCCTTGTAGTTGTTGTTTCACTTGTTCATGTATGGCTTGGATTTCTGAAGCAAATTCCTCACCATCTGCGCTCCTTAGCTCTGCCTTTCCTAGGTTTTTTTAACTCTGATATTCCTCTGGGGTGCATTCCATAAAAAATATGGAATGGACTCTTCCCTGTGCTTCTTTTTGGTGAGTCATTATATGCATATTCTTCCTCAGGCAAAATATGGTCCCACTGCTTGGGATGCTCTCCACAAGACTTCTCAACAAATTTCCCAGACTCCTATTCACTACCTCAGTTTGTCCATCAGTCTGAGGATGATAAGTTGAGTTGTAACTCAGTTTGGTACAAAATTTCCTCCAAAGTTTCCTCCAAAAATGACCCACAAATATGGTGTCTCTGTCTGAAACAATACTCTTGGGCAACCCATGCAACCTAACAACTTCTTTGAAAAACAAGTTAGCAACATGGGTGGCATCACTAGTTTTGTAACATGGAATAAAATGTGTCATTTGAGAAAAATTTTCCACTACAACAAAGATTGCATCATTCCCTCTCTGAGTCTTGGGAAATCCTAGAACAAAATCCATACTCAATAGGCAAGGGAGTGTACAATCCTGCATTCTGGCTCCTTCCTTTAGCATATTGACAGATTTTGCAAATTTTCACAAAATTTTCCACTTCTACTCTCATCTTGGGCCAATAATAGAAGTGACTCAGCTGCTCATAAGTTTTTTCAGTACCAAAGTGTCCAGAAAGTCCACCACTATGCTTCTCCTTGATAAAATTTTCTCTCATGGAACATTTTGGTACACACAGTTGGTTTCTTCTGAATAGTAATTCCTCCTGCAAGAAATAATCCAGCCACTGGCTTCTATCTGTTAGAACAGGGTTACAACATGCCTCAAATTCTTCCTTAAAATCTGAATCTATCTTATATAATTCCTTGAGAAAATCAAATCCTACAACTTCAAAATTAGTTTCTTGAACAAGCATGTGCCTCCTGCTCAAAGCATCAACTAATTTATTTGCTTGGCCACTTATATGTTTCAAAACAAAGTTAAAACCTTGGAGATACTAAACCCATTTGGCATGCTTATGATTCAACTTGGGCTGCTATACAATGTACTACAAAGCATGATTATCAGAGTATAACACAAATTCTTTGGACATCAAATAATGCCTCCACTTTTTCAGTGCCTGAAAAATTGCATAGAATTCCTTCTCATAAGAGGAATACTTCCTTCTAGTGTCATTCATATTTTCACTAAAATAGGCTACAAGCCTATCATTCTGACTCAACACAGCTCCAATGGCTTCTCCACTGGCATAACACTTCACTTGAAATGGTTTAGAAAAATCAGGCAAAATCAAAACAGGCTTTTCAGTTATCTTTTGCTTCAAAAGTTTAAAGTTTCTCTCTGCTTCAACAACCCATTTAAATGGTTGTTTGCTCTTTTTTATTGTCTCAATGATGGGTGCATTAATCTTGCTGAATTTTCTTATAAATTTCCTGTAAAAACTGGCAAGTCCATGGAAACTTCTTACCTCAAAAACATTTCTGGGTGAAGGCCACTCCACAATTGCCTTAACCTTTTCTGGGTCCATCTTCAACCCTTCTGCAGAGACAACAGATCCCAAATACACCAAATATTCCTTCAAGAATGAGCATTTCTTTAATTTTATCAGCAGTTTCTCTTGGTGTAGCTTCTTCAAGACATAATTAAGATGCCTTAAATGTTCTTCTTTGGTTTTGCTGAAAACTAATATGTAATCCAGATACACTATCACAAATTTACCAATGAATTCCTTCAATACTTCATTCATAAGTCTCATAAAAGTGATAGGTGCATTTGAAAACCCAAAAGGCATTACCATCCATTCATACAGTCCTTTATTTGTTTTAAAGGCAGTTTTCCACTCATCACCCTCTCTTATTCTGATCTGATGATATCCATTTTTTAAATCTATCTTTGAAAAATATTTAGCACCACTCAAACAATCCATTAAATCCTCAACTCTGGGCAAAGGGAATCTGTACCTAATTTTTATCTTATTGATTGCTCTGGAATCAGTACACATCCTCCAGCCTCCATCTTTCTTTGGGCTCAATACTGCTGGTACTGCACATGGACTCAAACATTCTCTGATCAGTCCCTTGTCCACCAATTTCTGTACTTGTCTCCTGATTTCCTCATTTTCTGTGGGAGTAATCCTGTAGGCTTCCTTATTTGGTAGATTTGAACCAGGGATAAAATCTATCTGATGGTTGATCTTTCTCATGGGTGGCAGCTCATCAGGTAAATCATCCACAACAATGTCACAATAATTGTCTAACATTTCTTGGACTTCTATTGGAAAATCATAAATATTTGTAGAAGTAATAAATACCTTAGGTTTTCAAACTAAAGAAAAACTTACCTCTTCCTCTTCTATCTACTATAGATATTCCTTTCCGCTCAGCAACAAGGTCTTTGGATCAACCACTCTGCTTGATGGCTCTCCTTCTTCCATGGGTATCAATGTATGATGTACCCCATCCTTGAAGAACTTGTAAGTGTTCTTCTTGCTATCATGCACTGCTGCTCTGTCAAACTGCTAAGGTCTACCCAGAAGTATGTGACACACATCCATGGGCATCACATCACACAGGACCTTGTCTTTGTAGTTGCCCATTTGCAGCTCTATCTCACATTGTTATTTTACAATCATCTGGTGCCCTTTATGCAGCCAGGACACCCTATAGGGAATTGGATGCTCCCTTGTCTTCAGCCTCAACTTCTCTACCACCTCAGTGGAAACCAGATTGTCTGTGCTGCCACTATCAATGACTAGCTGGCAGAATTTCCCTTGGAATTTGCATATGCTCCTAAAAAAAGTCTTCCTTTGTGCAGGTTCAGTAACCTCCTTGGCTTGTTTCAACAGGACCTTATTTACCACCAAGGACTCCCCCCTCTCTGGTATAATTTCTTCTTCAATTGCTGCCTCTTCTCTAGCCTGGGCAACAACAGCATTTCTTGGACCAGCACCCACATTCTCTGGGCACTCATAGTGCTTGTGTCCCACTTGCTGACATCTGTAGCACCTCAATTCTCTCCCTCTGCCTCTGCCTCCTCTTCCTCTATAATAACCCCTTCTGCCTCTTGCATCACCCTCTGTAGATGCATTCTAAGGTGGGATATTGTTAGCTCCATCCCTGGGTGTAGTAGGCTTTCCTCTACCACCCTGACTTCCCTTTCCACAGAAAGTACCTCTCTTTTTGGTAGACTGCTTCCTCAGGAGTTTCTCCTCTGCTTTCAAGGCCATCTGATAGGCCTCTTCAACTATATTAGGAGATAGAAGACCAATCTCATATTGGATCTCTAGCTTGAGACCATTCTCATATCTGGTAGTCTTCTCTGGTGTGTCCTGAAATTTCCTAGCTCTTATGCTTACTCTATAGAATTCTTCTGTGTATTCCTTTACTGTCAGCAACCTCTGTCTCAGGTTTTGAATTTGCCTAAACAATGTTAGCTGATAATCACTAGGAAAGAATTTACCTTTTAACTTAGCCATCATTCTGGTCCAGCTCTTGATAGGTTGTTTTCCAACTCTCCTTCTTTCTGCTTGCACTCCATCCCACCAAAGTGCAGCATGTCCCTTCAGCTTTGTTACTGCAAACTTGACCTTCTTATCTTCGCTCATTTCTTCATAGTCAAAGCACTTGTTCATTTCATTAATCCAGTCCACCAGCTCCTCTAGATTCAGTCCTCCTGCAAAACTTGATACTTCAATCTTGGGTTTAACTGCAGACCCCAAAACAGTTCCGAGGAGCCTCATGTCAGGAGGAATCTCAACAATTTCTCCAGCTTCTTCTATCTTAGGTTCACTGATGTCTTCAGGATCTCTGGGTTGTCTTCGATCCAGGGCATCCATTCTAGCCTCGAACCTCTGCAAGATCCCCAACACCTATGCATTGGCAATAGGTCTGCCTCTCCTTCTATCAGCACCTCTACCAACTCGGATTGCCATGTTAATTTTTTGCAAAAATAACTCAAAAATAGCTTTGATACCACAAATGACAGCAACAAAATTGAATCCAGGCCTCCTAAGGAGAGCTGGTCTACTATCGTAGTTCTGTCAGCATTTTCACTCAATTAACTATGTTCATCTCTACGTGGTCTTCCACAACTTTCTTGTAATTTTATTTATCAATTTCGAAGAAATTGAAAAATAAATATACTCAGCAAACTTTGGAAATTTAAATATATCTCCCAAACTTTAATTCTATCGTCGAACCTTATAACCAAGGTTACCACCCTTCGAAACTTTATATTAATAACCCGGCGCTTTTTTTTCTAAATACCCTCAGGCCTCAGGCCCACCATACGATGTTGATTTGACATTTTGTAAAGGCCATACCTTGGCTTATCTCCCGTGCACCTTTACATGCGATCGTCATTCGATGGCCCGTCCCCAGATCGGACGATGTGTATCAATATTGCACTGAGTCTTCAGTTGAAGGTTAACGCGTGATGGGGGTGGTTTTTTGGGTCCCGCCTTATGCCACGTGCCAGCCACTCTATGGAATCACTCTGATTTCTTGAATACCGCTCGTCCCGCAAAGGTGGTGCGATCAAAACTACTTCCAGCCCTTGAACAGTGATTGATCAAGGTTTAAGTCGGGGTTACGCTATCCTTTCTATACACTCTGGTTCACAACTCAAGGTCTAACCTGGGGACAGGAATTCCAATTGACAGCAAAGCAAGTCTATTTCTTTATTAGGTGGGTTTTCCACTATGACCAGAATCCACTTTTCTGAGGACAAATAACTCCTACAGATTTAAACTTCTGTGACGAGGGGTATATATATATCATTCCCGACCTCCTACGTAAAGTATTTCGACAATTCCAGGGAATCCCCCATCAACCATATACAGGACTTTTGTGGAGATTTACACAACAATTCTCTTCATTGAATTAATCATAGGACAAAAGATTCAATAATCTCGGGACCAAACAAATTCGCACAGAGACTAATTCAATCACAGATAGGCAATAAAATATTGGCTTTTATTCAAACTAAAGCAAAAGCTTAGCACACCAACTTCACTGCGAAAATCTCCTCCCCCTTCGATGCATCTAGAGGTTACATTTATACATCAACATTTGTCTCTTCAGTTCCTCTGTGAGGGCCATTTTAGAAAATCAAAGGCCTAATTACAATTTATTCAAATAAATGAAACATGACATATGGACTGAACTAAACTATTCGACTTCTACTGACTCTAATTGATCTAATGCAACAGACAGCTAAGGTGTTGACACCTTGTTGTTACAAATTCAAGTGATTTTGAACCCTCCTAGCCACAACATGTGGAAAAAACCTCCTACATTGCTGGCTAGTGTCTAATTCCCCTGCATCACACTTTTTAGCTTCCACAGTCATCTCAAAAGATGTATGTATGAAAGTACAAAATGGTGTAATGGGTGTACACTGAAAATCATGTGGCTTTCCACCACAACCTACTGCTGAAATGGACATTGTTTTTGCTTCAATGAACCATAAGTACAACCAAACATAATGTGCAATAAAGGAAGACCCTCCTTGATACAACTTTCTAATCATAAAAGTAAGTGAGTGTAAATCTTAAAGCAAATGGTTACCTCCCTCTTCATGTACTTTGGTCTTTGAGCTGAAATGGCTCAAGTAGAAGTCATCCCTTACTGCAACATAGTAGGGGAGTGGTTGTGACAACCATCTCATCATCTCTTGGGCTATGCATCTAGCCATATGCTGATATACAACCATTAGGATTCCTTGCCAAGTGGACTCATCCATCAATAGATAGTATGCATGAGAAATCCAGGAAGAAGAATCCAAATTTGTTGCATGTAGGTGTCTCTTCTTGTGCTTGTGAACCCAAGCCAAGATAATCAAAACATAGAAAGGGATGTTGCCATCCATTACTTCCTCATCCTCTTCTCCTACATGCCTCCAAAATACATCACTTGTGAAGTGGTTTGAAGGACACTCCAACAAGTAACTCAAGCTCTCAAGTGATGGCGCTGCTGGCCTTTGGAGTAGGGCCACTGTCATCTCAAAGCTCCCCTGTTTGACATGGAGCTTGTCAAAGACTCCTCCCATATTTTTTCTGCAAATGTAGAGCCCCTCCCATGAGGAAGGTGTTGCATGGGCATCTAATGTCAAAGAGAAATCCTCTTTCTCCCACAACATCCAAACAAAGCCTGAGCAACAAGAATGTTTGCTGATCCTCCATACTTCCACCATACTCAATCTGAAATGGGAACATAATGAGTTGTAAGAGGAATTCCATCCCATCATGATGCACCCATGCTCTCCTCTTTGTTCATCAAGAGCAATAATTGTGAAATTATCCTGGGACCTGTGAGTTGTGGATCCTCCACATTTCCGCTAGGCACACTTCATCTAGAAGGCTCTGCTCTTTGGTGTAAGTATTATGCCACTCCTCTTCCTTCTCAAACCCCATGAAAAGGAGTAGGTCACATGTTTCCCAAACTCTCTCAAGAGAAACCAACGTAGCATGGCTTCTTGTTTCCATGTATCATAGATCTGCAAGAGGCTCACCATCCTCTTGCCTCCCATCCACATCCACTTAGCTCCTAGTGGATGCCCCTCATCATTTTGCAGCTTGGAACCTCCCCAAAAAGAGATGCCATCATCCCAAAGCAGATTATTACCTTTGCATTTCATGGGACATTGAAATGCAATCTCCTTTATGATACATGTCTCAAACCCCAACCTCCTATGTGGTGCATAACTCATCAATGTTGCATGAGGATGATGCGGGTTTCTTCCTCCCTTGATAAAATCAAGGTGGCACAGCACTGTTGAAGTCTCCTCCTCAATACAGTAAGCATGCAATAGTATGCAAACTCTCATAGAATGTGTTGAATCATCATAAAATGGAAACTCATTCATACCTTTGAAAATTTTGGGAGAGTCTTGTGTGGCTGCAAGAATATCTTCCCCAACTATGTTGGTTGCCTCAACTGCTGAAGATGGAGGCTGATCCTCCATGATTGTGACAACGCAAGCATGTGCCTCTTCTGCCGGTGGTGAGGGCTCCTCCCTCCTTTGGCCAAATGATATGATCAATATAAGAGAAAAATCAGCAAGAGTGGAAACCCTTGCATGCCTCCCATAGCTAGACCACCAAGCCTTTGATTCTCCCTCAAGGTGCAGCGCTGCAATTGCTACAACCTCTCTGTCTACCACAGGATGTAGTAGGAAGAAAGCCTCTAGCTTCTTCACACAATCTTCTGCTGCACATTTGAGTGACCCATCAAATGTAGACAACAGAAACCTATTGCCTTTCATCATCCCATGACTGTAGGGTCTTCTTTCCTCCTTCTGCTGAATATAGTGAGGGAAATATAGAGTCTCTTAGAATACTCTAGGGTTTGTTCTGTATTCAGCAAGATACCCACTTAGAACTTCGAATTCCAAGTGTTCTTCATGCTTCTGCTCTACTTATCTGTGAGAATAGGAAGTGCATGGTCCTTCCTCTCCTCCTTTTTTTGTCTCCTCAACCTCCTTGGAGAGGTTGTTTCTGGATCTGAAAATTCATGAGATTAATCTCATCCTCTGCATCATTCTGGCCTCTTCTTCTCTGATATTCAAACTTCACAAGCTGAGCCAAGTTCGAAGCTCTGATACCACTGTAATGTTCCGAAATGGAAATCAGTATCTTTTTCACCACTGAAATGTTCCTTTGTCGGAAATATGAAAACGGCTATTTAAGAGATGGACTGAGAGGGCTTTTACCAGTTATTTCACCTCTAAAGAGAGGGTGAGAATTGAAGGCTTCCTAGCCCTTTCTCAAACTCTGCCTATAGCTATGCAAATATTTCTTCCTTCGGGAAGATCTTGCTCAAAGGATGAGCTACAGCAACATCTGAACTTTCACAAGCAGCAGCAACAATGAATTATATTTACTCATAAAATGTGAGAACAGTATAAATCTGATTTATAATATGCAGAAAAAAAATATATACAAACTCCTTGAGGAATATTCCTCTCAAGGTGAGCTTAAATCAACCTCTAAGGAAAATGTACATGCAATGGAGAAACAAGCTGCTACATAACCCAACATTCTACAACTGCGCAATATATAAGGGAAAATGACTGAAAATAGATGTGAATACAAGGATATAACATTATCAGCTCAAGGAATGAGGGGGAGCAAGCTCTAAACCCCTAAAAATAACTAACTAACAATCCTTAGAAGGATTGGTTGCAATACATGTACAGAATGATAAATTACAAAAATGCCGGAGTAGCTGGGCAACTACTGCAACTCAATAATAATACATGAGTGGAGAAGGGGAAAGATGCTACAAAAAATATAGAAACTTCATCCAATGATCTTCTAAGTGAAAGGCTACCCCTTTCACTGAAGATTACACTCTCTAATCCCCATGGTGAATCCTCCTACAAATGCCCTCTGAAAATAACGTTGTAAGAGGGAGTAACTGTGCTAGGGCTGAGATGAAACACTTGGCCCTATGCAAAAATCTGCAATAAAGCTCTGGAAATGTCCTTTTCTGATTTCTTATAGAAAGAAGAACTCCTCCTCTTCAAAACTAGCTCAGGAAATGGTGGGATGATGATCCCTCACTGCTACCTCCAGCAACTCCAATTAATCTACCCAACAAAAACGTTGTAGCTGAAAGAGATGGATTTGGCCTCAAGCCTGGATGTGAGGGAGATGAAGAACAGCTCCTCCAAGGCCTTCCAAGGAAGAAGAGAAGACTTCTAAACAGAAATTTTCCTTGTGCTAAGTAGCACAAGATATCTCAGTTGAACAACTGAAGAGCGCTGCAAAATCGAATTCTCAAACATGAAATGAACAATGGCTCTACTTCACCTTTTTATGCATGGAATGCTTCCTTTCCATGGACCCCACCCATTAGGGTTTCTCTCATCCTCTAATTTTCCCTCCATTCAAACTCCACAGTCTTCTTGAGCAAGCTTCTCCTCTTAACCACGTTGTTGACTTGGTCAACCATGGCTTAGCTTACTTGCTTTTAGCCCTTTTCACACTAGGGACTGCCATATTTAGCCAGTTAAGTGACTCTTTTCACCTTAGGAGAGTTTATTTTGCTGCTACATGGGCTCCCTTACCCATTTTATTCCTTTTATTAAAATAAAAGAAAAATTAATGTTCCAATTACCTTATTGCAAAATTTGGAACATTACAGGCCATTATCTTTTTCTGTAAACTTCATCTTGCTATAACCCTTAAAATAGAGTAAGGATTTTGAAGAAAACCACTTAATTTTGTGAAAATTTAAAATGGGCACAACTCAGTCAGTATAACTCAAAATCCTTACTATAACTTGTTTTCGGAAATGAAATGATAATTTTGCATCTTCTTGCAAGACTAGAATTAAGAGTTGGGCACTCTAGGAACTCATATTTGTGTTGCAAATTTCCAATCGTCATTAATATATATATATATATATATATATATATATATATATATATATATATATATATATATATATATTTGGACTTTGATTCCACTGATTTTTTTTTTTTAAATTGGGTGATTTTTCAAGAGGAGATCAGGCTTGAAATTATTTTTACTGAAATTCTGCATAAAAAAGCTACAAAAAATTACTAGAGAGTCATCATCTATGAATTTCTGTCAGAAAAAATTCTACAAAACAGTTGATTTTAAATCAACAATACCTTCCTCATCCGGACTCTGATTCAACTAATTTTTTTTTTGAAATTGGGTATTTTTTCTCAAGAAATTCAGATACGCTATTTTTTTTCAAATTTTGCACCAAAATCTTCATATATGATCTACAAACTTGCCACCCAAAAAATTCTTGCAAAAACAAATCTCCCCACTCTGACCAAGAAAGTGCTTCGATACCATTTGTAGTAGATCTGACTTGAAATATATAAAAATTACAAAATATTCCCAAAATAGGAATGCTTCTATTTATTAATGAAACCCTTGAGGTAGGGTAAACCATATAGCTACTCCTTAAGGAAGGAGATCACTCCACAAGACATATGTTTGTCAATACAACAATACTTGACATCCCTCAATGAAGAGTCTCTAGCTTCTATATAGGCTCCATACATACAATACCATGGGCCTCTCAGTACCATAAATCCAATGGAATGGGATTATCACATTATTTCTTAATTACTTGTGTTCCCTTGCATAATTTGGGTTAACCACTTTATGTATTAGATATGGCTCATTTATTTATCATCCTCACATTATTACATTACATTATTCCCTTGGGTACCTCCCTCTATACCCCATATTATCCCTCCTAGATATATTATAGATATTACCTGAAAATATAACAAAATTGCAAAACATGCCCAAAAAATAACACAAGATATTGCAAGAATGAAAATATATTTTTACTATGATCTTCAAAAAAACCTTGAGGTAGGGAAACACCATACAACTACTCCTTAAGTAAGGGGATCAATTCACAAGCCATATTTTTTTCAATACTACAATACTTGAGATATCTCAATGGAGAGTCTCTAACCTATATATAGGCTTCATACATAAAAATACCATGGGTAATTACCATGGGTCTATCAGTACCATAAATCCAATACAATGGGTTTATCACATTATTTCTTAAATACTTGTGCTCCCATGCATAATGTGTGTTAGGGTAAAACCGCAAAGGTGGGTTACACTTTTGTGAGAATCAGGGCGGAAAATTCATTTTCCCAACAGTTCAGCCGAACTATTCTAGAGTTCAGCTGAATTGTTCTGGATTTCGGTCGAACTTTCGAAATTAGTTTAGCCGAACTCATTCTTTCGTTTACATTAATGACGTATTGACGACGTGTGCAAATAGATTTTTGGTCAGAGATGAGAAAACCGACAACTAAATTTTGGTCGAACTAATAGTTTGGCCGGACTAATATTTCGACTGAACTTTTAAAATAATCTGGCCGGACTTTAGTTTATAAATATGCCAGCCCACAAATGTGAAGAGGTTTTGGGCTTATTAGTGTTGCCGTAACTCTGTCTGCTGCGTTTGCTGAGGTTGTTGTGTTTGATGCGTTGCCGCAACTCTATCTGTTGTGTTTGCTGAGGTTGTTGTGTTTGTTTCATTTCCGCAAATCTATCTGTTGTGTTTTCTAAGGTTGTTGCGTTTTCTGAGGTTGTTGTGTTTGTTGTTTGCTATTGCAGATTCTTGATGTAGGGGCAAGGAAGTGATAAATTTTATGGTTTTTTGCTGTTTATTTTCTTTGTGAATTTTTTTATCATTGTTCTGATGTTTTAATTTTATTGTTGTGATTTTTCTTTGCATGTAATTTGGAATCCACGTCCTCCACAACGTCCTTGTTGATATCCTGCTTGTCTTCTCATTGCAGCCTCGTCTCTGAATTGCCAGGTTGGTACATCTGTCAAAGAATTTCTAGCACCCTACTATGTTAAAACATGTTAGTCTTATGTAAGGTTGCTTGTATGCATGTTTTCATGAGATAGGGTCACCCTCAAGTTTTCTTAAATTGTCTTCAAACTTTTCACAATCACCTTCAAGATTTTCCTGAACATGATTTTTCAATTTTTTTTGTTGCTTGAAGAAATTTTACAAAACAGTGCAGCTTAAGCTTTCTCTGTTTCAAAATTACATGATTGACTTCAAATAAAACAACCTTCAGAATTGATTCGAAATGTCTAGCCCTTCGAGAATACCAAGTAAAACCAACAAACAACTCCACATCTTGAAAACCATGCCATTCAAAAAATCCATTCTTTTAACACAGTGAAATATATAGGGAAATGAAGATAATAGCATTTCAGGTAGGGAAGATATAGATGTCATAACAGAACTCTGATATATATGCACAGTATTCAATTCCATTGTTTTGTAGGTAAAGTATTATCTTCACATTAAAGCATTGTATAAGGTTACTCTACAGAACATCGTCTAATTTTTACCGAAGCATATTTTTTTAAACACAAATAAGAAACAGAGGATAATATTTGAATTGCATAGGAAATTCAAAGAACCTTAAAAACAAAGATTGAAACACTTATTTACTCCTTCACAACTAGGTACATTTCATAAAAACATTATATAATCTGTGGATTTTCTTTCCTCTATAGTTTTTTTCCATGTTATCCAGTTTTTTAGAAATCACAAGTGGGTTTCAAAAGTAGATAACAAATCCAAACAAAGAGAACTGGAGTTAAGAAGCACCCTTGCGACATTACACATCACAAGAACAAGTTATTCACATAATACCTCATCATCATAGCTTTATTATATTTATACAATTTAGTTGGAAAAGGGTGTGAATCAAAGGTTTTTTCTCTTTCATTCCATCATCTATTTAATGGATGTCTCAACAACTGTGATTTTTCAATTTTTTTGTTGCTTGAAGAAATTTTACAAAACAGTGCAGCTTAATTTTTCTCTATTTCAAAATGACATGATTGACTTAAAATAAAACAACCTTCAAAATTGATTTGAAATGTCTATCCCTTAAAGAATACCAAGTAAAACCAACAAACAACTCCACATCTTGAAAACCATACCATTCAAAAAATCCATTATTTCAGTACAGTGAAATTTATAGGGAAAGGAAGATAATAGCATTTCAGGTAGGGAAGATAAATATGTCATAACAGAACTCTGATATATAAGCACAGTCTTCAATTACATTGTTTTGTAGGCAAATTACTATCTTCACATTAAAGCATTGTATAAGGTTACTCTACAGAACATCATCTACTTTTTAGTGAAGCATATTTTTTTAAAGAAAAATAACAAACAGAGGCTAATATTTGAATCGCATAGGAAATTCAAAGAACCTCAAAAATAGAGATTGAAACACTTATTTATTCCTTCACAACCAGGTAAATTTCATAAACAAAGAAATAATCTATAGATTTTCTTTCCTCTATAGCGTTTTTCCAAGTTATCTAGTTTGTTAGAAATCACAAGTGGGTTGCAGAAGTAGATAACAGATCCAAACAAAGAGAGCTGGAGTTTAGAAGCACCCTTGTGACATTACACATCACAAGAACAAGTTATTCACATAATATCTCATCATCATAGCTTGATTATATTTATACAATTAAGTCCATAACCATTCTCCCTAAAATGGGATTGATTTGGTCAATTTTGATCACTCAAGTCTACCCCAAAGAAATTATACAATCCACATTTCCTGACCCTTTCCGCACCTATTTGGTTACGATCAACTTGGTACAAAACTTAGTTAGTCCTATCCAACCAGTTGCATCCCCCTAGTTTTAAAATTTGGTGCAACTTTGGGATGAATTTCCCCAAGATAAATCCTATTACCCCAAGGAGAAGCCCAATTATCCCAAGGAGAATCCATGTTGCCCCAAAAGTGAATTTAAATTTGATAAAATAAAATTATTATTATTGATGTGTTTAAATCGACTTGGTATTCCTCTTATTAAATAATGTGACTCAAATTAATGTTGGGCAAGCACTCATGTTCATCAAGTCCGCCTCTTTACAAAGAAACCATGTACATGTCATTTCTCCCACAAACTCATCAAGGTGTGACTTTTGAGATAACTTCATCAACAACTACCACTAGTTGTTTTAGTAAGTGCAAAAAATAATTTTGCAAACCATGTACATGTGTCATTTCTCCCACAAACTCATCAAGGTGTGACTTTTGACATAACTTAATCAACCACTGCCACCAGTTGTTTAAGTAAGTGCAAACCACTACCACTTTAAGGCAAATCGTGTACATGTGTCATTTCTCCCATAAAGGTTTAAGAAAAATTTAACGCATGTGTCATTTTTATTTCATTTCTCTGTCATTTCTGTGTCATTTCTCCCATAAACTATAAGGAAATGTCATTTCTCCCATATGTAATACAAGGAAAAATTTAAGGTGCATGTCATTTCTATATGTGATTTCTCCCATAAACTTTAAGGAAAACTTTAAGGAAAACCATGCGCATGCCAATTCTCCCACAAACAAAAGTCTTTCTCCCATTAATTAAAGGAAAACTTTAAGGCCTAAAAATTTAACCTAAAGTGGCTGACTTCCATAGGATTTTAGTCTGTCTGTTGAGTGTTAACTTCTACAAGTTCTAAAGGCAGAGTCTGTAAAGGGCTAGGTAGCCTTTGGATCTCATATTTTCTGAAAGGGACATATCCATTAAATGCCCCTACAAACAATCTCTGGAACAGATCTAAATATAAGTTCTTCATTTTAATATCCATAAACCACGACCACTTTAAGGCAAAATAATGTACATGTGTCATTTCTACCATACATGTGTCATTTCTCCCATAAACTCTTAAGGCAAACTTTAAATCATGTGTCATTGGCTTTTTCCCATTAACTTTAAAGCATGTGCCATTTCTGTAGGCATTCTCCCATTAATTCAAGGCAAACTTTAAGGCCTAAAAACTGAAACTAAAGCAGTTGAACTTCCATAGGATAGGATCCCCCAAACTCAAGGCTTTCTCCCATTAATTTAAGGAAAAATTGAAGGCCTAAAAACTGAACCTAAAGTGGTTGAACTTCCATAGGATTTTACTCTGTTTGTTGAGTGTTAAATTCTACAATTTCTAAAGGTAGAGTCTATAAAGGGCCAAGTAGAATTTGGATTTCATATTTTCTAAAAGGTGACATATCCAGTAAATGCCACTACAGTCACTCTCTAGAACAGATATAAATAGAAGTTATTCATTTTAATATCCATAAACCACTACCAGATCTAAATAGAAGTTCTTCATTTTAATATCCATAAACCACTACTACTTTAAGGAAAACCATGTACATGTGTCATTTCTCCCATACATGTGTCATTTCTCCCATGAAATCTTAGGCAAACTTTAAAATCTAAATATAAGTTCTTCATTTTAATATCCATAAACCACTACCACTTTAAAGCAAACCATGTACATGTGTCATTTCTCCCATACGTGTGTCATTTCTCCCTTGAACTCTTAGGCAAAATTTAAAGCATGTGTCATTGGATTTCTCCAATTAACTTTAAAGCATGTGTCATTTATCAAGACTTTCTCCCATTAATTCAAGGCAAACTTTAAGGGCTAAAAACTAAACCTAAGGTAGTTGAACTTCCATAGGATAGGATCCCCCAAACTCAAGGCTTTCTCCCATTAATTCAAGGCAAACTTTAAGGCCTAAAAACTAAACCTAGTTTGTTTGAATTTCCATTGGATTTTAATTTGTTTGAACTTTCATAGGATTTTAGTCTTTCTGTTGAGTGTTAACTTATACAAGTTCTAAAGGCAAAGTCTTTAAAGGGCCAGGTAGCCTCTAGATCTCATATTTTCTGAAAGGTGACATATCTAGTAAATGCCCCTATAGTCAATCTCTGGAACGGATCTAAATAGAAGTTCTTCATTTTAATATCCATAAACCACTACCACTTTAAGGAAAACCATGTACATGTGTCATTTCTCCTGTACATGTGTCATTTCTCCCATAAAATCTTAGGCAAACTTTAAAGCATGTGTCATTTCTCAAGGTTGTCTCCCATTAATTCAAGGAAAAATTTAAGGCCTAAAAAGTGAACCTAAAGTAGTTGAACTTCCATAGGATAGAATCCCCCAAACTCAAGGCTTCCTCCCTTTAATTCAACAAAAACTTAAAGGCCCAAAAACTAAACCTAAAGTAGTTGAACTTCCATAGGATAGGATCCCCCAAACTCAAGGCTTTCCACCATTAATTCAAGGCAAACTTTAAGGCTAAAAAATGAACCTAAAGTGGCTGAACTTCTATAGGATTTTAGTTTGTTTATTGAGTCTTAACTTCTACAAGTTATAAAGGAGTCTGTAAAGGGCTAGGTAGCCTCTAGATCTCATCCTTTCTTAAGGCATGTCATTTCTAGATGTGATTTCCTCCATAAACTTTAAGGAAAACTTTAAGGCAAACCATGCACAAACCATGTATATGTGTCACATATCTCCTTTAAACACTAGGCAATGCAATCTTTAACGCATCTCATTTCTATATGTGAATTCTACCATAAACTTTAATTCAAACTTTAATATAAACCATGCACATGTCATTTATCTCATGCACATGTGTAATTTCTCCCATGCATTTGCAATAAATATTAATTTAATATATTTTATTGAATTTGTGTTTTTCAGGAATAAAAAAACCCACTAAATATGGTTGAAAAATGGACATTATGCATTGATGTTTCTTGCTATCACGATCCAGGGAAAGCAGTGATTACATATGTGATTTTCAATATTGTGACTAGTAAGGTCGTCCAGAGGAAAATGAATATATCGGGAAGAACAACAAACAACGAGTCATATTATATTGCATTGATAGAAGGCTTGGGAAAAACTAGGGAATATGAATCAAATGGAATTTTATTTTTCACCAATTCCAAACTTGTGTGCAACCAAATGAAAGGCGTGTACTAAGTTAAGAATGAGAGGCTAAAACAGCTACATGGAAAAGAAAACAATATTGTTAGCCAATTTCAATTTTTTAATATAATACATTGTACAAATGCTAATAAGATGTTTGTTGATCTATTGTGTGGGGCAATGCCAATTCAAAATTCATCTATCAAAGATGAATTAGAATTATATGGGACAATTCTAATGCAATATTCATCCATCAAAGATTAATTAGTTTTGAGACGCTTTTCTTCAAAAATTCAAGATTCATCTCTCAAAGATGATTTAGTGTTGAGACACTCTCCTTCAAAATTTATTGATGGACATTGTAACATATCTTGGATATGTGTGTGTTTTGTACTTATAAATGCGTATTTTTTAATGACCATGTGTTTTTTTCAATTATATACCAAGTGTGCTCCCACCATGTAAAGCGCAACTTGGTGAACTTCACATTTGCAACAAGTGGTGAACTTCACATTTTTGTAAAATTAAAATGTGAGGACTTCAACATTTTTTTGTTTAAATGGAGTTTCACACTTCTTTTTTAATGACCATGTGTTTTTTTCAATTTTATACCAAGTGTGCTCCCACCATGTTTTCAATTATATACCAAGGGTGCTCCCACCATGTAAAGCGCAATTTGGTGAACTTAACATTTTTATAAAAAAATTTCTTAAATTGAGTTTCACACTTCAATTAGTGCTTTGAAAGTTACGTTTTACATAATTTGTGTACACTAAATTACATTAATTTTTTGAAATTTATTTTAAATAGTAATTTAAAAAAATAATTGTAAATGTCCACTATATATATATATATATATATCATGGAAGATGAACGGCTTAGATCAACAGAATCCCATATCTCTACGAGAGAGGGGGATCATGGATCAAGGGATGTTCATGGTATTCAAATATAATCTTAAATCTCTATACATATACATACATGTGTGTACATATGGAATTTATTTTTTATCAATTTTATGAGTTAACTTAGTTGTTAATAAGTTTCATTTTTTATTTTTTAGGAGGTAGGAGGACAAGGTTGTCTACTCCATCAATGGAGCATGCCCATGGTTCACGCAATCGTGGTATGGTTTACACAATTTAATAAATGAATATGTACATGTATTTATATGTATTAATGTATTTTTGAATTGACTATAAAGTCATATTTTTTTATGAAGCTTCCCTCTCGTCTCGTGAGGTTGGTGGTGGTACACATTCCCTTGGAGGGCCATCAATAGGTGCTGGAAAAATTGTGTGAAGGTGGTGATATGTATTCCCCCAGAGGCCAATCAATGGATGGTCGTGTTGGTTCTCAACCAATTGGTGGTCATTTTGGTTCTCAACAGGGTCATTATGGTTCTCAATAGTCTCAGGGTGGGCAAGATGTTGGCCAACCATATCGAGGTGGCCATCAATTTGAATATTATTTTCATTCAATTTGTACAAATTTGTTTACATGTGTGTTTTTAATATACAAAATTTTATATATTGATGTAGAAGCTGAAATGTTGCTCCAAATGTTTCTCGAAAAATACGTAGAGCAGAACGCATCATTCAAGAATAAGGTTGTACACCAACCACGACTTATCCGTTCGATATTTCCGATATACCTTGGGAATCAAACATGCAGCAATGCACTTTACAAAGGTGTCAACATCTTCATGCAAAATTGAATAGAGATCTCATGGCTTTGACTCTCCCTGCTGAGAGTTGACGAAGATTGGAAATAGTTATTCACTCTTTAAGCGAACTAGTAAATGTGTACCTAAAGCTTGGGCCAGCCACTAATACTTTTGTAGAAGTGATGAGAAAAAGAAAGGAAACAATGATGGGTCCCGATACATGGGAAGTTGTTAAACAAAGAGTTATAATAGAAATGGTCAATTCTATGTTTAATTTCAAAGAAGGGTTGAAAAGAAATATGTTGAAGGTGCAATATTTCAAGCACCCTCATATAGCTCGCTATTTGTATGATAGAAACCTTGCAGCCTATGGAAGACTCCAATGGAACAACGAGGTTCCAATTTATTTTGAAAAATTATTTTATGCAGAATTCCTTTTGCAAATGAAACCCAACTACAATCACCTTCCCTCTGAATTTTTTGGTCCTAGGAAAGGTCGATTGTGTGAATGTAGGGGCGCTAGGCGTGATGTTGAGTTGCCTCGCCCGAAGCCACCATTGGTTAGTCAAACTCTTCATGTCGAGACTTTGCAGTCAGAGATGGATTTCACTTCTCAAATTAGTCGAGAAGCAAGGGATGCCATCATTGACAATGTTCACAGTGGATTGGGTGCAGTCGATGTTTGTCTAAATTGACAAAGAGCATGTGAGAATGCATGCGCTAATTTTTTGTATTATATAGATGAAGAGATTGAAAACGTGAGTGTTGAATATCTCAAAACATATGCAAAAAATTGTCGCAATAGTTAGCAGGACCTAATTGTTCATGAGCAAGAGGGCATGGGAACGGTGTGTGTTAATGGTTAGGGTGATTATTTTAACACATGTACAATTTGTAATAAATACATATACACATACATTTATTTGTATACATTAATCTAACAAAAATGTATCATTATATGTTAACACCATTTGCAGTTTTCATGCTTGATGAATGAAGAAAATATTAATATCACTATCAGAGCCTCCGGTTCAAACAATCAAGATGGGTCTCACCATCAATCACACAATCAAGATGGTTCTCACCATCAAGATATGTTGGCAAATGTTAGTGTTTTTTAAGTGAACATGATGATGTACAATTATTTTTTATCTATTATTATTATTATATATATATAAACATGATGAGATCTTTTTAAAATAAATATTTGTGCACACATGTACATGTATATATATAATAAAAAAATTTAACAGGTTCCGATTCCGTTCAATGTTTTTGGGATGGCGGTACCTTCTTCTTCCTTGGGAGATGCGCCAAATCCACCATCACAAGTATGAACAATTTTTCACTTTTAAATATGTTTTTAAGTTATATATTCCACCTCAAAAAGTTCCATTAAAAAATGAGATATGTAGATCTTGAGTTATTTTAAATTTTTTGAATTTTAGGTTTTTAGAGATTTTCCTTCCGAGCCACTCTTAGGAGATGTGCCAAATCCACTAGCACAAATATTCAATTTTTCACTTAAATATATATGTTTTTAAGTTATAAGTTATAAATTGAAGTTCAAAATTTTTATTATAAATTGAGATCTAGATATCTTCAGTTATTTTAAATTTTTTGAATTTTAGTTTTTTGGATATTTTCTTTTGGAGCCTCTCTTAGGAGATGTGCCAAATCCACTAGCACAAGTATTCAATTTTTCACTTAAATATATATGTTTTTAAGTTATAAGTTATAAATTGAAGTTCATTTAAGTTTTATTATAAATTGAGATCTAGATCTTGAGTTATTTTATACCTTTAAATTTTTTGAATGTTAGGTTCTTAGAGAGGATTTCTTTTCTCCACAGACTCTAGAGATGGAGTGTATGATGGAGATAGGAACATCCACACCATTTCAACCATTTGAACAAGTTGTCTATTTTTTTTTTAATATTATTTAAAATAAGTTTATATATGCATTTTCATTTGAAAATTTTTAATATATATATATATATATATACTTGTACATATATATTGTACAGTTTATTGTTGAAGATGTTCCAGTGGGTGAAGTTTTAGTAGACGAGCAACAAATGGAGAGGGAACCTCATGAGGTATTACATGATTATTTTTTACATTTTGTTTTTTTACATGAAGTTCTATATATTCTCATTCAATTTTAAAACATTAAATTTTAATTTTTGTACAAATTGTGTACAGGTTCCCCATGCTTCTGCTTCGCAGGATAGCTCGAGGATCGTGACTTTTCTAGGAGAGACACTACAGCCATCTATATTTGATGGATGATGCACATGCACGTGCAACATTATATTTTCAATAGATTTAGTCTTAAATTTACTTTTTTATATATAGTCTTATCTAGATGCAGTCATATATAACTTGATACTTGATACTTGTGAGATACAAATTTTGGACATATTTTATGTGAACTACATTTGGTACATGTGAATGTGATATAATGAAATTGGATAGTTAAACAACATTTGGAATGTGAAGTAATGTTGTGATATAATTTGTTTTGTTTTTAAAACTCAAGTTTGGGATGGTTGAACTACATTTGGCATGTTTAGTAATGTTTTCATATAATGTTTTGTTTTTAAAACTCAGGTTTTGGATGGTCGAACTACATTTGGCATGTGAAGTAATGTTATGATATAATGTTTTGTTTTTAAAACTCAAATTTTGGATGGTTGAACTACATTTGGCATGTGAATTAATGTTGTGAACTATAATTTGTTTTGTTTTTAAAACTCAAGTTTTGGATGGTTGAACTACATTTGGCATGTGATCGCATGATATAATGTTTTGTTTTTATTGGATAGTTGAACTACATTTGGCATGTGATTGTGATATTTAACGTTTTGTTTTTATTGGATAGTTGAACTACATTTGGCATGTTTAGTAATGTTTATAATGTTTTGTTTTTAAAACTCAAGTTTTGGATGGTTGAACTACATTTGGCATGTGAAGTAATGTTGTGAACTATAATTTGTTTTATTTTTAAAACCTAAGTTTTGGATGGTTGAACTACATTTGGCATGTGATTGCATGATATAATGTTTTGTTTTTATTGGATAGTTGAACTACATTTGGCATGTGAAGTAATGTTGTGATATTTAATGTTTTTTTTTTTTTTCAAATCTCAAGTTTTGGATGGTTGAACTACATTTGGCATGTGAATTAATGTTGTGAACTATAATTTGTTTTGTTTTTAAAACTCAAGTTTTGGATGGTTGAACTACATTTGGCATGTGATTGCACGATATAATGTTTTGTTTTTATTAGATAGTTGAACTACATTTGGCATGTGAAGTAATGAACTGTGATATAATGTTTTTTCTTTTCTTTTTTAACTCAAGTTTTGGATGGTTGAACTAAATTTGGCATGTGAAGTACTATTGTGAACTATAATTTTTTTTGTTTTTAAAACTCAAGTTTTGGATGGTTGAACTACATTTGGCATGTGATTGCACTATATAATGTTTTGTTTTTATTGGATAGTTGAACTACATTTGGCATGTGAAGTAATGACTGTGATATAATGTTTTGTTTTTAAAACTCAAGTTTTGGATGGTTGAACTACATTTGGCATGTGATTTTGATATAATGTTTTGTTTTTAAAATTCGGGTTGTCATTTTCCAAACAAAAAAAAAATCACATGAATATATGTACATGTAGAAAAGATTTAAGTACATGTTTGAATATATATCTAAAAACAATCATAAGATTCTAGGTCTTGTTAGATGTGTCAAACAATCATAAAAATTTAAAATTGCATTCTATAATGTATATATATGTAGTACGTGCAACATTTTTCATCAATGCATGTATAGAAAAGCTACTTTCAGTTAATTGCATTCTAGAACATATATATCTAGTACGTGCAACATTTTTCATCAATGCACATAGAAAAGCTACTTTCAGTTAATTGCATTCTAGAACATATATATCCAGTACATGCAACATTTTTCATCAATGCACATAGAAAAGTTACTTTCACTTAATTTCATTCTAGAACATATATATTATCGTGTACTTGCAACATTTTTCATCAATGCAAATAGAAAATCTACTTTCAGCTAATTTCATTCTAGAACATATATATCTAGTACGTGCAACATTTTTCATCAATGCATATAAATTTAAGCTACTTTCAGTTAATTGCATTCTAGAACATATATATCCAGTACGTGAAACATTTTTCATCAATGCAAATAGAAAATCTGCTTGCAGTTAATTACATTCTAGAACATATTTATCCAGTACGTGAAACATTTTTCATCAATGCACAGAGTAAAGCTACTTTAGTTAATTTCATTCTAGAACATATATATATATCCAATACATGAAACATTTTTCATCAATTCACATAGAAAAGCTACTTCCATTTAATTTCATTCTAAAACATGTATATATCCAGTACGTGCAACATTTTTCATCAATTCATGTATAGAAAATCTACTTTCAGTTAATTGCATTCTAGAACATATATATCCAGTACATGCAACATTTTTCATCAATGCACATAGAAAATATACTTTCAGTTAATTTCATTCTAGAACATATATAACCAGTACGTGAAACATTTTTCATCAATGCACATAGAAAAGCTACTTTCAGTTGATACTAGTGTCCATATACCAAAACAATGTGAATGTGCAAACACTTGCACAGATAACATAACAAGGTAGTTCAATTTTTATTTGAGTTATGGAAGTTCTAAAACATGAATCCAAAGAGAAGAAATTGTTGGGCAGTTCAATCAAAAAAATTCCAATGGAATGCCATCTTCAATGATCCGTTCATGATCGGATTTTGACATTTTCCATTTCTTAATTTTCGTTTTTTTCTTTGATTAAACCTCTATCAAATTTATGTGTGTTTCACACACCAAGTGACTATATTGACAAATTATGACATCAGGTTCATAGTCTTCAAAGTAAACAAAATCCCCACTTTGAACAGTTTGTCTGATGAAATAACCTTTCAGTATAATAGACCCTCTATCATATTGAAACCTGTGATCATTACAGTTTTATAATAATTTTATCTTTTGTTCAGTGCAACGCATCAAATAATACTTCAAATTTTCATCGTTGATAGTAGGTTCAATTATGGCAAAAACATCTCCTACATAATAAAAAAAACTTATATGTATTTAAATTTAGATCATAATTAACATGAAAAAATAACTTTAAAGTAAGTTTAGTATCTATTTCTAGATCTCTATCATTTGAAAGCAATTCAAATGTTACCTTCTCTAACAAGAACAGAAACTTGATCACCATCAGATGATATTGTAGTCTCCTCTAGTTGCATTTATTCAAACATTGCAACAGAAATTTTCCCCTTTGTATTTAGCTTTGTATGTTTCCAATCTTTTACATACATTTTGTTTTCACAAACATCATTGGATTTTGTGTTGTCTATGCAAACATGCAAAAGACAAGAATATTTTATTTTATTCAATGCAAACAAATTTGTGTACAACTTTATTTTAATTGAATTCAATTTTCGAATCCTTTTATTGTTTCAACGTCATTTCCAATCGATCTATCTACATCTTCGACCCCAATATGCCAAAAAAACCTATATGGAAAATTCAAAGAAGAATGTAAATATGGTATCAAAATACCATCAAAGATAATCATTGTGATAAATGTACATTGTTTAAAATTGGATATCCAATAAAAATTAATTTGAATGTACCTTCGCACTTCCCTTGATTGGTTAGTCTCGTGGATTAGTGCAGCGATGCACCATTGAACAACTTCTTTAGCGTCCACAATTCAGTTTGCATAGGGGTCCATTTGATATCTTCGAAGTGCTCGTTTTATTCATGCCCCTGCAGCGTCATGTTCTCCTTTTCCATGACCAGTCTCAAAGAAATTCCAACAATGTTTAATGCAGGTTTTCATATGAAGACAACACAACCAAAATAAGGATCGTGAATATTTGAATTGACCTGCGTATCCATGTGACCATATCCAATGTTCATTGAATTTTATTCCACGACTTTTCAAGAAGTCATAAATCTTTCCAAAATAGTGTTGTACAAAATATGTATCATGTGTAAGATCGTCATTGATATAAAAATGATATTCTTTAATAACATGCCGATTTTCACTAGTGCTTTCTATATGATCAAAATTTTGTTCAGCATGTCTATATAGAATATGGATGAGCATGGAGACTTGGTCAGAATGATAGTATTCACTCTGAATTTCTTTTTGTGGAACAAATGTGTATTTTTCTGCAAATCAATTACGGACAAAATGGTCCCTGGTGGAAAAACTTCATGGGATTTGTTGAATTGCAAGTCCTACCATCGAGCTCTATGGGAATGCTTGGTGTATTTATAAATTTATACTTCAAAATTTCTCAAAAAATATATCACAAAAAAATCCTTCTTCTTGTAATTCAATTCTTTTAGCACTATTTGAACCTTGAATCGATGTATGGATATATTCATATCCCTTCCATCTCACTTCCATGTTGGACAATGATTGATTATTTATATCAGTACAATATTTGTTTTGAAATTTAGTCAAATTTCCACAATCATCGCATTTTTTACCACCAACACATTTCTTTTCGTAAAATAATTCATCACTTTCTCTTCCACATAGAATTTGAGATATGAAATCACGGATAGTCGAAGGAGGAGGTGAATCTTTCCAAAATGTTCTACCAAAATTAAGGAATGTGTCATAATATAACTAAAATTCCACATGATAACGACAACAACAAGTGTCGTGTACAGTGATAGGTTTTACAGACCATGGTTTTTGTTGCACAAAAGCACTGATTGAGACATCAATTTCACAATTATCTTCTATGAACTTGTTGAACAACTCTATCTGAGTGGTGTCCAAGAAATGTTTTGCATGTGTTTTGTATTGATTTCACGATATTCTTCTTCGCATCACATCCCTTGCATTTGGCGAAACACGTGAATTTTTCTTCTAATATTCATATTTTTTTTTTTTTAAATTTTCTCCAAATCTATATTTGTATGGTTGCCTACAAATAGCTCTCCAAAAAGCAATTTCATCATTTACATCTATTTGTAACCGAAATTTCCGATGTTTGTGAAAACTGTTTCGTGAGGTTCCTAATGCTCATGCCATAGATTTTACAAAGAGATTCTCTTTAGTACTTGATGAAACCACTGCCGTCTATATTTCTCTATGTGCAACTGAAACATTTTTCTGTCTAAATCTTCTAACTATATTTATAGCACTATTTATATTTTGTATCACAATTTCCTTCATTTTTTTTATCTTTTGTTGATTTTAGAATACCCAATAAAGCCATAGCTTCTTTTAATTTCCTTAATGATAGGAGACCTTTCAACATTTGGGCTTGAACTGCCACATTTTCCTTTATGAAGTACGTATCAAAAATGCGATTAACATGATATCGTATAACATGGTCAACTCTTTTATCTCCATATGTGTGAGTGTCAACATTTTCTAACATCTCATCATCAGGGAAAATTTTAAGAACCCCCCTAAATTTATATGTATAATAAATGGGTGAATCCCCATGATACATAGGAAAAATAGAAGGCGATTTTATTAATAAAATAATATGTATATATAATTTTTTTAGCAAATCTCTCACGATATTATATTATCTTGTAAAATCATGGCGAAACACCACTACAAATGGCGAATCACTACTAAAAAATGGTGAATCGTTGTCTAGTGGAGTTCAGGGTGTTGATTCCAATGAAGATATGGTAGTTGAACCAGGGGTTGAAGGAAGCGAACCACTGAGACCAAGCATGGCACATGGTGACTCGTGAGGGAAGTAGTTCTCATGTAGTTTGGAAAATGTGTTCTTCTAGTTCTGCTAACTGTAGTGTTGTTTCTCATGCTACTACTAGCATTGATATTGAGGTTGGAGAGGAGTTTGAGGAGTCCTTGAACTTTGAGCCAAATGACGTTTATGTAGCACCTGGTGATGATCCCATGTGTACTAGTGGTGATGAGTTTGATTAGTGATCATGAAGGAAACAAAATATTCAAATTTAAACAGACCCATTACAAAAAATCCATGAAGAGAAAACTCTAGCAAAAATATTGTCGTGCAAATCTAGATTCTATAGAATTATTAGAACTCCCTACTGCTCTGCAAATACATCCATGAGATGAAGAATATGGTAAAAAAATAGGGACCAATATTTTTTATGGGAAGGAAAACTATTCTTGTTCAAATTCTTTTAGATGCAGAGACTTGATAGTTTTCAGTGAAGGAAATATTTCTGAGCTTAGGGATTTCTCAGAACCTTTTTTAGAGAGAGCACCTCAATATATGAAGTTATATTAGAATTTTATAGGTTATATGCATTGTATATTTGGATGTTAGAAGTGGAAGAAAACACTTCAAATATTAGCAAAATATATCACTACAAAGTTTTGCACTATACAAAGGTTTTATCTAATATGCAGGAAACAGAGGCTTCCTTATATGACTTCAACAATAGTATCACTCGAAACAATAGATTTTATGTTATGTTGAATAAAGAAGCTTTGATGTTGTAAATTCATCCAGTCAGGGCACAATTTGAATTTTTGGCTTTTCCACCCACAACAGACTCAAATGGAGGAGCCTTAGAATAACTCCCATCAACCCACACAACAGACTCAAATGGAAGGAGGCTTAGAATAACTCCCATTTGAAGCAGTTGTTGACAAATGTTCTAGTTCTTAGGATTGTAGATCTGGATAAAGAGTTTGTGGTGTGTACAGATGCTTACAAGAGAGGGCTCAGTGAAGTCCTTATGCATGAGAGACAAGTGGTATGTTACGAATCTAGGAAACTAAATGAGCATTAGAAAAATTATGTGACACATGATCTTGAGTTGGCAATGGTCATCCATGCATTGAAGATGTGGAGACATTATCTTCTTAGCAGGAAGTTTGTATTGATGAGTGACCACAGTGGATTAAGATAATTATTTTATCAACCGAATATGAATGTCAGGTAAGCTAGATGGTTGGCCACAATCAGTGAGTTTGACTTCGAGATTAGGTACATTAGGGGTAAAGAGAACATGGTTGTAGATGCTCTTAGCAGAAGAGTAAAGGTAAATCACATAGCGGTTTTGAGTTCATATGGGACAGATTTACAGGATCGTATCTTGCAGGCAGGACAATAGGATGAGAGGTACAAGGAGCTTAGCCACAGGTTACAACAGGGTGCAGCTGATCAGGCTGTGGACTATCATCTCACAACAGATGGTTTGCTCAAGTTTAGGGACAGGATCTATGTGTTAGACAGCAATGAGCTCAATAAGTTTATCTTGAGGGAATTTCATGCTAAGCCATATTCATGTTACATGGGATAACAGAAGACATTGATAGTGGTGAAGGAGTTCTACTATTGGCCGAATATGAAAAAGGAAGTGGCAGAATTTGTTGCGAGATGCTTGGATTGTCAACAGGTAAAGGCATAGTGTAAGCATCTAGGTGGTTTACTGCAACTGATTATGTTTCCATAGTGTAAATGGGAGGTCATTTCCATGGATTTCATTACAAGATTTCTGAGGAAATCTAGACAACATGATTCCATCATGATTGTGGTGGACAGGTTGATAAATGCAATGCACTTCATTTTGGTGAAATCTATGTATTCCACTAGTGACGTAGCACAGATATGCATCAAATATATAGTGAGGTTACATCGTATTCTGACTAATATTGTGTCCGACAGAGATGCTAAGTTCACTTTTATGTTTTGTAAATATTTATTTGCAGGTTTGGGTACAGATTTAGCCTTCAAAAAAACTTATCATCCGCATACATGTTGAAAGATAGAAAGGGTCAACAAGATTTTGGAGGACATGTTGAGAATGTATGTGATGCATCAGCAATGGAAGTGGGAAGAGTATATTGCACTGGTTAAGTTTGCTTACAACAATGGGTATCAGGATTCACTGAGGATGAGTTTATTTGAGGTACTCTATGGCGGAGTTGTAATAATCCCATCAGCTAGAGTGATCCAGTGAACAAGGTATTGATTGGACCAGACATATTGGCAGAAATGGAATAGGAAATGTAGGTTATCAAGAAGAATTTAAAGGTAGCACATGATAGACAAAAAAATTATGCAGACCAACACAGGGCATTTAAGGAGTTTCAAGTTGGGGAACATGTGTACTTGCACATCAAGCCCAAGAAGAGCTCCTTGAGGATTGGGTCATGTGTGAAGTTGACACCTTGGTATTTTGAACCTTTCGAGATCCTTGAAAGGATTGGATCAATGGCCTACAGAATTTCACTACCTATGACAGTGAAAGTCCATGATGTTTTCCATGTTTCATTTCTTAAAATATATGTAAAGGATGTTGTTAATGTTATTGATTGGTTTGTATTGTAGGTGGAACCAGAAGGAGAATTCCAGTTGGAACCTTAGTGCATTTTTCATAGAAAGATGCTTATTCTCTGGAATCGAGCAATCGAGTAGGTTAAATTAGAGTGGAAGCACTTTGGGCCCAATAAAGCTACATGGGAGATGGTTGATTGAATACGGGCTATGTATCCTTCATTGTTTGTTGATTGATTCAAAGTGGTTTTGGTATATATTTTGGTTTTGTGTTTGGTTATGTCTATATATGCATTTGTATGATATAAATACCACATTGAGTTGTGTTATAAAGCTCCAATAAGTGGTATGGGTGTCATGTTATTATTTTTGTCATGTTGTTTTTCTTTTCAGTAGATTTTTCATTATAAATACTGATTCGATCTAGGTTATAAAGCTCCATAGGCAATATGTTTTTATTTTCAATGGTATTGTTGGTTGTAGGTGTCATTGAACATCGATGATTGTGTTCCCTTGAGGGGGAGGGGTCTAGGTTAAAATTTCATGTAATAAATTTTAAAAAGGAAAAATAAGACCAAAGTCATGGGGCACGTGTTCCAAGATGAATGATTGGAAAAACATCATAGTGAGTGCTCGTTTGGTTTATTATGGCAAGGGAAATTGAAAAAGGAAGAGGCTTTGAAAAGGTAAAGAGGGATTAGTTGGCATTTATTTATGAAAATAATGGAAATTAGGAGAAAAGGAAGGTGAAAGGTCACATGTTGCATGTGAGGAGGAAGATGAAGGAAAATAATGGAAAATGAAGAAAATAGAGGCCTCATAAAAAGGGTTATAAGGATCAGATCACAATATTTTGTCAGTTTTAGATTGGAGCTCTCTCTTTATTCTCTCTCTCACATACTCTTGCACATTTAGAGTATTCGTGGATCACTCTAGTATTGGAGAAAGGAAGGCAAAGGGAGGATAAAGAAAGCAAAGATCAAGCAAGGAAGATTTGGATCAAGCTACTACAGTGATATTACTTGTAGGTATTGAGTTGCATGTATGATTTCTTTGCTAGTTTTGGCATGCATTGTATATGCATCTGTGTATTTGGTTATCTTGATGTCATTGGCATGGGTTTTTTTCTAGGTGTGGTAGTGGTTTTTAGCTTTTACTTTCCATTTTCGGATAGCCATGGTGTGATGGGGTTCTTTTACTAGGTTGAGATACATTGTCGGATGGTTTCGACACTGAGTCGGGTGGTCTCAAGAGAATTCCCAAAGGCCTAGGAATCCCTTGACTGGTAAATGGAAAAATACACGGTAAATCCGGGTGGATATGGGAAATTTCCTCATGGTTTAGGTGGAGAAACTCAGAGGCACCCTTGATTTTTTAGGGTCTAGTGATTCCTTAGCTGATATATGGCATGATTGTGATAAATCTTGTAGTGTATGCATATTGTTTTTCCTAGGAATCCCTTAACCCGCAATGGCGGGATACATGGTAAATCCAAGAAGTACATAAGAGGGTTTTAGGCATATGAATCCCTTGACTGGTAATGGAGAGATACAGGATAAATCCTGAGGACACCCCAGTTGTTTCTATTGTGAGTCCCACATTCATGCTTGGAATATGGAACGGGGGTGATTGGCTGAAAGAAAGATTTGGTTTAGCCCAATATATGGTCGGGTGGTACATGGAAGTCCTTGACCTGGTTGGCTTTTGGATATGTTAATAAGAGCTCTTTTCCTCTTATGTATTATGTGTAAATGTGTTTGTTATTATGCGATTTTAATAGTTTTCCTATTATTTTTATTCTGTTGGTTATATGCTGGTTATATGCATGGTTTATGAAAAACTTGAGTTATGGATCTCATCATGTTTTGATTAGTAGATGAAATTTAAATGAATGAATGACCTAATAGATGATATTGCAGTTATGGTGAGAAGGCATCAGACCTTCTTGACGATTCTCAGATAAGTATGAAATCCCTATGTTCAGATGTGTAATTATGAACTGTACATTTCACATTCATGATGTGTTTGACAGAATTCCTATCATGGTTAGTATGAATCAGGTTATTTCCTTGTTAATTTTTGTATTTGAGGCATTGTATTCTTGTTATTTATCATTTTTTATAATTTCATCAAGTTCTGGGTAGGGGCTTGATTCCTAGCCTAGAAAAAGTGACTCATATTTCAGGGTCATTGGCATAGAACTCCCTGAAAAATACTGCAGTTGCATGGATTCCCTTGTCATGGGAGAAATTGGAGGGTTACAGTCTCATGGAAGGATTTTCATGGGAGCGACTGGGGGTTTAGCTCAGTTAAAAAGCAGGTTAACTTAGGGGTTAGGCACCTGGAGTGGTTGGATAGCCCCTCAGGGTCTTGTAGCTCCTGAGGAAAGTTAGGTTGGTTTTGGTTTATCAATTCCACTTCATTAACTATACTTGGGGAGTTGAATAATATCATAGTAACTCTTTCTCACATGTTTACCCTAGTGGACCATACAACTTGGGTAAACATGGGAGGAAGGTGGTTATAGAGTGTTAGTTTGCTAGTGTCGGGTACGAGTATTCTAGAGGAGGCTAAATTGATTGTAGAGGGAGAAAATCATCTCTATATTATTTTTACCATATATTTGTCATTTTTTACCTGTGCAACAAATGAGGCTTTATTTTATTATTATGTAGCAAATTTTAAAGTATAATAATCTGGATGCCCAACTAGTAATCCAGGGACTTTTAGTCCAAAATAATTTTGTCAATTTTTATGTGTGTGCATATATTTCTCAATTCCTGATTTTAATTTTGCAACGTATTTTTATTTTGAGTAATTGTAGTGTGATTTATTCGTTATTTTTCGTATTGTTATGCAACCAACTCACAAAATAGAAGAAAAGATAGATCAATGACTTAAAAATTATCCTCTTCGAGGGGGAAACCTCCTTTACATTACATAAATGAACAATTATTGGATGATACAAATGATAAGGCCTTATTGGTATACATAGGAGTCTAATTGGTCACAATATAATCAAAGCCTACATGATAGTAATAATGTAAGGTAACAACAACAATAGTGGGGTTCTATGGGGCACAACAATAAAAATATGGGGGATACATGGGCACAACAATAACAATAGGGGTCTACACTAACAATAAAAATAAGGGGGATACACTAGTATTATAGGGACATAACATGCCCCTCTCCTTCAAAAAAGTGTTGTCCTCAACAGTTGAGTAGTTTTGGATGCTTCAGTATAAAATTTTCATCCTCCCATGTGGAACCTTTAGCGGGTAAGTTCTTCCACTTAATGAGATACTCTAAAATTAATCGATTCTATAGTTTTCGGGTTCTTGTTTCAGTGACTTATTCATGCTCAAATATGATTTTTCCTTATTCATCAAGTTTTGGCAACATTGTTTGAACTTGGAGCTTATCACTGATAATCTTATTTAAGCATGAAACATGGAAAATAGGGTGTATTCGAGAAGATGCGGTAAGCTCCAATTTGCATGCCATAGTACCAATATTTTGCAACACCTTGTAAGGACCATAATACTTGTGTGATAATTTATTATCCTTCTTAGCTTGCTTGAGGGACATTTTTTTGTATGGTTGTAGCCGTAAAAATACCCAATCGCATATATGAAAACTTGTTTCACTGCGATGTTGATATGCCTATTGTTTCATTCAATTTTGCGCTGGAGTGAGTTTATCCTTTAAGAGTTGGATAACTTGTTGTTGATGCTCGATGTGATCTTCCACTGCTTGAACCTTATAATTTTCTCTTAATATGATGTGACAGATGGTGGATGATATCCATAAAGTGGCATAAATGGGGTCATTTTTGTTATAGTATAAAAGGAAGTATTATACCACCATTCAACTAGAGGTAACCACTTGACTTGTTGTGTTTGTTTATCATATACAAATCAATGAAGATATCCTTCCAAAAAAAAATTCACTATCTCAGTTATTATCTATGGGTTTCCATGTAGCTTTTGAATTGTTTCCATAAATGCAGTAGCAACTGTACTGGCTTTAAAAGGATGAGATAATGCACAAAAGTGTGCATACTTGGTAATTCTATCAACTACCACCATGATGGAACTCTTTCCTTCAGAATTGGGTAAACGTGTGACAAAATCCATTGAGACCTCCTCCCAAACGCTGACATGGAATGGCTTAAGGTTGTAACATTCTCGAGGTCTTAATTGTCTCAACTTTATTTTTGTTGGCAAACAAAGAATTCTTCCACTAACTTCTAAATATCAAATTTAAGTTCCTTGACCTCATGGTAATTTTTTAAAATTCCTGAGTGCCCTCCTAAGGGGGAGGTGTGCAATTCCAAAATAATATTTTATTTGAGTTGGGAATTATTACAAATATATAAGCGATATTTGTACCATAATGAATCATTTTTACATTTAAAAGTATCAAATGTACAGAGATATTGTTGCAACTTTTGGATGAGTATCCACACCTTTTCATCATTATTCCATTCATCCCCTTGCTTTGGCTATGCAATCAGGTTGGATAATAGAAATGGAAAAAATCAATGCGTCCACATCCTCATCCTTTGTTGAGAGTGCATCTGCAACAACATTTTTCTTCCCTTTTTTGTAGATGATTTCAAAGTTATAACCCAACATCTTTGTGACCCATTTTTGCTACTATTTTGAATATAATATTTGCTTCAAAAATTATTTAAGAGTATCATGATATATTTTTACCTTGAAGTGTCTTTCCATTAGGAAAGGTCGCCATTGCTTTAGTGTGTGTAGTATTACCAACATTTCCTTCTCATAAATAGATTTGTGTAAATAATTTCCTTTGACTAGAAAACTTTCAAAAGAAATGGGTCTTCCTTCTTGCATTAAAACAACACCAATTCCATTTCTTGAGGCATCACATTCCAAAATAAAGGTTTTTGTAAATTATGGTGTAGCTAAGACCGATGCTTGGTGTTATCCTTGATAAAAATTAGGTTTGTCTAAGTTTGTCTTAGCTAAGTTAGGTTAGGTCATTAGGATGAAGTAAGGTCATGAAATTCATTAAATTTAAAATATTGTACATAGTTTAAGGGGTCTAATGGTCATTGGTCATGCAATAAAGGTCTTATCAAAGTAAAATTCAAAAAAATATGATTGCATTGGTTAAAAAGGTAATTTTTTGACACTTGGAAAAAGTTTATGGAGTCCGCGGCATATTCAGTGTAAAACAGTATGTTTTCGCTACGGAAGTGCCTAACAGTTTCGTAGCGAATTTTCCCTCTCAATAACTGAAAACACTAAGAACTGTGTATTTTCTGATAACTGTGGGATAAACAGTATCTTTCATAATTCCAATGGTCAGAGCACACCTGTTCATCATAGTAATTTTCAGTTATGTGTCGTCATGTTCCATGTGTATGCATGGTAATCATTATGCCTTCCATAATTTCGTTTTTCCCACTCATTCATCTTTCCTAATTTAGCCCGATACCAATCCGAAAAGCAACACCTTGCCTTTCATCCTTGTAATTTGTTTGAACCTTTTTCCAGCAGTCTTGAATCTTGGTTTTTTCCAGTAGTTATCTTAGGCTAGGAGTTACCCGTTTCAAGGAAGGTGCTTGTTGTTTCAAACAATTTTGCACTTGTCAAAGAGGAAGCAGATCAACGTTGTGTTTGAAGGTATGGCTTCACATAAAAAGCCAAACAAGGGTGGCACTATGGTCAGATATGAGCCCATGGATATGAGGTTGATTTCAGAAGACCCTAGCTTCTCACAAGCCTTTTCAAATGAAAGTTGTATGAGGTTTTGCCAAAAACTGCAAGGATATCATGCACAGGTGTCCAAAGATTTCACCGTAAAATTCATTGATATAGGTTCAAAGGTGGGTATCCTCACTTTTACTTTTTATCCTAATACCATTGCACAGGTAATCGAGATTCCAAGGTCTAGAGAGGAGTGGTTTAAAGCAACAAAGTTTAAGCTGCAAAACTGTGATGAATTTGTAAAGGAGTAGCACATAGGAATATATATGAGCTCAGGCATCTCCAGGAATTGCCCCAAGGACTACTATTCAAAACTGTTGATGGTGATTCAGAAATATTTTACTTGTAAAGGTAGATTTCACATGATCGACCAATACCACTTCAAGCTATTGCTTCATTTCACAGGTAAATAACCTCTGGATCTACCATTTTTCTGTTCGAGATTTTAGGAAAAATGGCTGACAAGGTGCAAGCTAAACCTGAAAGTAGTGATACTTATATTTTTCATCATGGTTTAATTAAATTTTTATTTATGGAGGAGTTAAAGAAGTTGAACAGGGATTGGTCCATTTTTCTGTTCTTGAGTGGTATGAGGTGGATGTCCTCACTCCTAGAAAGACACATAGGTCAAAGACAAATACTCCTAGGAAGGACAAATAATCAAGGGCTGAAACATAGGTTTAACATGAGGTGGAGGTGCAGATAGAGGTGCAGCCCATGGTGGATCCAATGGAAGTAGGAGTTTATCAGTTGCAGGAGACAGTGGTGCCTCAACAAACCCCTACCAGCAGTAAAGTCAAAACTGATATAAGAACTCCTAGAAGAATCACTAGAATTCTGACAGAGGGAAAAGGAAAGCTTGAAGATATCTTGCAGACAATTTATATTGAGGAAAATCATGTTATGAATCCTATAGAGGTTAAAGGAGAAAAAACCAAGAAAAGGATCTTAAAGATAAAAATCTAGATTTTTCCAATGAAGATTCAGGATTTTTTTTAAAACCTAGGAAGCCACTCACTAGGTCACATCTATCAAAGGGAAAAAAATCTCAGAAGTTGCATAAGGAACTATAAAATAAGAAACAACCAGCAAGGGAAGAAATCATAGAGTTATCATCTTGTCCTAAAGATGGATCCCTGTTGGGATTCGAAACGTCGACTAATTTTTTTTGATGCTGTGGATAATCCAGAGAATTTTACAATGAAGACAAGGAAAGGCAAAGAAAAATTCCAGGAAAAATATGAACTGGAGATTCTAAGAGAACAACTTAAGGAAGCTATAGAATAAATTTTAGAAGCTAAGCTGGACTTAGCAGACTTTAAACAAGAGAGGCAGGAGCTCACAAATTTCAAAAAATAAGTGAGCAAACAAATTGATTTTTATGATGAGGTTGCAGAGAGGTCAAGGAAGACGTTGAAAAGAAGATTAACTCTGTAAATAATGATGAGACATATCTTCAAGAGGAACATGTGGTTGTAGTTAGAAAGAAGGAAGCTACAAGGCCAAGTCAAATAATTAGAAATACAAATGGAAATGGTGCAAGCAGAATTGAAGAAAAATGGTTTAAAGATGATTGTAATGGATGACCCTGCTGCCCCTTGAAATATGGTAAGACACACCTTTTTTGGCCATTCTTTGTCTTAGAATACCATATCAATTAATTTACAGAGTTGCAGGAATTTTTTTGGAGTTAAGGAGAAAAAATTGCAAATTCTGGTGAAATTAGGCAAGTTAGTAGTGAGCTTCAGGCTTGAAGCCGAGTTTTCACTACGAACTCACTGTAGAATTTTTTGAGGTTAAAATTCCAAAAAAAATCATGTTAGGGGTGAATCAAGGCATGTGTTTATCTTATTTTACCTATGAATATCCTCCAACAGGTAGAAAAGTCATAAATAAGTTGCAGAAGGTGTTGTAGTGAAAATGCCACAAAAACTATGCTACGAACTTGCCTAAAATACTCTATTTTTCCAGCGAGCTAGAGTTTCAGTCTTTTTGAAGCATTTAATTTGTTTCAGGGAGTAGATGAGTCATCAAAAGAGATTGTGGATTATCATTGGGACACTTGTTGATGAAGACAACTCAACAAAACACTTCATAAGGATGACATGGTTGCCATCACATCATTTTTGCCACCTCACCAATACACAGCTCATATTCAAATTCGAAATATCAGGGCCTAAAATCTAGCATGATAGTTTGCCACCTGATGATGGTTGTTTCCACCCAAACAAGTTTTTTTGGCTCAACAGCCATCATTAGCATGGGTTATTTAAAGTTTTTTTGAAGCAATTAATAGTGATAGAGTCCTTTTAGATTACAAACTCTTTCCAACAAAATTATCTATATTTTCTTTCAATGTAATTAATTCCTTTTTGGATTAGATCTCTAGATCAATTTCGAGAGTCTAGCCCAGGTGGCAGACCTATATAAAAGGGATTTCACTCTATAAATAGGGGATTTTTAGAGTTAGAGAGGGTTGATGGATGTAATGACCAAAGCTACTATTGTAATCTTTTTCCTATTCAGTTAATAGACAATTGCAGAAGTCTTTTGTTCAAACCTAAGATTCTGATTGAGCTCTTATGTGTTTGTCTCCTTTATCTTTTCATTGTTAATTCAACTTACTCATACATAATTAATTGAAATTCATAAATCTTATGCTCCAACTTCATTTATGTATTATATTTGTTGTTAAAATTATTTTTGTAAGAGCTCATGTGCCTCAACTTCCATGAATGATACTTTTTTGTAATTGACTTTTCATGTTGACTCCATGCCCAATGGTAGCCATTACTCATCTTCCACCCACAAAAAATCATTTAAAGGACATTCAAGAGTTATCCATCTTCATTATAATCTTTTTTATTTAATATCTTACCTTTTATTGACAGAGCCCTCTCTAGTTGGAAGGACTAACTACCAACCCCAAGTAGTTTGAAATAGTTACATCAGATTGGCCGTTGAACAACCCAATTAGTCCCAGTTTGGTGATAACACTTGGCACATTGCCTCTTTACGATTTTAAAAGGCTTTAGTTTCTTCTGGAGTCCAAGAAAATGTGTCTTTCTTCAATAATGTTGTTATAGGTGTTGTTATTCTCCCATAATTATTAACAAACTTGTGATAATACCCCATCAACCCAAAAAATTCTTGAAGATGCTTTATGGTTATGGGGATTTTCCATTCCTTAATGGATTTAATTTTGTTAGGGTCTACCTTAACACCCTCATATGATATAATATGACCCAAATATTCCACCTCTTGTACTCCAAAGAAACATTTGGAGTTTTTTGCATATGATTGTTTCTTCTCCAATAGTTTGAGCACTCTATCAACATGTTGAACATGATCCTTCCAAGACTTATTGTAGATTATTATATCATCAAAAAATAATAACACAAATTTTCTAATGAAGGGTTTGAAAATGGAATTCATCAAACCTTGAAATGTGAAGGTGCGTTAGTAAGTCCAAAATGCGTGACAAAAAATTCATAATGTCCCTCATGAGTTATGAACGTTGTTTTCGGAATATATTTAGTATTCATTATAATGTGATGATATCCTAAATGAAGATCCAACTTGGTGAAGTAAATTGCTCCATGTAATTCATCCAACAATTCATCAATGACAAGAATGGGAAATTTGTATTTAATAGTGAGCTTGTTGAGCTCCCTATATTCTGGACACATACACCATGATTCATCCTTCTTATGCACTAACACTACTAGAGCAGAGAAATAACTATGACTAGGTTGAATTATACCGGCCTCTAGCATTTCTGCAACCATACGTTCAATTTCACTCTTTTGGGTATAAGGATATATGTAAGGCTTGATTTTCATAGGAACACTTCCTGGAATCAAAATAATAGCATGATCATGATCACGAATATGCGGGAGGCCTTTAGGAGACTCAAATACCTTTGAATGATTGTCCAAGACTTTTTAGAAATCTGGAGAAATAAATGATTTCGATGTTTGAACCTCTAGTGAGCATAATTATGAAATTACACCCCATTTTTCTTTCTACAGAAGGCTTTTTCATGCCATTAGAATTGATGATATTTCCCCGTTTCCTTGTGATACCCCTTAATTCTACTTCCTTTCCTTCCCAAAAAAAAATTCAAGAAAAGTTCTTGAAATTAAAAGCTATTGTCCCCAAAGATTGTAACCACGGGACTCTTAATAAAACATGAGCACCACCCATTATAATGGAAAGCATTAGACTATTCAATACATATTCCCCTTTCTAAAGTAATTTATAGTTCCTCCATTTGCAACCATCGCTTGACACTTTAGTGTTGGATAGAGGAAACAATTCAATTCCATAGCTTTCTTACAATGAATAAACTTATGGGTGCTACCTAGATCAATCAACACTATTACCATTTTCTTCTTGGTATACCTTTCTATCTTGAGAGTTTGAGGAGTGGTAATTCTTTCCAATTCATTACAAGATATGGTCAGATTCATTTCTTCTTTTCTATAGGGTTGGTTCCCTGTGTATATTCTCTTTGATGTTTCTGTCTTGATCCGTTCACAATCAATGTAAAATAATTTCTTCTTGGCACACTTATGACCTTTAGTGTACTTTCTATCACAACTGTAGCAAAACCCTTTTGCTCTTTTTTCCTCCAATTGTTGTAATGTCAACCTTGTAGGTTGTGGAAGGCTAGGAGCAGCAACACTTCCATATTTATACTTGTGAGTGGTATACATCCTTGTTGCCATAATTTGTCTTTCAACTTTTCTTGCCACCTTGAATGCCTCCTCCAATGAATTAGGTTCTCAAAGGTGAACCTCATGTTGGATGTTATCCTTTAAAATCCCTATAAAGACATCAATATTATGCTCCTTTGTACTATCAATTACCCTGATATTCAATTTTTGGTAGTCCTCAATGTGCTCTTCCATTGAACCTTTCTATTTGAGATTTATCAATTGGCTAAAGAAGGTGTTTCTCTTTGTATCCTCGTAATATGCTATCATTTCCTTCGTAAAAATTGACCAAGTGACAAGTGGTTCACGAGAACAAATCCATTGATGCCATACAAACTGGTTGGGTTCTAAATATAAATATGCAATACGTACCTTTTGTGTGTGTTTTACATCATGTAGATCAAAATATTGCTCTGTATGTAGTATCCTTGTCATCAAACTTCCTCATATTGATATTTGGAATGTGGCGGGTCTTAAACCCAACATTTGAGTCTCTAAAATCATAATTCATGTTCCTTCTGTCCTCATCATGATTTTCATGGATTATATTGTCACAATTGGGAAGCCTTTCTTGCAACAACTTTGTCAAACCTTCCATGTATGATTTAAAACATCCATGCCTCCTTTTATTTTTTCTCTAAACCATCCATCTTAAAATTCATCACTCCCAATCCATGTTTGGTTGCTCTTTGTGAGAGTGAAATTTTTTGCACTTGGTCCTGTAACTTTCATATATCATGTTGCATTTCTTCCTCTTCTTCATGCGTCATATTAGAGCTTTCTGGTTGTTTATTGGGTGTGTATTTTTTTTGTTTCAAGGCATATTAGAATGAAATAATGATATCTATGCTTCTTTATTCCCTTTGATATTTAAATTGTATCTCTATAATTTTGGATTTCCAAGATCTGAAATTCCATCCTACGGTAGCCCTCTGATTCTTCTTTCCAAATCCACAAGTTAGACCAAAATTGGATTCTTCAAGATAATGCTATGCCCAATCTCCTAAAATTTCTCGATTATGGACTGGTTCAGTAGAGAAAAATTGTAATGGATGTCACGTGTAATTGTTTCAACCTTTGGCCTTGAAAATGATACAGGAAAAATTAAATTCATTTCACTTTTAATAAATTTTTATGAAATTAAAATTCAATGTTCATAGAGAAATTTATGACGTTTTTCCCAAGGTCACTTGTTTGAGACTCAATTGTGGAGCATGCAAAAACCCTAACTTCTTCGAACCATATCTCATAAAATATAGTGAACCAAGATCTACTTTTTTAACAGGAAGTTCATCAAGATTTCGACTTCGCGTGGTTGAAATTTCAGCTTCTGAACATTCGTATAGAAAAATTTATAGTGAAAATTCCAAGATGAATTGTTTGAGGCAGTGAAACATTAGAATCTAAAGCTCTATTACCAAATGTTATGTAACCAACTCACAAAACAGAAGAAAAGATAGATCAACGACTTCAAAATTATCCTCTTCGAGGGGAAAACCTCCTTTAAATTACATAAATGAATAATTCTTGGATGAAATAAATGATAAGACCTCCTTGGTATATATATGAGTCTAAGGGGTCACAATATAATCATAGGCTACATAAAAATAATAATTTAAGGGCACAACAATAACAATAGGGGGCTACTCCAACAATAACAACAAGGGGGATACACTAGTATTATAGGGACCTAAAACATATAAAAAATAAATTTCTAATCAGTTAGAAGAATAAACTCTAGTTGTTGGAATTTAAGGAAATTTCACATGGTTCAAATCAAGGTTGATATATATCTAAGCCTCAGAGGAGAAATATCTGTATATATTGCAATTTCATAGGGAGATCTAAAGCACAAGATTTATATTTTCATAGGCCAAGCCATGGGTGCGAATTTCAGAGGCAAGACATTCGATTTCTAGATCTAGTCTTGAGGAAAAGCTTGAATAGCCTCAGAAGTAGTGTTTGTAGGCAATGTGGTTGTTGGAAAACAGTTTTGGTGATAAACTCAGTTGATTCAAAAAGCATATATGGGCATAAAATTTTTTCAACAAGGGTCACAATTGCAGATCTGCATTAGGGAGGAAGAGAAAAACACACATAAGATATTTCCTCAAAGGGTTTTTAGTTTCCAATTTTCAAGAAAGGAGGTCATGATTTCTAGTAGCAGAAGGTCATAGTAGGCTTGATAGTCCAACCAAAATGAGCTTCAAGTGTAGCAGTGCATGTGCTATATTTCAAAGAACGATGTGCAAAAGGTAGAGCGAGTTTCCTAGTAGTTGTGTAGCAGGTAGTGTGAGAGCTAGAGAAGGACTTCCAGGTGTAGATATTCACATTCCTAAGGGAGTGCAAGTAGTAGAAGAAGGTCGAGCGGAGAAGAGTAGGATATTTTTAGATCTAGTCTCTAGTTTTTTTTAGTTTTCCAAGGATGGCCACAGTAGGATTCAAGGATCAAGACAAACATGAGGAAGCCTCTAACTTTGGTGTATGGTATGCCATAATGCAATTCCTATTGGATGAGTATGATAAGAAGGATTTCGTGGAAAATATCATGGCAGAGCTAGCATATTCACAATAGTGGGAAACCTTCAAAAAATAAATGGCGAAATTTAAGAGAATGGTCAAGGATGGTGTTTGAGATCATGTCATCCTGCATGCTGCAGATAAAAAAAAACAAAGGGTATGTGGGATGTGATCATAAATTTGTATGAGAATCCATCAAAGAATCGCAAAATTATTCTCAAGGAGAAGTTGAGGACCACTAGGTTGCAGATGGGTGAAGGCGTTACTTCCTATCTCACCGGACTTCAGAATGTCAGAGATGAGCTTGCAGCTATTGGGGATAAACCATCTGAGGATGAGATGGTTCACACAACTCTAAATGGGTTCTCCAAGGAGCGGCGTACATTCTTCCAAGTTATCTATGGACAAGACACACTTCTAGGATGAGATTACCTAGGGAGTCACTTTACACATGAGGAGTTGAGACTCAACCTTGCAGAGGGTGCTATTAACAACATCAGCAACAAAGGACCGAAAGGTAAGGAGGAAGAGGAAAATGTAGCCCTTGCAAGTAAGGGGAAGTCGAAGAAGGGTCCCAGTCATGGAAAAAACTCAAACGGAGGTGAGAAGAAGAAAAAGGGCATGTCAAAGGTCAAATTCTTTATATTTGGTGAGTTTGGCCACTACGTCACCAAGTGTCCAAAGAGAAGGAAGGACAAGAAGGGGCAGGAGTAGAAAACAACTTCGACAAAGATAGATGAGTTGATTTCTAGGTTGGAGGAGTTAGCATTGATATCAACTATACCTCCAGATGGAGGTGGAGCGTGATGCTTTAGAGTTGTAGCATCATGCAATATTTTTGGGAAGAAAATTGTTCTTCACATGGATAAATTCCTTTGCTACTGGAGCCCAAAGTGGAGAGTAGCAAGATCAGTGTTTAGAAGTCATAGCTAGGTTTGAGGAACAATGCAGAGATATTTGAAGTTAGAAACTCAAGCGACAATTGCAGAGACAGTTGTAGGGACACAATATATCAGTAGCGATCAAGTTTCCAATTGTAGTGGTAGTAAATTCGTGTGATTGGAGGAGGTTGTGCAAATTGCCCAATTGTAGGATGAAGGTGCAGTTCCAGCCATAGTGAGATTCCATGAGGGAGATTCCATCCAAGAGAGATTTCCAAGTTATGTTTTAGAGGGAGATCAGGTGACATCATACTCACTATTGTGAAAATTGCAACAAATGTGAAAATTAGCAACAAAACAGTGGCAGCAACAATGTGAGGTAATATGAGTATGTGCAGTTTTTGGTGGACAATGTTCACCATATTTACTTCTTCATAGTGATTTCTAGTGATATGAAGTGAGATCAGTATGAGAGGTGAAGAAAAGAGGTGTAAAAAATGTTAGATATCTGCAATTTGGTCTATCCAACTACATGTTGTAGAGGAAATATGTTGGGGAGAGAACACCTTCCTCGCTAAGAGGGAGTGTTATTTTTTTATTATGACAGTAACATCATACAAGTGTTCTAGTCTCATATGGTGCTAAGAGACTAGGGAAGACAACATATCCAATACCCAAAAATGGTTTCACGAGATATGGCTATGAAACGCCTTAATTAAATTAATTATCCAATAATTAAATTATTTCCTAAGTTTAACTTAGGAAAGTTGGTTAATTAAAGTAATTGATTAAGGATATTTGAGATTGCTTTAGAGACTTCTATTGATGAAGTATAATGTGCCTTGGCCATAAATGGAGATTTAATCTTCGTCTTTGAAGTCTCGAAGAGAGATTATAAAAGAAACTCGAAGGGATGGAGAGAGATGTAATTATGAGAGCATCAATTATCTTGGCAGGTCGAGCTACCTAGTTCACAGCTTCAGTGAGGACGTGGTTCAAGCTAGAAGGAGAGCATAAAAGAGAGGAAGCAACAGATAATTTGGGAGGAGGATTCAAGAGATTTTCCCAACAATTTTTTAGTGTCAAAGAGGTAGGAAAAGGGAGGCCAAATTCTTTTGTAGAGAGATTCGTCCAGGCAGTCGAGTTAGCCATTCCAGTAGAGCGAATTTCTAGAAAGGGTTTGTTTTAGTTTCTGAAGGTCAGATATGAGTCTGGAAGGTAGAGAGAACATTTTCCAGAGGAAGAGGGAGGCTAAATGATCCATTTGGAGGAAAATTCGGGATTGTGTATATTTCCTAGAGCCAACAGTGCAAATTCAAGGCAAAGTGTGAATTTGCTAGTGTCGGGTTTGAGTAGGCCATAGGAGGTTAAATTGATTGCAAAAGGATAAAATCAACTCTGGAACATTTTCGTCAGATATTATTCAGATGATTACTAGTGGGGCATCCAAATTATTATACTCTCAAATTTGCCGCATAATTTTAAAATAAACCCTCATTTGCTGCACGAGTTTTCCCTTTGGGGTTTTTCCAGGAGATTTTAGTCCAAAATAATTGTGTCAATTTTTATGTGTGTGCAGCTATTTTTCAATTCATAATTTTAATTTCGCAGTGTATTTTTATTGTGAATAATTGCAATGTGATTTATTTATTAATTGCCGTATAACAAATAAACTACTAATAAGTTAGCAGAACAAACTCTAGTTGTTGAAATTTAAGGAAATTTCACACTACAAATAATATGAAAGGTGAAAATTCGTAGCAGAAGGTAAACACCATCCCGTATGGAGCATTCATCGAGTGGGAGTGACCTTCTTGGCTTCCATAAGGCTTTAGTTATGGGTTGGAGGTTACATTAAATGGACGTAAAGACCTTTAAATTCCTCAATGGTGTGATTGAGGAGGAAGTATACATGGAGCAACCTCGGGGCTTTGTGATATATGGGAAGGAGTCCCATGTTTGAAGATAGAAGAAGGCTTTGTACAAAATAAAGCAGGCTCTCAGAGCATGGTATTCTAAGATTGATGGATACTTGAGTTTGGGCTTTACCAAGAGTGATGTGGATCCTAACCTTTACTTCAAAGTTGTTGATGGTGATCCTTTGATCCTGGTGTTGTATGTTGATGATTTTGTTCCTTATTGGGGTAGAGAGGCTCATTGTCGGGTGAAAGTGGGAGTTGGCTTCGAAGTTCAAGATGAAGGATCCTCACTTGAAGCATTATTTCTTGGGATAGGAGGTGTGTCAGAGGCCAAGTGAGATATTTTGTGCACAAGAGAAGTAAATAGTTGAGATATTGAGGAGATTCAATATAATGGATTGTAAGTCCAAGGTTACACCTATGGTTTCAAATATGAAGAAGCTGAGTAATTTTGCTTCAAATTCATATTTGGTGGATCCCATAATGTATAGGAAATTGATTGGATTCTTGATGTACCTGGTTACACTACAAGGAAAAGACCCTCTAGCGGAGGTTATAAAGGAGGTTTTTAGTGTTATAAAATTGGCCAAAATTGTCAAAAAAACATTTGCTACAATATATGTTTATGGTTACGAAGGTTTTGGTGGAGCTTTTAATGGAAATTCAAGACAACTAAAAAAATTGGGCGGATGTTTTTTTCATTGGTGTGCTACTAATGTTTCAACGCACCAGTGTGTGTCATCTAGATGATGGCCCCAGGGCGGTCGAAGGTTACTGCACCGGGCCCTCAAGGTATAAAACTGCACAAGGCATAGTGTTGGTGATACAACGCATGGGGCCATACTAATTGGTCTTGGGATTTGTGCGGTGTCCATAGGTCGTTCATATAAAGTGCGTGAAATATAGAAATGCGCAGAGGTCATACTAAATGTCAAATAAATATGATAAGTATAATTGGTATTATTATTTTGCAGCGTTCCACTAATGGCAAATTCTAACGATGCGAGGAAGAATCAATCATACAATTCAAATTTTCACTATTACACAAAATTTTATTAGTTTTACATTATTTATCGTTTTATAAGTTGTAAGCTTATACCATTTACTGCAAACGCCTAAAAGCAGATTAATACGATGACTAACACGCCTTTGGTGTTTATTTCATGTTTTGAAACATCAGTCTTGTGGCGATTGCAATTATTATGATTGTTTTAAATTCATTATTCATCAAAAGTCGACACATCTTATAAAAATATTTATATTAATCAAATTTTTATTAATGCAATTGAATGTGATGTTTGGATTAATTTGTTATATCATATCATAATTATTGTGGTTTTTAAAAATTCATTATTCATCAAAAGTAGACACATATATATATATCTTATAACAATATTCATATGAATTAAATTTTTATTAGTGCATTTTAGAATGATAATGGAGAATGCAATAGAATAAATTAAAACATGTTATATATATATATATGTGTATTATTATTATTATTATATATAGTAATAATGTGTCTATATATATATATATATATATATATATATATATATATATATATATATATATATATATATATATATATATATCTTTGTGTGTGTGTGTGTGAAAAAGATAGTCTTTGTCATACAAAATGGGCTATTACACTAGCTTTTCCAATGGGAAACCGATTTGCAGGTGGAAATACGGTAGCTACAGGTATCTATGATTTTCTACCCACATAAATGGTCACTGGATTTCCATTTATAATACAAGCAGAATTTTTACTAGTTTCATCCATAGGACCATAGCTCAAACAAGTTACAGATGCCATTCAGGTTCAATTGAAAGCCAAAGATGTGATTTTATGCAACGTCATCTTTGCCGGTAAAAGTTTATGTAAGCCAACCGAAACTCGGACAATACTCCCAATTGCTTTTAAACGCATTCTGGAGAATCTTTCCCTTCATGGGACCTACCAACCCGATCAACAAAGTCAATTGATCTTTCTCTGTTGTCCTTAAGGGAATGAGAATCCTTCCCTTCATGGTGCCTTTTGGCTTTATCGACTGCCTCAATTGATCTTTCTCTACTGTCCAATCTTTCCCTACTGCCCTCAATCAAATGCTCTTTGCTGGTCTCAACTTGTACTCCTTTTCTCATTTTGTACTCTATCAAGCTCTGTAGCCAAGTGGACTCCAACTTGACAATATAGATACAAATAGTGTAGGGGGCAAGAGGCAACCTTGTTTTACCCCAATGATACTTAGGATAAAATCTGATATCTCGTGTGTTGGTGCATAGATGACCAAGGATTGACTCATATAAAATGCATAATGGTTGACAAAAGGGTTTCTGAGATGCCAATATCTCTGAGTATGTGGAATAAAGCCTCTATGGGGATAGAATCAAAAGCATTTTTGAAAGTCTACGAAACAACAGTAAACTTTCCAGGAACAATGTTGGGCTTCCTCAATTATGGCTTGGAGTGTAAATATGCGATTAATAGTTTGGTGCTCAGGTTGGAATCCAAAATTTCCTCTAGCTCTATGTTTCACCTTCTAAATCTCCCTAAATAGTTGCAGGTGGAGGGAGGTAGCATAGAGATTTAAGAAGAAAATCACAACAAATAGGTCGAATGTAATGCAAGGTAAATCAGAAACGGTATGTAGTGGGAGCATGAGTGCAGCTCCTATAACGTAATATCTAACTTTTTAGGTCCAAGACCTAGAGGGTCAAATTATTCATCTAAGATATAAAATGTCACAAAGATGAGATTCCAAGAGAAGAAAGGGTCCCTCTCAAGAACTTGAGAATCGGGAGAAATATCTTGATTGAAGGTTTCCTATAGAAAGTGATCAAGGTTTGGTGGAGCTATCGCCTACTAATTAGGGAGAATAAGGAGAAATTGCTGGCCTCTAAAACTATATTTCTAGTAGGGGAATCTCTCCTACCATCTGAAGCTCAAGTGAAGAATCCCCTCATGGAGGAATAGATAAATTGGAATATCTGATGTTTTGGAAGATCTAATATTGTGCATATAGGTTTCTCTTTGTAGAGACCTCGATCAGTGGGAAGGAGGTTAGCTTATGTGATTGTAAAAATGTCCTGGACAATGACACTATTGCAAGGGTATCATGGGTGGAGGTCCGAGGTCTCCTCGAGATCTCATGAATATGCATACTGAGGTTGCACTGCTCTCTACCCGTAAATTATTTATTCTATGTGTGAGGACTACAAAGGAGGGAGGTGATTATATTGTTGTGGGTTGATGGGATTTATTTTAAGGCTCCTCCATTTGAGTCTGTTGTGGGTGGAAAATTCGACAGGTTGAATTGTGCCCCTACTGGATGAATTTGCAACATCAAAGCTTTTTTATTCAGCATAACAAAAAATCTATTTTTTCAAGTGATATTGTTGTTGAAGTCATATAAGGAAGCCTCTTTACACTGCACTGAAAACAGGAAAAAAATCATGTGAAAATCCCTTGAATTTGAAGAGGAATCATTGAAAAATCTATATGCAAAAATCATTTTGAAAATATTTGAATGCAAACTATTTATCAATAGTTTAAAAATATCAGCAGTTTATAAGTATCATTTTTTTGCAAATATCAACAATTTGAAAATATCAACAGTTTGCAAATATCAACAGTTGCAAATATCAACAATGTATACATCCCATTTTTTTTTACAGGTATGCAACCTTAATAAAACAACTAGTATTGTAGTTTGGTTACTAAACATAAAATTTAATGAAAGACATGACCACTATTGGCTTCTCTCAGACCAATGTTTGAAGGAAGAGTCCTGATTTCCAAGATCCATGTCTTCTATCATTTGGTGAAATATGTATTCCTTGAATTCTATAATTTGCTTGAACTGAATTTGTTGATATCCTATGATTTGAAGCAGCAAAATGAGATAATTTTCTAATATTTGGGACCATATTTCTCAACATACTACATTCTTCCTCCACAAAATCGATTTGATTTTTTTATTGCATTTTTGTTCTCAATTATGGCATTTTGAGAAGTGCACTAGTGGTAGTTTTCATATAATTTTTTAGTTACAAAGAAGAGGGAAATTCTCTTGCATTGAATGGATTATGTCTTCAAATAACTTCTTGGACTTCCTAGGCTTCTCTAATCCATGGATATTATAGGTAGAAAGAAACATAGTTGTTAGCCAATAGCTCTTAAGGGGTTCAAAATTCCATTCAGGACCGTGAATTCAAGATATAGGAAAAACCACACTACATTGCATACCACAAAACACTACAAGAGAACCTAATATCCATATATTTTTGGAGCCAAATAAACTTGAAGGACCGAATCCAGATAAAAACTAAAGACCATACCCCCAGAAGAAATTTCTTGGAACACCAACAGACAATAATTCACTGAAACTATAAACAAGAAGAACAGTAAGATTGAAGCCAATATCTATGAGCATGTGGAATAAAGGCTCTATGGGGACATATTCAAAAGCCTTTTTGAAATTCTATGAAACAAAAATAAACTTTCCAGGAGCAATGTTGGGCTTCCTCAATTGTGGTCTGGAGTGTAAAGATGTGATTAATAGTCTAGTGCTCAGGTTGGAATTCAGCCTTTCCTCGAGCTTTATGTTGTCTCTTCTCAATCTCCCTACAGAGTTGCAAGTGGAGGGATGCAACATAGAGATTCAGAAAGAAAATAACCACAAATAGGTCCAATGGATTGCAAGGTACATCATAAAAAGTATTTAGTGGGAGCATGAGTGTAGCTCCTATAAAAGGAATATCTAACTTCTGAGGTCAAATACCTAAAGGGTCAAATTATTCATCTAAGATATAAAATGTTACAAAGCTGAGAGTCCCAGAGAAGAAGGGGTCCCTCTCAAGAACTTGAGAATCAGGAGAAATATCTTGATTGAAGGTTTCCTAGAGAAAGTGTTTGGAGGAGATATCACCTACTAATTAGGGAGGACTAGGAGAAACTGCTAGCCTCTAAAATAGTATTACTAGTGGGTGAATATCTCATACCATCTGAAGCTAAAGTGAATAATCCTCTGATGGAGAAATTTGGATAAATTTGAAGATCTGATATTGTGCATATAGGCTGCTCTTTGCATAGACCTGGATCAGTGGGAAGGAGGGTGTCTTATGTGATTGCAAAAATGGCCTGGACAGAGACACTAGTGCAAGGATCTCATGGGTGGAGGTAAGTGGTATTCTCGAGATCTCATGAATTTTCATACTGAGGTGGCATTGCTCTCTACCTATAACTTATTTCTTATGTGTGTGAGCTCTACAAAGGAGGAAGGTGATCATCTTGTTGTGTGGGTTGATGGGAGTTATTCTAATGCTCCTCCATTTGAGTCTGTTGTGGGTGGAAAAGCCAACAAGTTGAATTTTGCCCTGACTGGATGAATTTACAACATCAAAGTTTATTTATTCAACATAACATAAAATCTATTGTTTTGAGTGATACTATTGTTGAAGTCATATAAGGAAGCCTCTGTTTCCTGCATATTAGATAAAACCTTTGTATAGTGAAAAACTTTGTAGTGATATCTTTTGCTAATATTTGAAGTGTTTTCTTCCACTTCTAACATCCAAATCTACAATTCATATAACCTATAAAATTCTAATATAACTTCATACATTGAGGTTCTCTCTCTAAAAAAGGTTCTGAGAAATCCCTAAGCTCAGAAAGATTTCCTTCACTGAAAACTATCAAGTCTCTGCATCTGAAAGAATTTGAACAGGAATAGTTTTCCTTCCCATAAAACATATTGGTCCCTATTTTTTTACCATATTATTCATCTCATGGATGTATTTGCAGAGCAGTAGGGAGTTCTAATAATTCTATAGAATCTAGATTTGCACAACAATATTTTTGCTAGAGTTTTCTCTTCATGGATTTTTTTTCTGTTTAAATTTGAATATTTTGTTTCCTTCATGATCACTAATAAAACTCATCACCACTACTACACATGGGATCATCACCAGGTGCTACATAAACATCATTTGGCTCAAATTTCAAGGACTCCTCAAAATCCTCTCCAACCTCAATATCAATGCTAGTAGTAGCATGAGAAACAACACTACAGTTAGCAGAACTAGAAGAACACATTTTCCAAACTACATGAGAACTACTTCCCTCACGAGTCACCATGTGCCATGCTTGGTCTTGGTGGTTCGCTTCCTTCAACCCCTGGTTCAACTACCATATCTTCATTGGAATCAACACCCTGAACTCCACTAGACAACGATTCACCATTTTGTAGTATTGATTCGCCATTTGTAGTGGTGTTTCGCCATGATTTTACAAGATAATATAATATCGTGAGAGATTTTCTAAAAAAATTATATATACATATTATTTTATTAATAAGATCACCTTCCATTTTTCCTTTGTATCATGGGGATTCACCCATTTATTATACATATAAATTTAGCGGGGTTCTTAAAATTTTCCCTGATGATGAGATGTTAGAAAATGTTGACACTCACACATATGGAGATAAAAGAGCTGGCCATGTTTTACGATATCATGTTAATCGCATTTTTGGTACATACTTCATAAAGGAAAATGTGGCAGTTCAAGCCCAAATGTTGAAAGGTCTCCTATCATTAAGGAAATTAAAAGAAGCTATGACTTTATTGGGTATTCGAAAATCAACAAAGGATAAAAAAATGAAGGAAATTGTGATACAAAATATAAATAGTGTTATAAATATAGTTAGAAGATTTAGAGAGAAAAATGTTTCAGTTGCACGTAGAGAAATATATACGGCAGTGATTTCATCAAGTACTAAAGAGAATCTCTTGGTAAAATCTATGGCACGAGCATTAGGAACCTCACGAAACACTTTGCACAAACATCAGAAATTTCAGTTACAAATATATGTAAATGATGAAATTGCTTGTTGGAGAGCTATTTGTAGGCAACCATACAAATATAGACTTGGAGAAAATGTTTAAAAAAATATATATGAATATTAGAAGAAAAATTCACGTGTTTCGCCAAATGCAAGGGATGTGATGCGAAGAAGAATATCATGAAATCAATACGAAACACATGCAAAAAATTTCTTGGACACCACTCAGATAGAGTTGTTCAACAAGTTCATAGAAGCTAATTATGAAATTGATGTCTCAATCAGTGATTTTGTGCAACAAAAACCATGGTATGTAAAACCTATCACTATACGCGACACTTGTTGTTGTCATTATCATGTGGAATTTCAGTTATATTATGACACATTCCTTAATTTTGGTAGAACATTTTGGAAAGATTCACCTCCTCCTTCGACTATCCATGATTTCATATCTCAAATTCTATGTGGAAGAGAAAGTGATGAATTATTTTACGAAAAGAAATGTGTTGGTGGTAAAAAATGTGATGACTATGGAAATTTGACTAAATTTCAAAACAAATATCGTATTGATATAAATAATCAATCATTGTCCAACATGGAAGTGAGATGGAAGGGATATGAATATATCCATACATCGATTCAAGGTTAAAATAGTGCTAAAAGAATTGAATTACAATAAGAAGGATTTTTTTGTGATAGATTTTTTGAGAAAGTTTGAAGTATAAATTTATAAATGCACCAAGCATTCCCATAGAGCTCGATGGCAGGACTTGCAATTCAAAAAATCCCATGAATTTTTTCCACCAGGGACCATTTTTTTCGTAATTGATTTGCAGAAAAATACACATTTGTTCCACAAAAAGAAATTCAGAGTGAATACTATCATTCTGACCAAGTCTCCATGCTCATCCATATTCTATATAGACATTCTGAACAAAATGTTGATCATATAGAAAGCACTAGTGAAAATCGGCATGTTATTAAAGAATATCATTTTTATATCATTGACGATCTTACACATGATACATACTTTGTACAACACTGTTTTGGAAAGATTTATGACTGCTTGAAAAGTCGTGGAATAAAATTCAATGAACACTGGATATGGTCAGATGGATATGTAGGTCAATTCAAATCTTCACGATCCTTATTTTGGTTGTGTTTTCTTCATATGAAAACCTGCATTAAACATTGTTGGAATTTCTTGGAGACTGGTCATGGAAAAGGAGAACATGACGGTGCAGGGGCATGCATAAAACAAGCACTTCAAAGATATCAAATGGACCCCTATGCAAACCGACTTGTGGACGCTAAAGAAGTTGTTCAATGGTGCATCGCTGCACTAATCCATGAGACTAACCCATCAAGGGAAGTGAAAAGGTACATTCAATTTAATTTTTATTGGATATCCAATTTTAAACAATGTACATTTATCACAATGATTATCTTTGATGGTATTTTGATACCATATTTACATTCTTCTTTGAATTTTCCATATAGGTTTTTTTGGCATATTGGGGTCAAAGATGTAGATAGATCGATTGGAAATGACGTTGAAACAATAAAAGGATTCGAAAATTGAATTCAATTAAAACAAAGTTTTACACAAATGTGTTTGCATTGGATAAAATAAAATATTATTGTTTTTGTCATGTTTGCATAGACAACACAGAATCCAATGATGTTTGTGAAAACAAAATGTATGTAAAAGATTGGAAACATACAAAGCTAAATACAAAGGGGAAAATTTCAGTTCCAATGTTTGAAGAAATGCAACCAGAGGAGACTACAATATCATCTGATGGTGATCGAGTTTCTGATCTTGTTAGAGAAGGTAACATTTGAATTTCTTTCAAATGATAGAGATCTAGAAATAGATACTAAAATTATTTTAAAGTTATTTTTTCATGTTAATTATGATCTAAATTTAAATACATATAAGTTTTTTATTATTATGTAGGAGATGTTTTTGCCATAATTGCACCTAATATCAACAATGAAAATGTGAAGTATTATTTGATGTGTTTCACTGAACAAAAGATGAAATTATTAGAAAACTATAATGATCATAGGTTTCAATATGATAGAGGTTCTATTATACTAAAAGGTTATTTCATCAGACAAACTGTTCAAAGTGGGGATTTTGTTTACTTTGAAGACTATGAACCTGATGTCATAATTTGTTGATATAGTCACTTGGTGTGTGCAACACACATAAATTTTATAAAGGTTTAATCAAAGAAAAAAATGGAAATTAAGAAATGGAAAATGTCAAAATCCGATCATGAACGGATCATTGAAGATGGCATTCCATTGGAATTTTTTTGATTGAACTGCCCAACAATTTCTTCTCTTTGGATTCATGTTTTAGAACTTCCATAACTCAAATAAAAATTGAACTGCCTTGTTATGTTATCTGTGCAAGTGTTTGCACATTCACATTGTTTTGGTACATGGACAATAGTATCAACTGAAAGTAGTTTTTCTATGTGCATTGATGAAAAATGTTGCATGTACTGGTTATATATGTTCTAGAATGAAATTAACTGAAAGTATCTTTTCTATGTGCATTGATGAAAAATGTTGCATGTACTGGATATATATGTTCTAGAATGCAATTAACTGAAAGTAGATTTTCAATACATGAATTGATGAAAAATTTTGCACGTGTTAGGAAAAATACTGAGAGGGGGGGTGAATCAGTATTTAGAGCTGACTGAAAACTTTTCACTTTTTGTTTCTCTTAAACCCATACGTTACTTTAGTGAACCCAATTCGCATATAAATGTGGATATCCTTAAGAAAACTTGCATATGTCCAGATATCTTATTATACGTTTAATTATTTACTTAGATCATTACATCATTCACTCATCAGATGTTTAGTAAGCAGTAAGCATGTGCAGTAATAACAGAATAAACCATCACACATAAGCAACACACATGAACACCAGTATTTAAGGTGGAAACCCAATTCGAGAGAAAACCGCCGCTGTTGTCATCTCTGTCTTCAATATTTATTATACAGAAAACTTCTTACAATTTTGTATTAGCGCAGACTCATACCAGCACGCAGGCACCCACCTGCAGAAAGGCTACAACCTTCTCTCGTTCTCCAACCACTACTGGAAGGGAGCTCCAACCCCCTGATTTTAACACCAACTTCTACTGGCAGGATACTTCCACTTTCATACAAAAGGCTTCAACCCTCATATCCACCATATTTCTTCAATTTCTTCATCAGACTTCCGTCAGGTCTTCATCATTTATTTTGCCGATCATCGTAGAGATTCATCATTTCTAGATCATATCCTTAGGTGCATCATATCTGCAAATATCTATTAAAGAGATTTATTTATTAACAACCCTTCCACATGCACACCCTGTATTATGATCCTCTTCTCCTTATATAGTTTAGCCTTTATCAATACCATGAGTCAAAACCACTCAACTGCTAATGGTATTCCTGGACAGGATCAAAATAGGTAATCCAGCGGGGTCTACCCAAGCCCCAAACAACTTTTCATTGTTTTATTTTCTTGATCTCACAATTAATTAATCTAAGGCTTTTTAATATCTCAATCTGAGATTGAGATATTAATCCAATTCCCCCTTTAGTTGTTACAAAAATTAATGTGCCGCTGACTTATATAAAAACCCAGCAGTAATATATATCCATATAACCTTTCGGGCCCTTCAATAATATTTAATCTTCGACTTGGGGGTGAAGATCTCGGCATAACACAACAACGTATATTGAACCAATAATGTGAATGGAAATCGGGTCCCACACCCTTAATACACGACATAATACTTTGGGTTAAACCCGCAAACCTCAATACATGCATATGGGCCCCAACGTTAACAGTCATCTCCATTCGACGGTTTTTATCGCGTCACGCCGCCTCATTTGATCAGACGGATATCGCTCGGCGAAGACGCACGAACAATAACGCGTGATGGTCGCTATACTTTGGTTAACCTTCGCGCATATTCCTCATACGACCATCGTCCGATGGCTTCCCTCTAGATTGACGGTGCTCAACAATATCGCGCGGCATCCTTCGTCGAACGTTAACGTGCGATGGCGCGCAGTGATGGCAGTTTTGTAAATACGCTCAGGGACGCGTGTCGCTCATTCTATGGAATCGCTCCCAACCTGTTGAATACCGCTTGCTCGTCGAGAGCGGTGCGATCAAAACCGAAAACCCCCTTCACTGTTTATTCCTCTTGTGGTTCCTCTCCTTCGCTCAAGGTTCCATCCGTCTTTATTCTGTCATTGCTACGTTTCTCCACGAAAGCATAATTTTGTTTTAATTGTTCTTCCTCCGCTTTATTAGTTCATATAGCCATAATACTGTTATACAGCTCCGATGAAATCCTTATGGACTATTCAACTCGGTTCTTTTGCATTCAACAGGAACACCTTTCTTTGTATTGTCTAACACATGTGGAACGCACTATTACTCTGACCGATAGAGCTTATGTGCCCTGCACACAGAGCACGTCCATGGCTCACTCTCCCAACAGAACTTCACACAAAGTTTCAGGGCATTCCGTACGAGAATTGAACCAATCAATACCCAAATACTCTCGGTATTCTCCACCCATCAGAGTATCACCAGAACTCAATCATACATAGGATTTCCTTTATCCTCCATCAGGATGCATACATATACCGAACTTATTCAAGAAAAGCTTCACACATGATTTAACTCATCCTTATTTACATCGAATTTCCCATTAAATACAGAGCTTTGTTCAATTCACATTCAGTCATATATTTTGCTTGTATAGAACTGCTGATGGCTTTCTGAGTTCTTTATACAGCCTGCATCATTTTTCAGAGAGTTTCCATCAAGGAAAATCAATTCAATATACTAGGATACCAGAAATGCCAACAATAGAACACATGTTCGAGCCGTTGATTCTACCCGACGTGGAAGACAGCTGTGACAAACTCAGTGTCTTGCGTCACTGCGGGGGCTCTCGAGGTACGGATGAAAATTTTGGCTGGTGCCCCCGCACTCAATCTCTGCCATTCATCTGTGTTGTCCCCGCAGTCAACTCGGTCAACTACGGAGGCACTTTTCTCGATATCCGGTGCGCTAGTTATGTCCGCGGGTTGGGCCTTTTGATAGGAAATTTAATTATCAGCGTAGAAATGCCAATAATCTCCCCCTTTGGACTCGATGGCAACCATGACCAGAAATACATTCAGCAATATTCTCCCCCTTTGACATCAAGGGAAAAGGATAGATCAAGATCCTTTGTACCGACAATACCATGCTCCCCCTGAGATCATGCTGCATCTTCAAACATAATTAGAATGCCAACAATGCATCCTTTCCACAAGACTAATGCTCCCCCTTAACCTGTGCATCCAGAGATACCCAACAGCACCACAGCTGTGCTGAAGAATGCTGACCCAGGAAAAAATTTGTTAGCAACTACCCATACGCAGTTTTTTTTCCTTCAGGAAATCCGCGTATCCAATTTAATCTTTTGTATTTAAGTAGATCTGATCTTCTGCATGGCAAAGACTACTCCCAACTTCTGTCTGAGATATTCGAACGCTTCCCTGGGTAAAGGTTTGCTAAATATATCAGCAACTTGTTCTTTGGAGGGCACATATTCCAACTTCACCTTTTGTTCAAGCACTTGTTCACGTAAGAATTGATACTTGATGGGAATGTGCTTGGTCTTGGAATGCATAACAGGATTCTTTGAGATAATGATGGCACTTGTGTTATCACACATAATGGATATATGAGGTGAACATTTTATTTGAAAGTCTTGTAAGGTTTGCATCATCCAGAGAAGTTGAGTGCAACATGATGCAGCAGCCACATATTCTGCTTCCGTTGTAGATAAGGCAATAGAGCTTTGCTTCTTGTTGAACCAAGATACTAACCAGGGCCCCATGTAGAATGCACCACCACTAGTGCTTTTCCGATCATCAACATTTCCAGCCCAATCTCCATCAGTTTAAGCATGAAGAGTGAGATCAGCATTCTTTGGATACCATAGTCCAAAGTCTTGAGTTCCTTGTAGATATTTGAATATTCTTTTGACAGCCTAAAGGTGAGACTCTTTTGGATTAGCTTGGAATCGTCCAACAAATCCAACTGTATGCATAATGTCTGGTCTAGTCCCAGTGAGATAAAGTAGACTTCCTATCATAGATTTGTATTCTAGTTGATTCACTGTCGGAGAATCATCATGAAAACTGAGATTACATCCGGTTACCATTGGTGTACTTACAGGTTTGCACTCTTCCATGCCATACTTCTTCAGAATTTGCTTAAGATATTTTTTTTGTGATAAGAATATGCCATCTGTTGCTTGTTGCACTTGCAAGCCAAGAAAGAATGTTAGTTCTCCAAGTAAAGACATTTCAAATTCTTGCTGCATATCAGAAGCAAATTTCTGACTCATAGACTCTTCATTACTTCCAAAAATGAAATCATCAACATATACAACCACAATCAATAGTTTATCATTTTCAGTTTTTGTGTATAAGTTGCTATCAGCAGACCCCTTTGAAAATCCTTGTTGATGAAGATATTTGTCAATACGATAATACCATGCCCTTGGAGCTTGTTTGAGACCATATAGAGCCTTTTTAAGTCTACAAACAAGATTTTCATCATTTCCCAAAATGAATCCTTCTGGTTGTTCTATATAAACTTCTTCTTCTAGATCTCCATTGAGAAAAGCAGATTTAACATCCATTTGATAAACTTTGATTTGTTGGAAGCTTGAAAAAGAAAGAAACATTCTTATGGATTCAAGTCTAGCTATATGAGAAAAAATTTCTTCAAAGTCTATACCTTCTTGTTGAGCATACCCCTTGCAAACAAGTCTAGCTTTATTTCTTATAACATCCCCATTCTCATTTAACTTGTTTTTGAATATCCATTTAGTTCCAATGACATTTTTGTCATGAGGTCTTGGTACTAATTCCCAAGTGTGATTCTTTTCAATTTGATCAAGCTATTCATTCATGGCTTGAATCCAACATTCATCTTTTCTAGCTTGATTGACATTGTGTGGTTCAATAGTGGATAGAAAATCCAGATAGCTAGAAGATCCTACAAGAGTCCTTCTTGTTTGTACACCTAATCCCTTTTCTCCCAAAATTTGAGATTCTGGATGATTCTTTTGAACATATCTGGATGGAGCCTTTTCAGATAAATCATCTTCGGGTTCTTCATTGGGTTCACTTTCTACATCATTCCCATTTGATGTAGAAGGATATATGTCATCATCGTCTTCTGTTGTTTGTTTTTCTTCTTTTGGAGCTGCAGGAGACTCATCAATAACAACATCAATACATTCAACAATATTTTGAAGTATTTTATTGTAACATTTATATTCTCTACTTCTAGAGGAGTAACCAAGAAGTATTCCTTCATCTGCTCTGGGTTCAAACTTGCCAAGTTTTTCATCATTATTTTTTATAAAGAATTTGCTTCCAAAAACTCTAAAATTCTTCACAGTGGTAGGATTACCATACCATATTTCATATGGAGTTTTATCACTATTTACACGAACATGTGCCTTGTTAAGAATATTTACCGATGTATGTGCTGCTTCTCCCCAAAATGTGTCAGGTGTTCCGAAATCATCAAGCATAGCTCTAGCCATTTTTTGAACTGTTCTATTCCTTCTTTCTGCTACTCCATTTTGTTGTGGAGTACCTGCTACCGAAAACTGTCTTTTTATACCATGTTGTTCACAAAATTCAAGGAATTCATCTGATGTATATTCTCCTCCTCGATCAGATCTAAGACACTTGATTTTTAGATCTAATTCATTTTCAACCAGTGCCTTGAAGATCTGAAATTTCTCAAATGCTTCATCTTTGTGTTTAATCAACCCAATCCAACACATTCTAGAGAAATCATCAATAAACAAGATATAGTATTGTTCACCACGTGGTGAATTTTTCCTCATAGGTCCACATATGTCAGTATGAATGAGTTCAAGAGGCTTACTTGATGATCCTTCCTTGGCATTAAATTGTACTCTGGTTTGCCTACCGAATTGGCAGGATTTGCATATGATGTTTTCAGGTAGAGTAATATCGGGAAGATCACGAACAACTTTAAGTCTGCTTGATTTGTTGATCTGAGAGAAGCTCAGATGCCCCAACCTTCTATGCCATAGCTAGTTTTCTGAAGATTTACTCAAGTAACATTGTTCTTTGCAGTTCTTCAATACATACAGGTTGCTTGGAGTTTTGTTTCCTTTTATAATTGTTTTACCTGTATCAAGATCACGTACCACACATTCTTTTGAACTAAAGACAACTTCAGTTCCTTGATCACACATTTGACTTACACTTAACAGGTTATGCTTTAATCCATCTACATACATGACATTATTAGCTTTCACCTTTTCTTTTAGAAAAACATACCCTTTCCCCTTAATGACAGCAGGAGTATCATTTCCAAATGTAACATTCTTCTCTTTTTCTAGAGCACTATATGCAAGAATTTTGTTTTTGTCACCTGTCATGTGTTTAGAGCATCCACTGTCAATGTACCATTGATTTTCTTCACCTTCTGCAAATAAAGCTATGCCACAATTTTCAACCTGTAATTCCTTCTTTTTCCACACTTTGGAGCTTGAAGGAAATTGCTCTTTTGGCTGGATTTTGCTCCTGCATTCAGATTCTTCATGGCCAAAGTTATTGCAATAAGCACATTCAACTTCATTTTGAAGAGGAGAAAAGTTGTTATAGGTATTCTTCTTTGTTCCGATATCCCTCCTTTTCTTTCTTGCTTCTCTTTTCATAATGGTTTTGTATGCAACACATTGAACAACTTTATGACCAAAATTGTGACATGAGAAACATTATCCATTGAAGAATAATTTTCTGCGATCATGAAATCTTCTACTTGAATTTACCTGTTGGTTGGTGTTTCTTTGAAAGGTATTCATGTTAGTGCTCTTTGAATTGAGCTGGTCATGCTTTACCTGTGAAGATTCTTTATTCCCTTGCTAAGTGGCAGAATGTTTTATACTGGCTGTAGCTGCTTTTAGATAGCTTGGTGCTGAAGTCTGAGAAGATTCTCCGATATATCCAAGACCTGTCTTTATAAAAGGATAACATTGTACCTTGATAATCTCATCTAAGGTTTCAGATCCTTTAGCAAATATAAGATTCAAAGTCTTCACTTTCTCAATTTCTTTTCTTAGACTTACTATTTCATATTCTAATTTCTCATTGTGTTTCTCCTTTTCTTCAAGCTGATTTTTTAGAGTTTCTATGGATGTTTTACTTTCTTCTAAGCATATTTTGAGTGGATTGAATTCATCAAGAAAATCATTGTCCTTTAAAGCATCCATAAAAGTATATTTTTCTTCTCTAGATTCCTTTTCAAATGCCATGAGAAGTCTAAGATCCTGTTCACATTCTTCCTCACTATCAGATAACCCATCACTGTCTTCATGAGTATAGTAACTTTTTCTAGTGCTAAACCGGTTTTTATTCCTTCTTGCTACTTCCTTTCCTTTTTCATGTGTTTCTTTGTGAGGACACTTAGCAGCATAATGACCAACTCTTCCACAAGCAAAACATTTGAAAGGAAGCTTACCTCTAAACCGTCTTGTACCAAGTTGGAGTTTCTTTACAAAATTTACCTCATCTTCTTCTGAGATATACCCTGATCCTTCTATTGCTTGTACTTATTCCCCTTTTGTAGAAGCTCTAAAGACGGCTTCTTTGACTTCAGATGGTCCTCCTCTTCTCATTTCATATGCAGTTAGTATGCCATGAAGTTGCACCACAGTAAGATTTTGAAGATCCTGTTTTTCTTCAAGAGAAGCAACTTTTGACTCAAATTTTGTCATTAGTGATCTTAAAAATTTCTCAACCAAAGTAGATTCGGTTATTGTTTCTCCCAGATTTCTCATACGATTTACAATATCATCAAGACGTAAAAAGAAATTGGCAATGCTCTCCTCATTATGCATTTTAAGATTCTCATATTGAATTTTGAGAGTTTGGAGTTTAGCACTTTTTACCTTTGCATCACCTTCATAACTTAGAATGATTTTGTCCCATATGGCCTTCGCTGTATTAAGCTGCATGACTTTGACAAATTCTGATTCAGTTAGACTTACCAATAGAGCATTGACCGCTTTTGCATTTGTTTCGTAATTCTTTCTTTCTGTTGGATCTGTTGGTACTGCGACTGGATATTGATATCCTCCTTCAACAATAGCCCATATATTTTCTCCCAGAGACTGAAGATAGGATCTCATCATTGTTTTCCAGAAGATTAAATTTTTTTCGTTGAAGAGCAGAGGCCTGATAGATGTTGTTCCATCTTGATTGCTCATCTTGATTTATCTTCCTTCTAGCGGCTAATTTTTTTCAGAAGGACCTACTCCGATACCAATTGTTGGGAAAAATACTGAGAGGTGGGGTGAATCAGTATTTAGAGCTGACTGAAAAATTTTCACTTTTTGTTTCTCTTAAACCCATACATTACTTTACTGAACCCAATTCGCATATAAATGTGGATATCCTTAAGAAAACTTGCATATGTCCAGAGATCTTATTATACGTTTAATTCTTTACTTAGATCATTGCATCATTCATTCATCAGATGTTTAGTAAGTAGTAAGCATGTGCGGTAATAACAAAATAAACCATCACACATAAGCAACACACATGAACACCAGTATTTAAGGTGGAAACCCAATTCAAGAGAAAACCACCGCTGTTGTCATCTCTGTATTCAATATTTATTATAAAGAAAACTTATTACAATTTTGTACTGGCGCAGACTCATACCAGCACACAGGCACCCACCTGCAGAAAGGCTACAACCTTCTCTCGTTCTCCAGCCACTACTGGAAGGGAGCTCCAACCCCCTGATTTTAACACCAGCTTCTACTAGCAGGATACTTCTACTTTCATACAGAAGGCTTCAACCCTTAGATCCACCAGATTTCTTTAATTTCTTCATCAGACTTCCGTCAGGTCTTCATCATTTATTTTTCTGATCATCGTAGAGATCCATCATTTCTAGATCATATCCATAGGTGCATCATATCTGCAAATATCTCTTAAAGAGATTTATTTATTAACAACCCTTCCACATGCACACCCTGTATTATGATCCTCTTCTCCTTATATAGTTTAGCCTTTATCAATACCATGATTCAAAACCACTCAACCGCTAATGGTATTCCTGGACGGGATCAAAATAGGTAATCCAGCGGGGTCTACCCAAGCCCCAAACAACTTTCCATTGTTTTATTTTCTTGATCTGGCAATTAATTAATCTAAGGATTTTTAATATCTCAATCTGAGATTGAGATATTAATCCAATTCCCCCTTTATGTTACAAAAATTAACATGCCACTGACTTATATAAAAACCCAGCAATAATATAAATCCATATAACCTTTTGGTCCCTTCAATAATACTTAATCTTCGACTTGGGGTGAAGATCTCGGCATAACACAAAAACGTATATTGAACCAATAATGTGAAGGGAAATCGGGTCCCACACCCTTAATACATGACATAATACTTTGGGTTAAACCCACAAACCTCAATACATGCGTATGGGCCCCAATGTTAACGGTCGTCTCCATTCGACGGTTGTTATCACGTCGCGCCGCCTCATTTGATCGAATGGATATCGCTCGACAAAGATATGCGAACAACAACACACAATGGCTGCCGTACTTTGGTTAACCTTCGTGCATCTTCCTCATACGACCACCGTCCGATGGATTCCCTCCAGATCGACGGTGCTCAACAATATCGCACGGCATCCTTGTTCGAACGTTAACGTGCGATGGCGCGCAGTGATGGCGGTTTTGTAAATACGCTCAGGGACATGTGTCGCTCGTTCTATGGAATCGCTCCCAACCTCTTGAATACTGCTTGCCCGTCGAGAGTGGTGCGATGAAAACCGGAAACCCCCTTCACTGTTTATTCTGCTTGTGGTTCCTCTCCTTTGCTCAAGGTTTTGTCCATCTTTATTCCATCATTGCTACGTTTCTCCATGAAAGCATAACTTTGTTTTAATTGTTCTTCCTCTGCGTTATCAGTTCATATAACCATAATACTGTTATACAGCTCCGATGAAATCCTTATGGACTATTCAACTCGGTTCTTTTGCATTCAATAGGGACACCTTTCTTTGTATTGTCTAACACATGCAGAACGCACTATTACTTTGACCGATAGAGCTTATGTGCCCTGCACATAGAGCACGTTCGTGGCTCACTCTCCCAACAAGACTTCACACAGAGTTTCAGGGCATTTCGTACGAGAATTGAACCAATCAATACCCAAATACTCTCGGTATTCTCCACCCATCAGAGTATCACCAGAACTCAATCATACACAGGATTTCCTTTATCCTCCATCAGGATGCATACATATACCAAAATTATTCAAGAAAAGCTTCACACATGATTTAACTCGTCCTTATTTACATCGAATTTCCCATTAAATACAAAGCTTCGTTCAATTCACATTCAATCGTATCTTTTGCTTGTATAGAACTGTTGATGGTTTTCTGAGTTCATTATACAATCTGCATCCTTTGTCAGAGAGTTTCCATCAAGGACAATCAATTCAATATACTAGGATACCATAAATTCCAACAATAGAACACATGATCGAGCCGTTGATTCTACCCGACGTGGAAGACAGCTGTGACCAACTCAACGTCTTGCGTCACTGCGGGGGCTCTCGAGGTACGGATGAAAATTTTGGTTGGTGCCCCCGCACTCAATCTCTGCCATTCATCTCTGTTGTCCCCGCAGTCAAATCGGTCAACTGCAGAGGCACTTGTCTCAATATCCGGTGCGCTAGTTGTGTCTGCGGGTTGGGCCTTTTGATAGGAACTTTAATTATTAGCGCAGAAATGCCAACAACACGTACTGGATATATACATGTTTTAGAATGAAATTAAATGGAAGTATCTTTTCTATGTGAATTGATGAAAAATGTTGCATGTATTGGATATATATATGTTCTAGAATGCAATTAACTAAAGTAGATTTACTATGTGCATTGATGAAAAATGTTTCACGTACTGGATAAATATGTTCTAGAATGCAATTAACTGCAAGTAGATTTTCTATTTGCATTGATGAAAAATGTTTCACGTACTAGATATATATGTTCTAGAATGCAATTAACTGAAAGTAGCTTAAATCTATATGCATTGATGAAAAATGTTGCACGTACTAGATATATATGTTCTAGAATGAAATTAGCTGAAAGTAGATTTTCTATTTGCATTGATGAAAAATGTTGCAAGTACACGATAATATATATGTTCTAGAATGAAATTAAGTGAAAGTAACTTTTCTATGTGCATTGATGAAAATGTTGCACGTACTGGATATATATGTTCTAGAATGCAATTAACTGAAAGTAGATTTTCTATGTGCATTGATGAAAAATGTTGCACGTACTAGATATATATGTTCTAGAATTCAATTAACTAAAAGTAGCTTTTATATACATGCATTGATGAAAAATGTTGCACGTACTGGATATATATACATTATAGAATGCAATTTTAAATTTTTATGATTGTTTGACACTTCTAACAAGACCTAGAATCTTATGATTGTTTTTAGATATATATTCAAACATGTACTTAAATCTTTTCTACATGTACATATATTCATGTGAATTTTTTTTTGTTTGGAAAATGACAACCTGAATTTTAAAAACAAAACATTATATCAAAATCACATGCCAAATGTAGTTCAACCATCCAAAACTTGAGTTTTAAAAACAAAACATTATATCACAGTCATTACTTCACATGCCAAATGTAGTTCAACTATACAATAAAAACAAAACATTATATCGTGCAATCACATGCCGAATGTAGTTCAACCATCCAAAAATTGAGTTTTAAAAACAAAAAAAACTATAGTTCACAACAGTACCTCACATGCCAAATTTAGTTCAACCATCCAAAACTTGAGTTAAAAAAAAAAAGAAAAAACATTATATCACAGTTCATTACTTCACATGCCAAATGTAGTTCAACTATCCAATAAAAACAAAACATTATATCGTGCAATCACATGTCAAATGTAGTTCAACCATCCAAAACTTGAGTTTTAAAAACAAAACAAATTATAGTTCACAACATTAATTCACATGCCAAATGTAGTTCAACCATCCAAAACTTGAGATTAAAAAAAAAAAAAAACATTAAATATCACAACATTAATTCACATGCCAAATGTAGTTCAACTATCCAATAAAAACAAAACATTATATCATGCAATCACATGCCAAATGTAGTTCAACCATCCAAAACTTAGGTTTTAAAAATAAAACAAATTATAGTTCACAAAATTACTTCACATGCCAAATGTAGTTCAACCATCCAAAACTTGAGTTTTAAAAACAAAACATTATAAACATTACTAAACATGCCAAATGTAGTTCAACTATCCAATAAAAACAAAACATTAAATATCACAATCACATGCCAAATGTAGTTCAACTATCCAATAAAAACAAAACATTATATCATGTAATCACATGCCAAATGTAGTTCAACCATCCAAAACTTGAGTTTTAAAAACAAAACAAATTATAGTTCACAACATTAATTCACATGCCAAATGTAGTTCAACCATCCAAAACTTGAGTTTTAAAAACAAAACATTATATCACAACATTACTTCATATGACAAATGTAGTTCAACCCTCCAAAACCTGAGTTTTAAAAACAAAACATTATATGAAAAAATTACTAAATATGCCAAATGTAGTTCAACTATCCAATAAAAGAAAAACATTAAATATCACAATCACATGCCAAATGTAGTTCAACCATCCCAAACTTGAGTTTTAAAAACAAAACAAATTATATCACAACATTACTTCACATGCCAAATGTTGTTTAACTATCCAATTTCATTATATCACATTCACATGTACCAAATGTAGTTCACATAAAATATGTCCAAAATTTGTATCTCACAAGTATCAAGTATCAAGTTATATATGACTGCATCTAGATAAGACTATATATAAAAAAGTAAATTTAAGACTAAATCTAGTGAAAATATAATGTTGCACGTGCATGTGCATCATCCATCAAATATAGATGGATGTAGTGTCTCTCATAGAAAAGTCACGATCCTCGAGCTATCCTGCGAAGCAGAAGCATGGGGAACCTGTACACAATTTGTACAAAAATTAAAATTTAATGTTTTAAAATTGAATGAGAATATATACAACTTCATGTAAAAAAACAAAATGTAAAAAAAAATCATGTAATACCTCATGAGGTTCCCTCTCCATTTGTTGCTCGTCTACTAAAACTTCACCCACTGGAACATCTTCAACAGTAAACTGTACAATATACATGTACAAGTATATATATATATATATATATATATATATATATATTAAAAAAATTCAAATTCAAATGCATATATAAAATTATTTTCAATAATATTAACAAAAAAATTAGACAACTTGTTGAAATGGTTTAAATGGTGTGGATGTTCCTATCTCCATCATACACTCCATTGCTAGAGTCGGTGGAGAAAATAAATCCTCTCTAGGAACCTAAAATTCAAAAAAATGAAAAGTATAAAATAACTCAAGATCTAGATCTCAATTTATAGTAAAACTTTTGAACTTCAATTTATAACTTATTACTTAAAAATATATATTTAAGTGAAAAATTGAATACCTATGCTTGTAAATTCGACAGATCTCCTAAGAGAGGCTCCGAAAGAAAATCTATTCAAAAAAATTAAAAAAACTCAAGATCTAGATATCAATTTATAGTAAAACTTTTGAACTTCAATTTATAACTTATAACTTAAAACATATATATTTAAGTGAAAAATTGAATACTTGTGATAGTGGATTTGGCACATCTCCTAAGAGTGACTCGGAAAGAAAATCTGCAGAAACCTAAAATTCAAAAAATTTAGAATAACTCAAGAACTAGATATCACTTTTTTTAATGGAACTTTTTGAGCTGGAATATATAACTTAAAAACATATTTAAAAGTGAAAAATTGTTCATACTTGTGATGGTGGATTTGGCACATCTCCCAAGGAAGAAGAAAGTACTGCCATCACAAAAACATCAGATGGAATCAGAATCTATTAAAACATTTTATTATATATATATATATGTACATGTGTGCACGATTATTTATTTGAAAAATATCTCATCATGTTTTGCTATATATATATATATATATATATATAATAATTGTACATCATCATGTTCACCTAAGAAACACTAAAATTTAACAACATATCTTGATGGTGAGAACCATCTTGATTGTGTGATTGATGGTGAGACCAATCTTGATTGTTTGAACCAAAAGCTTCGACCATGATATTAGAATTTTCTTCATTCATCAAGCGTGACAACTGCAAATGGTGTTAACATATAATGATATATTTTTGTTAGATTAATGTATAAAAATAAATTTATGTATATATTTATTTATTACAAATTGTACATGTGTTAAAATAATCACCCTAATCATTAACACATACCATTCCCATGCCTCTTCCTCATGAATAATTAGGTCCTATCAACCATTGAGATAATTATTTTGCATATGTTCTGAGATCTTCAACACTCATGTTGTCAATCTCTTTATCTGCATAATACACAAAATTAGTGTCTGCATTCTCACGTGCTCTTTGTCAATTCAGACAAACATAACCTCCACCCAATCCACTCTGAAAATTGTCAATGATGCATCCCTTGCTTCTCGACTAATTTAAGAAGTAGCATCCATCTCTGACTGCAAAGTTTCGACACGAAGAGGTCGACTAACCAATGGTGGCTCAGGGAAAGGAAACTCAACATCACACCTATCGCCCCTACAGTCATGCAATCGACCTTTTCTAGGACCAAAAAATTCAGAGGGAAGGTCATTGTAAATGGGTTTCATTTGCAAAAATAATTCTGCATAAAATATTTTTTCAAAAAAAAGTGGATCCTCGACGTTCCATGGGAGTCTTCCATAGGCCGCAAGGTGTCTATCATACAAATAGCGAGCTATTTGAGGGTGCTTGAAATATTACATCTTCAACATATTTATTTTTAGCCCTTCTTTTAAATTAAACATAGACTTGGCCATTTCTTTTGTAACTCTTTGTTTAACAACTTCCCATGTATCGCGACCCATCAATGTTTCCTTTCTTTTTCTCATCACTTCTAAAGAAGTATCAGTGGTTAGCCCAAGATTTAGGTACACATCTACTAGTTTTCTTAGAGAGTGAGTAAATATTTCCAAGCTTTGTCAAATCTTAGTAGGGAGAGTCAAAGCCACGAGATCTCTCTTCAATTTTGTATGAATATTTTGACACCTTTGTAAGGTGCATTGCTGCATGTTTGATTCCAAAGGTATATCAGAAATGTCGGACAGATAAGTCGTGGTTGGTGTACAACCTTCTTATTGAATGACGCATTATGTCCTATGTCTTTTTTGAGAAACATTTGGAGCAACATTTTCAGCCTCTTCATCAATATATAAAATTTTGTATATTAAAAATCACATGTAAAAAAATCTGTACAAATTGAATGAAAATAATATTCAAATTGATGGCCACCTCAATATGGTTGGCTAGAATTGCCCGCCCTGAGACTGTTGAGAACCATAACGACCACCGATTGGTTGAGAACCAACATGACCATCCGTTGATTGGCCTCTGGGGGAATACATATCACCACCTTCATGTAATTCACCAACACCTATTGATGGCCCTCCAAGGAAGGGAATGTGTACCACCACCAACCTCACGAGACGAGAGGGAAGCTTCATAAAAAAATATGACTTTATAGTCAATTCAAAAATACATTAATACATATAAATACATGTACATATTCATTTATTAAATTGTGTAAACCATACCACGATTGCGTGAACCATGGGCATGCTCCATTGATGGAGTAGACAACCTTGTCCTCCTACCTCCTAAAAAATAAAAAATGAAACTTATTAACAACTAAGTTAACTCATAAAATTGATAAAAAATAAATTCCATATGTACACACATGTATGTATATGTATAGAGATTTAAGATTATATTTGAATACCATGAACATCCCTTGATCCATGATCCCCCTCTCTCGTAGAGATATGGGATTCTGTTGATCTAAGCCGTTCATCTTCCATGATATATATATATATATATATAGTGGACATTTACAATTATTTTTTTAAATTACTATTTAAAATAAATTTCAAAAAATTAATGTAATTTAGTGTACACAAATTATGTAAAACGTAACTTTCAAAGCACTAATTGAAGTGTGAAACTCAATTTAAGAAATTTTTTTATAAAAATGTTAAGTTCACCAAATTGCGCTTTACATGGTGGGAGCACCCTTGGTATATAATTGAAAAAAACACATGGTCATTAAAAAAGAAGTGTGAAACTCCATTTAAACAAAAAAATGTTGAAGTCCTCACATTTTAATTTTATAAAAATGTGAAGTTCACCAAGTTGCGCTTTACATGGTGGGAGCACACTTGGTATATAATTGAAAAAAACACATGGTCATTAAAAAATACGCATTTATAAGTACAAAACACACACATATCCAAGATATGTTACAATTTCCATCAATAAATTTTGAAGGAGAGTGTCTCAACACTAAATCATCTTTGAGAGATGAATCTTGAATTTTTGAAGAAAAGCGTCTCAAAACTAATTAATCTTTGAGGGATGAATATTGCATTAGCATTGTCCCATATAATTCTAATTCATCTTTGATAGATGAATTCTAAATTGGCATTGCCCCACACAATAGATCAACAAACATCTTATTAGCATTTGTACAATGTCTTATATTAAAAAATTGAAATTGGCTGACAATATTGTTTGCTTTTCCATGTAGTTGTTTTAGCCTCTCATTCTTAACTTGGTACATGCCTTTCATTTGGTTGCACACAAGTTTGGAATTGGTGAAAAATGCAATTCCATTTGATTCATATTCCCTAGTTTTTCCCAAGCCTTCTATCAATGCAATATAATATGACTCGTTGTTTGTTGTTCTTCCCGATATATTCATTTTCCTCTAGACGACCTTACTAGTCGCAATATTTCAAAGCACATATGTAATCACTTCTTTCCCTGGATCGTGATAGCAAGAAACATCAATGCATAATGTCCATTTTTCAACCATATTTAGTGGGTTTTTTTATTCCTGAAAAAAACAAATTCAATAAAATATATTAAATTAATATTTATTGCAAATGCATGGGATAAATTACACATGTGCATGAGATAAATGACAGGTGCATGGTTTATATTAAATTTTGAATTAAATTTTATGGTAGAATTCACATATAGAAATGAGATGCGTTAAAGATTGCATTGCCCAGTGTTTAAGGGAGATTTGTGACACATATACATGGTTCGTGCATGGTTTGCCTTAAAGTTTTCCTTAAAGTTTATGGAAGAAATCACATCTAGAAATGACATGCCTTAAGAAAGGATGAGATCTAGAGGCTACCTAGCCCTTTATATACTCCTTTATAACTTGTAGAAGTTAAGACTCAATAAACAAACTAAAATCCTATAGAAGTTCAGCCACTTTAGGTTCAGTTTTTAGCCTTAAAGTTTGCCTTGAATTAATGGTGGAAAGCCTTGAGTTTGGGGGATCCTATCCTATGGAAGTTCAACTACTTTAGGTTTAGTTTTTAGGCCTTTAATTTTTCCTTGAATTAAAGTGAGGAGGCCTTGAGTTTGGGGGATCCTATCCTATGGAAGTTCAACTACTTTAGGTTCACTTTTTAGGCCTTAAATATTTCCTTGAATTAATGGGAGACAACCTTGAGAAATGACACATGCTTTAAAGTTTGCCTAAGATTTTATGGGAGAAATGACACATGTACACGGTTTTCCTTAAAGTGGTAGTGGTTTATGGATATTAAAATGAAGAACTTCTATTTAGATCCATTCCAGAGATTGACTATAGGGGAATTTACTATATATTTCACCTTTTAGAAAATATGAGATCCAGAGGCTACCTGGCCCTTTAAAGACTTTTCCTTTAGAACTTTTATAAGTTAACACTCAACAGAAAGACTAAAATCCTATGAAATTTCAAACAAACTAAAATCCAATGGAAATTCAAACAAACTAGGTTTAGTTTTTAGGCCTTAAAGTTTGCCTTGAATTAATGGGAGAAAGCCTTGAGTTTGGGGAATCCTATCCTATGGAAGTTCAACTACCTTAGGTTCAGTTTTTAGCCCTTAAATTTTGCCTTGAATTAATGGGAGAAAGTCTTGAGAAATGACACATGCTTTAAATTTAATTGGAGAAATCCAATGACACATGCTTTAAAGTTTTCCTAAGAGTTCATGGGAGAAATGACACACATATGGGAGAAATGACACATGTACATGGTTTGCCTTAAAGTGGTAGTGGTTTATGGATATTAAAATGAAGAACTTATATTTAGATTTTAAATTTTGCCTAATAGTTCATGGGAGAAATGACACATGTACATGGTTTGCCTTAAAGTAGTAGTGGTTTATGGATATTAAAACGAAGAACTTTTATTTAGATCTGGTAGTGGTTTATGGATATTAAAATGAATAACTTCTATTTAGATATGTTCTAGAGAGTAACTATAGGGGCATTTACTGGATATGTCACCTTTCAGAAAATATGAGATCCAAATGCTACTTGGCCCTTTACAGACTCTACCTTTAGAAATTGTAGAAGTTAACACTCAACAAACAGACTAAAATCCTATGGAAGTTCAACCACTTTAGGTTTAGTTTTTAGGCCTTAAATTTTTCCTTGAATTAATGGGAGAAAGCCTTGAGTTTGGGGGATCCTATCCTATGGAAGTTCAACTACTTTAGTTTCGGTTTTTAGGCCTTAAAGTTTTCCTTGAATTAATGGGAGAAACCCTACAGAAAAGGCACATGCTTTAAAGTTAATGGGAAAAATCCAATGACACATGATTTAAAGTTTTCCTTAAGAGTTTATGGGAGAAATGACACATGTATGATAGAAATGACACATGTACATTATTTTCCTTAAAGTGGTCGTGGTTTATGGATATTAAAATGGAGAACTTCTATTTAGATCTGTTCCAGAGATTGACTGTAGGGGAATTTAATGGATATGTCTCTTTCAGAAAATATGAGATCTAAGGGCTACCTAGCCCTTTACAGGCTCTGCCTTTAGAAATTGTAGAATTTAACACTCAACAGACAGACTAAAATCCTATGGAATTTCAGGCACTTTAGGTTAAGTTTTTAGGCCTTAAAGTTTTCCTTTAATTAATGGGAGAAAGACTTTAGTTTGTGGGAGAAATGGCATGTGCATGGTTTGCCTTAAAGTCTTCCTTAAATTTTATGGGAGAAATCACATCTAGAAATGACATGCACCTTAAATTTTGCCTTGTAGTACATATGGGAGAAATGACATTTCCTTATAGTTTATGGGAGAAATGACATAGAAATGATAGAGAAATGAAATAAAAATGACACATGTGTTAAATTTTTCCTAAACCTTTATGGGAGAAATGACACATGTACACGCTTTGCCTTAAAGTGGTAGTGGTTTTCACTTATTTAAACAACTAGTGGCAGTGGTTGATTAAGTTATGTCAAAAGTCACACCTTGATGAGTTTGTGGGAGAAATGACACATGTACATGGTTTGCAAAATTATTTTTTGCACTTACTAAAACAACTAGTGGTCGTTGTTGATGAATTTATGTCAAAATTCACACCTTGATGAGTTTGTGGGAGAAATGACATGTACATGGTTTCTTTGTAGAGAGGCTGACTTGATGAACATGAGTGCTTGCCCAACGGTAATTTGAGTCACATTATTTAATAAGAGGAATACCAAGTCGATTTAAACACATCAATAATAATAATTTTCTTTTATCCAATTTAAATTCACTTTTGGGGCAACATGGATTCTCCTTGGGATAATTGGGCTTCTCCTTGGGGTAATAGGATTTATCTTGGGGAAATTCATCCCAAAGTTGCACCAAATTTCAAAACTAAGGGGATGCAATTGGTTGGATAGGACTGACTAAGTTTTGTACCCAAGTTGATCGTAACCAAATAGGTGCAGAAAGGGTCAGGAAATGTGGATTGTATAATTGCTTTGGGGTAGACTTGAGTGATCAAAATTGACCAAATCAATCCCATTTTAGGGAGAATGGTTATGGACTTAATTGTATAAATATAATCAAGCTATGATGATGAGATATTATGTGAATAACATGTTCTTGTGATGTGTAATGTCACAAGGGTGCTTCTAAACTCCAACTCTCTTTGTTTGGATCTACTATCTACTTCTGCAACCCACTTTTGATTTCTAACAAACTGGATAACTTGGAAAAACACTATAGAGGAAATAAAATCTACAAATTATTTCTTTGTTTATGAAATTTACCTAGTTGTGAAGGAATAAATAAGTGTTTCAATCTCTATTTTTGAGGTTATTTGAATTTCCTATGCGATTCAAATATTAGCCTTTGTTTGTTATTTGTCTTTAAAAAAATATGCTTCAGTAAAAAGCAGATGATGTTCTGTAGAGTAACCTTATACAATGCTTTAATGTGAAGATAGTAATTTGCCTACAAAACAATGGAATTGAAGACTGTGCTTATATATCAGAGTTTTGTTATGACATATTTATCTTACCTACCTGAAATGCTATTATCTTCCTTTCCCTATAAATTTCACTGCACTGAAAGAATGGATTTTCTGAATGGTATGGTTTTCAAGATGTGGAGTTGTTTGTTGGTTTTACTTGGTATTCTCGAAGGGCTAGACATTTCAAATCAATTTTGAAGGTTGTTTTATTTGAAGTCAATCATGTCATTTTGAAACAGAGAAAACTTAAGCTGCACTGTTTTGTAAAATTTCTTCAAGCAACAAAAAAATTGAAAAATCACAGTTGTTGAGACATTCATTAAATAGATGATGGAATGAAAGAGAAAAAACTTTTGATTCAAACCCTTTTCCAACTAAATTGTATAAATATAATAAAGCTATGATGATGAGGTATTATGTGAATAACTTGTTCTTGTGATGTGTAATGTCACAAGGGTGCTTCTTAACTCCATTTCTCTTTGTTTGGATTTGTTATCTACTTTTGCAACCCACTTGTGATTTCTAACAAACTGGATAACATGGAAAAACACTATAGAGGAAAGAAAATCCACATATTATATAATTTTTTTATGAAATGTATCTGGTTGTGAAGGAGTAAATAAGTGTTTCAATCTTTGTTTTTAAGGTTCTTTGAATTTCCTATGCGATTCAAATGTTAGCCTCTGTTTCTTATTTGTCTTTAAAAAAATATGCTTCGGTAAAAATTAGATGATGTTCTGTAGAGTAAACTTATACAATGCTTTAATGTGAAGATAGTACTTTACCTACAAAACAATGGAATTGAAGACTGTGCATATATATCAGAGTTCTGTTATGACATCTATATCTTCCCTACCTGAAATGCTATTATCTTCCTTTCCCTATATATTTCACTGTGCTAAAAGAATGGATTTTTTGAATGGCATGGTTTTCAAGATGTGGAGTTGTTTGTTGGTTTTACTTGGTATTCTCGAAGGGCTAGACATTTCAAATCAATTCTGAAGGTTGTTTTATTTGAATTCAATCATGTAATTTTAAAACAGAGAAAGCTTAAGCTGCACTGTTTTGTAAAATTTCTTCAAGCAACAAAAAAATTGAAAAATCATGTTCAGGAAAATCTTGAAGGTGATTGTGAAAAGTTTGAAGACAGTTTAAGAAAACTTGAGGGTGACCCTGTCTCATGAAAACATGCATACATGCAACCTTACATAAGACTAACATGTTTTAACATAGTAGGGTGCTAGAAATTCTTTAACAGATGTACCAACCTGGAAATTCGGAGACGAGGTTGTAATGAGAAGACAAGCAGGAGATCAACAAGGACGTTGTAGAGGACATGGATTCCAAATTACATGCAAAGAAAAATCACAACAATAAAATTAAAACATCAGAACAACGATAAAAAAAATTCACAAAGAAAATAAACAACAAAAAACCATCAAATTTCTCACCTCCTTGCCCCTGCACCAAGAATATGCAATAGCAAACACCAAACAAAACAACCTTAGAAAACGCAAAAACCTTAGCAAACACAACAGACATATTTGCGGAAACGAAACAAACACAACAACCTCAGCAAACACAACAAATAGAGTTGCAGCAACGCATCAAACACAACAACCTCAGCAAACGCAGCAGACAGAGTTGCGGCAACACTAATAAGCCCAAAACCTCTTCACGTTTGTGGTTTGGCATATTTATAAACTAAAGTCCAGCCGGATTATTTTAAAATTTTAGTTGAACTATTAGTCCGGCCAAACTATTAGTTCGACCGAAATTTAGTTGTCGGTTTTCTCATCTCTGACCAAAAATCTATTTGCACACGTCGTCAATACGTCATTAATGTAAATGACAGAATGAGTTCGGCTGAACTAATTTCGAAAGTTCGACCAAACTCCAGAACAGTTCGGCTGAACTCTAGAATAGTTCGGCTGAACTGTTGGGAAAATGAATTTTCCGCCCCGATTCTCACAAAAGTGTAACGCACCTTCGCAGTTTTACCCTAACACACATTATGCAAGGGAGCACAAGTAGTTAAGAAATAATGCGATAAACCCATTGTATTGGATTTATGGTACTGAGAGACCCATGGTAATTACCCAAGGTATTTTTATGTATGAAGCCTATATATAGGTTAGAGAATCTCCATTGAGATATCTCAAGTATTGTAGTATTGAAAAAAATATGGCTTGTGAATTGATCCCCTTACTTAAGGAGTAGTTGTATGGTGTTTCCCTACCTCAAGGTTTTTTTGAAGATCATAATAAAAATATATTTTCATTCTTGCAATATCTTGTGTTATTTTTTGGGCATATTTTGCAATTTTGTTATATTTTCAGGTAATATCTATAATATATCTAGGAGGGATAATATGGGGTATAGAGGGAGGTAACCAAGGGAATAATGTAATGTAATAATGTGAGGATGATAAATAAATGAGCCATAGCTAATACATAAAGTGGCTAACCAAAATTATGCAAGGGAACACAAGTAATTAAGAAATAATGTGATAATCCCATTGCATTGGATTTATGGTACTGAGAGGCCCATGGTATTGTATGTATGGAGCCTATATAGAAGCTAGAGACTCTTCATTGAGGGATGTCAAGTATTGTTGTATTGACAAGCATATGTCTTGTGGAGTGATCTCCTTCCTTAAGGAGTAGCTATAAGGTTTACCCTACCTCAAGGGTTTGATTAATAAATAGAAGCATTCCTATTTTGGGAATATTTTGTAATTTTTATATATTTCAAGTCAGATCTACTACAAATGGTATCGGAGCACTTTCTTGGTCAGAGTGGGGAGATTTTTTTTTGCAAGAGTATTTTGGGTGGCAAGTTTGTAGATCATATATGAAAATTTTGGTGCAAATTTTGAAAAAAAATAGCATATCTAAATTTCTTGAGAAAAAATACCCAATTTTAAAAAAAAAAAATAGTTGAATCAGAGTCTGGATGAGGAAGGTATTTTTGATTTAAAATCAACTGTTTTGTAGAATTTTTTCTGACAGAAATTCATAGACGATGACTCTCTAGTAAATTTTTGTAGTTTTTTTATGTATAATTTCAGTAAAAATAATTTCAAACCTAATCTCCTCTTGAAAAATCACCCAATTTAAAAAACAAAAATCAGTGGAATTAAAGTCCAAATATATATATATATATATATAATTTGCAACACAAATATGAGTTCCTAGAGTGCCCAACTCTTAATTCTAGTCTTGCAAGAAGATGCAAAATTGTCATTTCATTTCCGAAAACAAGTTATAGTAAGGATTTTGAGTTATACTGACTGAGTTGTGCCCATTTTAAATTTTCACAAAAGTAAGTGATTCTCTTCAAAATCCTTACTCTATTTTAAGGGTTATAGCAAGATGAAGTTTACAGAAAAAGATAATGGCATGTAATGTTCCAAATTTTGCAATAAGGTAATTGGAACATTAATTTTTCTTTTATTTTAATAAAAGGAATAAAATGGGTAAGGGAGCCCATGTAGCAGCAAAATAAACTCTCCTAAGGTACAAAGAGTCACTTAAGTGGCTAAATATGGCAATCCCTAGTGTGAAAAGGGCTAAAAGCAAGTAAGCTAAGCCATAGTTGACCAAGTCAACAACGTGGTTAAGAGGAGAAGCTTGCTCAAGAAGACTGCGGAGTTTTAATGGAGGGAAAATTAGAGGATGAGAGAAACCCTAATGGGTGGGGTCCATGGCAAGGAAGAATTCCTTGCATAAAAAGGTGAAGGAGAGCCATTGTTCATTTCATGTTTGAGAATTAGATTTTGCAGCTCTCTTCAATTGTTCAACTGAGATATCTTGTGTTGCTTAGCACAAGGGAGATTTCTGTTTAGAAGTCTTCTCTTCTTCCTTGGGAGGCCTTGGAGGAGTTGTTCTTCATCTTCCTCACATCCAGGCTTGAGGCCAAAGCCATCTCTTTCAACTACAACGTTTCTGTTGGGAAGATTCATTGGAGTTGCTGGAGGTAGCAGTGAGGGATCATCATCCCACCATTTCCTGAGCTAGTTTTGAAGAGGAGGAGTTCTTCTTTCTCTAATAAATCAGCAAAGGACATTTCCAGAGCTTTATTGCGGACTTTGGCATAGGTCCAAGTGTTTCATCTTAGCCCCAGCGCAGTTACTCCCTCTTACAGTGTTATTTTCAGAGGGCATTTGCAGGAGGATTCACCATGGGGATTGGAGAGTGTAATATTCAGTGAAAGGGGTAACCTTTCACTTAGAAGATCATTGGAGGAGGTTGCTATATTTTTTGTAGCATCTTTCCCCTTCTCCACTCATGTATTATTATTGAGCTGCAGTAGTTTCCCATCTACTCCGACATTTTTGTAATTTGTCATTTTGTACATGTATTGCAGCCAATCCTTCTAAGGATTGTTAGTTAGTTATTTTCATGGGTTTAGAGATTTCTCCCCCTCATTCCTTGAGCTAATAATGTTATATCCTTGTATTCACATCTATTTGCAGTCATTTTCCCTTATAGACCTCGCAGTTATAGAATGTTGGGTTATGTAGCAGCTTGTTTCTCCATTGTATGTACATTTTCCTTAGAGGCTGATTTAAGCTCACCTTGAGAGGCATATTCCTCAAGGAGTTTTTATATCTTTTGCTGCTATAGATTATAAATCAGATTTATACTCTTCTCACATTTTATGAGTAAAGATATTTCATTGTTGCTGCTGCTTGTTAAAGTTCAGATGTTGATGTAGCTCATCCTTTGAGCAAGATCTTCCTGAAGGAAGAAATATTTGCATAGCTATAGGCAGAGTCTAAGAAAGGGCTAGGAAGCCTCCAGTTCTCACCCTCTCTTTAGAGGTGAAATAACTAGTAAAATCCCTCTCAGTCCATCTCTTAAATAGCCTTGTTCATATTTCCAACAAAGGAACATTTCAGTGGTGAAAAAGCTACTGATTTCCATTTCGGAACATTACAGTGGTATTAGAGCTTCGAACTTGGCTCAACTTGTGAATTTTGAATATCAGAGAAGAAGAGGCTAGAATGATGCAGAGGATGAGATTAATCTCATCAATTTTCAGATCCAGAAACAACCTCTCCAAGGAGGTTGAGGAGACAAAAAAGGAGAAGAGGAAGGACCATGCACTTCCTATTCTCACAGAGAGGCAGAGCAGAAGCATGAAGAACACTTGGAATTCGAAGTTCTAAGTGGGCATCTTGCTAAATACAGATCAAAACCTAGAGTCTTCTAAGAGACTCTATCTTTCCCTCACTATATTTAGTATAAGGAGGAAAGAAGACCCTACAGTCATGGGATGATGAAAGGCAATAGGTTTCTGTTGTCTACATTTGATGGGTCACTCACATGTGCAGCAGAATCTTGTGTGAAGAAGCTAGAGGCTTTCTTCCTACTACATCCTGTGGTAGAGAGAGAGGCTATAGCAATTGGAGCGCTGCACCTTGAGGGAGAAGCAAAGGCTTGGTGGTCTAGCTATGGGAGGCATGCAAGGGTTTCCACTCTTGCTGATTTTTCTCATATATTGATCAGATCATTTGGAAAAAGGAGGGAGGAGCCCTCACCACTGGTAGAAGAGGCACATGCCTGCGCTGTCAAAATCATGGAGGAGCAGCCTCCATCTTCAGAAGTTGAGGCAACCAACACAGTTGAGGAAGAGATTCTTGCAGCCACACAAGACTCTCCAAAAATTTTCAAAGGTATGCATGAGTTTCCATTTTATGATGATTCAGCACATTCTATGAGGTTGCATACTATTGCATGTTGATTGTCTTGAGGAGGAGACTTCAACAGCGTTGTGCCACCTTGATTTGATCAAGGGAGGAAGAAACCCTTATCATCCTCATGCAACATTGATGAGTTATGCACCACATAGGAGGTTGGAGTTTGAGACATGTTTCATAAAGGAGTTTGCATTTCAATGTCCCATGAAATGAAAAGGTAATAATCTACTTTGGGATGATGGCATCTCTTTTTGGGGAGGTGCCAAGTTGCAAAATGATGAGGGGCATCCACTAGGAGCTGAGTGGATGTGGATGGGAGGCGAGAGGATGGTGACCCTCTTGCAGATCTATGATACATGGCAACAAGAAGCCATGCTGCGTTGGTTGCTCTTGAGAGAGTTTGGGCAACATGTGACCTACTCCTTTTCATGGAGTTTGAGAAGGAAGAGGAGTGGCATAATACTTACACTAAAGAGCAGAGCCTTCTAGATGAAGTGTGCCTAGCGGAAATGTGGAGGATCCATAACCCACAGGTCCCAGGATAATTTCACAATTATTTCTCTTGATGAACAAAGAGGAGAGCATGGGTGCATCATGATGGGATGGAATTCCTCTTACAACTCATTATGTTCCCATTTCAGATTGAGTATGGTGGAAGTATGGAGGAGCAACAAACATTCTTGTTGCTCAGGCTTTGTTTGGATGTTGTGGGAGAAAGAGGATTGCTCTTTGACATTAGATTCCCATGCAACACCTTCCTCATGGGAGGGGCTCTACATTTGTAGCAAAAAGATGGGAGGATACTTTGACAAGCCTCATGTCAAAGAGGGGAGCTTTGAGATGACAGTGGCCCTACTCTAAAGGCCAGCAGCGCTATCACTTGAGAGCTTGAGTTACTTGTTGGAGTGTCCTTCAAACCACTTCACAAGTGATGTATTTTGGAGGAATTTAGGAGAGGAGGATGAGGAAGTAATGGATGGAAACATCCCTTGCTATGTTTTAATTATCTTGGCTTGGGTTCACAAGCACAAGAAGAGACACCTACATGCAGCAACTTTGGATTCTTCTTCCCGGTATTCTCATGCATACTATCTATTGATGGAGGAGTCCACTTGGTAGGGAATCCTAATGGTTGTATATCAGCATATGGCTAGATGCATAGCCCAAGAGATGATGAGATGGTTGGCACAACCACTCCCCTACTATGTTGCAGTAAGGGAGGACTTCTACTTGAGCCATTTCAACTCAAAGACCAAAGTACATGAAGAGGGAGGTAACCATTTGCTTTATGATTTACACTCTCTTACTTTTATGATCAGAAATTTGTATCAAGGAGGGTCTTCCTTTCTTGCACATTATGTTTGGTTGTACTTATGGTTCATTGAAGCAAAAAAAATGGCTATTTCAGCAGTAGGTTGTGGTGGAAAGCCACATGATTTTCGGTGTACACCCATTACACCATTTTTTACTTTCATACATACAGCTTTTGAGAACTGTGGCAGCTAACAAGTGTGATGCAGGGGCATTAGACACTAGCCAGCAATGTAGGAGGTTTTTTCCACATGTTGTGGCTAGGAGGGTTCAAAATCACTTGAATTTGTAACAGAAAGGTGTCAACACCTTAGCTATCTGTTGCATTAGATCAGTGAGAGTCAGTAGAAGTCGAATAGTTTAGTTCAGTCCATCTGTCATGTTTTAGTTATTTGAATAAATTGTAATTAGGCCTTTGATTTTCTAAAACGGCCCTCACAGAGGAACCGAAGAGACAAATGTTGATGTATAAATGTAACCCCCGGATGCATCGAAGGGGGAGGATATTTTCACAATGAAGTTGGTGTGCTAAGCTTTCGCTTTAGTTCGAATAAAAGCCAATATTTTATTGCCTATCTGTGATTGAATTAGTCTCTGTGCGAATTTGTTTGGTCCCGAGCTTATTGAATATTTTGTCCTATGATTAATTCAATGAAGAGAATTGCTGTGTAAATCTCCACAAAAGTCCTGTCTATGGTTGATGGGGGATTCCCTGGAATTGTCGAAATACTTTACGTATGAGGTCGGAAATGATATATATATACCCCTCGTCGCAGAATTTGAAATCTGTAGGAGTTATTTGTCCTCAGAAAAGTGGATTCTGGTCATAGTGGAAAACCCACCTAATAAAGAAATAGACTTGCTTTGTTGTTAATTGGAATTCCTGTCCCCAGGTTAGACCTTGAGTTGTGAACCAGAGTGTATATAAAGGATAGCGTAACCCTGACTTAAACCTTGATCAATCACTGTTCAAGGGCTGGAAGCAGTTTTGATTGCACCACCTTTGCGGGACAAGCGGTATTCAAGAAATTGGAGTGATTCCATAGAGTGGCTGGCACGTGGCATAAGGCGGGACCCCAAAAACCACCCCCATCGCATGTTAACCTTTGACCAAAGACTCAGTGCGATATTGATACACACCGTCCGATCTGGGGACGGGCCATTGAACGGTGATCACATGTAAAGGTGCACGGGAGATAAGCCAAGGTATGGCCTTTACAAAATGTCAAATCCGCATTATATGGTGGGCCTGAGGCCTGAGGGTATTTAGAAAAAAAAGCTCAGAGTTATTAATATAAAGTTTCGAAGGGTGGTAACCTTGGTTATAAGGTTCGACGATATAATTAAAGTTCAGGAGATATATTTAAATTTCTAAAGTTTGCTGAGTATATTTATTTGTCAATTTCTTCGAAATTGATAAATAAAATTACAAGAAATTTGTGGAAGACCACGTGGAGATGAACTGAGTTAATTGAGTGAAAATGCTGACAGAGCTACGATAGTAGACCAGCTCTCCTTAGGAGGCCTAGATTCAATTTTGTTGTTGTCATTTGTGGTATTAGAGCTGTTTTTGAGTTTTTTTTGCAAAAAAATAACATGGCAATCCGAGTTGGTAGAGGTGCTGATAGAAGGAGAGGCGGACCTGTTGCCAATGCAGAGGTGTTGGGGATATTGCAGAGGTTCGAGGCCAGAATGGATGCCATGGAGCGAAGACAGCCCAGAGATCCTGAAGACATCAGTGAACCTAAGATAGAAGAAGCTAGAGAAATTTTTGAGATTCCTCCTAACATGAGGCTCCTCAGAACTGTTCTGGGGTCTGCAGTTAAACCCAAGATTGAAGTATCAAGTTTTGCAGGAGGAATGAATCTAGAGGAGCTGGTGGACTGGATTAAATAAATGAACAAGTGCTTTGAATATGAAGAAATGAGTGAAGATAAGAAGGTCAAGTTTGCAGTAACAAAGTTGAAGGGACATGCTACACTTTGGTGGGATGGAGTGCAAGCCAAAAGAAGGAGATTTGGAAAACAACCTATCAAGAGTTGGACCAGAATGATGGCTAAGATAAAATTTAAATTCTTGCCTAGTGATTATCATCTAACATTGTTTAGGGAAATGCAGAACCTGAGACAGAGGTTGCTGACAGTAAAGGAATACACAGAAGAATTCTATAGAGTAAGCATAAGAGCTGGGCAATTTCAGGACACACCAGAGAAGACTACCAGATATGTGAATGATCTCAAGCTGGAGATCCAAGATGAGATTGGTCTTCTGTCTCCTGTGACAGTTGAAGAGGCCTATCAGATGGCCTTTAAAGCAAAGGAGAAACTCCTGAGGAAGCAGTCTACCAAAAAGAGAGGTACTTTTCGTGGAAAGGGAAGTTAGGGTGGTAGAGGAAAGCCTACTACACCCAGGGATGGAGCTAACAGTAGCCCACCTCAAAATGCATCTACAGAGGGTGATGCAAGAGGTAGAAGGGGTTATTACAGAGGAAGAGGAGGCAGAGGCAGAGGGATAGAATTAAGGTGCTATAGATGTCAGCAAGTGGGACACAAGCACTATGAGTGCCCAGAGAATGTGGGTGCTGATCCAAGAAATGATGTTGTTGCTCAGGCTGGAGAAGAGGCAGAAATTGAAGAAGAAATTATACCAGAGAGGGGAGAGTCCTTGGTGGTAAATAAGGTCCTATTGAAACAAGCCAAGGAGGTTACTGAACCTACACAAAGGAAGACTTTTTTTAGGAGCATATGCAAAGTCCAAGGGAAATGCTGCCAGCTAGTCATTGATAGTGGCAGCACAGACAATCTGGTTTCCACTGAGGTGATAGAGAAGTTGAGGCTGAAGACAAGGGAGCATCCAACTCCCTATAGGGTGTCCTGGCTGCATAAAGGGCACCAGATGATTTTAAAATAACAATGTGAGATAGAGCTGCAAATGGGCAACTACAAAGACAAGGTCCTGTGTGATGTGATGCCCATGGATGTGTGTCACATACTACTGGGTAGACCTTGGTAGTTTGACAGAGCAGCGGTGCATGACGGCAAGAAGAACACTTACAAGTTCTTCAAGGATGGGGTACATCATACATTGATACCCATGGAAGAAGGAGAGCCATCAAGCAGAGTGGTTGATCCAAAAGACCTTGTTGTTGAGAGGAAAGGAATATCTACAGCAGATAGAAGAGGAAGAGGTAAGTTTTTCTTTAGTTTGCAAACCTAAGGTAGTTCTTACTTCTACAAATATTTCTGATTTGCCAATAGAATTCCAAGAAATGTTAGAAAATTATTGTGACATTGTTGTGGATGATTTACCTAATGAGATGCCACCCGTGAGAAAGATCAGCCATCAGATAGATTTCATCCCCCGTTCAAATCTGCCAAATAAGGCAGCCTACAGTATGACTCCCACAGAAAATGAGGAAATCAAGAGACAAGTACAGGAATTGGTGGACAAGGGACTGATCAGAGAAAGTTTGAGTCCATGTACAGTACTAGCAGTATTGAGCCCAAAGAAAGATGGAGGCTAGAGGATGTGTACTGGTTCCAGAGAAATCAATAAGATAAAAATTAGGTACAGATTCCCTTTGCCAAGAGTTGAGGATTTAATGGATTGTTGGAGTGGTGCTAAATATTTTTCAAAGATAGATTTAAAAAGTGGATATCATCAGATCAGAATAAGAGAGGGTGATGAGTGGAAAACTGCCTTTAAAACAAATGAAGGACTATATGAATGGATGGTAATTCCTTTTGGGTTGTCAAATGAACCTAGAACTTTTATGAGACTTATGAATGAAGTATTGAAGGAATTCATTGGTAAATTTGTGATAGTGTATCTGGATGACATATTAGTTTTCAGCAAAACCAAAGAAGAACATTTAAGGCATCTTAATTATGTCTTGAAGAAGCTGCACCAAGAGAAACTGCTGATAAAATTAAAGAAATGCTCATTCATGAAGGAAGAGTTAGTGTATTTTGGCTCTATTGTCTCTACAGAAGGGTTGAAGATGGACCCAGAAAAGGTTAAGGCAATTGTGGAGTGGCCTTCACCCAGAAATGTTTTTGAGGTAAGAAGTTTCCATGGACTTGCCAGTTTTTATAGGAAATTTATAAGAAACTTCAGCAAGATTAATGCAACCATCATTGAGACAATAAAAAATATCAAACAACCATTTAAATGGACTGCTGAAGCGGAGAGAAACTTTAAACTTTTGAAGCAAAAGATAACTTAAAATCATGTTTTGATTTTTCCTGATTTTTCTAAACCATTTCAAGTGAAGTGTGATGCCAGTGGAGAAGCCATTGTAGCCTGTAGCCTATTTTAGTGAAAATATGAATGACATTAGAAGGAATTATTCCTCTTATGAGAAGGAATTCTATGCAATTGTTCAGGCACTGAAAACGTGGAGGCATTATTTGATGTCCAAAGAATTTTTGTTATACTCTGATAATCATGCTTTGCAGTACATTGTACAGAAACCCAAGTTGAATCATAAGCATGCCAAATGGGTTGAGTATCTCCAAGGTTTTAACTTTGTTTTGAAACATATAAGTGGCCAAGCAAATAAAGTAGCTGATGCTTTGAGTAGGGGGCACATGCTTGTTCAAGAAACTAATTTTGAAGTTGTAGGATTTGATTTTCTCAAGGAATTGTATAAGATAGATTCAGATTTTAAGGAAGCATTTGAGGCATGTTGTAACCCTGTTCTAACATATAGAAGCCAGTGGCTGGATTATTTCCATTTTACAAAACTAGTGATGCCACCCATGTTGCTAACTTGTTTTTCAAAGAAGTTGTTAGGTTGCATGGGTTGCCCAAGAGTATTGTTTCAGACAGAGACACCATATTTGTGGGTCATTTTTGGAGGACACTGTGGAGGAAATTTGGTACCAAACTGAGTTAGTGAATAGGATTCTGGGAAATTTGTTGAGAAGTGTTGCAGGAGAGCATCCCAAGCAATGGGACCATATTTTTCCCCAGGCAGAATATGCATATAATGACTCACCAAACAGAAGCACAGGGCAGATTCCATTCCATATTGTTTATGGATTTCACCCTAGAGGAATATCAGAGTTAAGAAACCTGGGAAAGGTAGAGCTAAGGAGCACAGATGGTGAGGAATTTGCTTCAAAAATCCAAGCCATACATGAACAAGTGAAACAACAACTACAAGGTAGTAGAATTAAATACAAAGGAAGAGTAGAATCGAGCAGAAAGAAGTCCATTTTGAAGTAGGAGATCTAGTTTTGGCACACTTTAGAAAGGAGAGATTCCCAAAGAAGTAGTATAACAAACTAAAGTTTAAAAATATTGGGCCATGCAAGATACTTAGAAAGTTTTCTGCAAATTCTTATGAGATTGAATTACCTCCTAATGTTGGAATATCTCCCATTTTTAATGTTGCAGATTTGTACAAGTATGAAGATGATGGTGCAGAAGAGGGACCAGCAGACAAGGAACATATTGAGTGGGAAAAGAAGCTACCTCCAGCAAAACCATTGCAACTAGAGAAGATATTGGACAAAAGACTGTTCCAGAAGACCAAAGGACAAGAGTACTTTCAGTACTTAATCAAATGGAAGGACAAGCCAGAGGAAGATGCCACTTAGATGACTGAAGGAATGTTTCAGAATATAGGCAGATCAGTGGAAGAGCTCATGGATAGGAGTCCATGAAGAAAATTGCCCTTGGGACTTTGATGCAGGGGCATTAGACACTAGCCAGCAATGTAGGATGTTTTTTCCACATGTTGTTGCTAGGAGGGTTCAAAATCACTTGAATTTGTAACAGCAAGGTGTCAACACCTTAGCTGTCTGATGCATTAGATCAGTTAGAGTCAATAGAAGTCGAATCGTTTAGTTCAGTCCATCTTTCATGTTTCAGTTATTTGAATAAATTGTAATTAGGCCTTTGATTTTCTAAAACGGCCCTCACAGAGGAACCGAAGAGACAAATGTTGATGTATAAATGTAACCCCCGGATGCATTGAAGGGGGAGGAGATTTTCACAATGAAGTTGGTGTGCTAAGATTTTTCTTTATTTTGAATAAAAGCCAATATTTTATTGCCTATCTGTGATTGAATTAGTCTCTGTGCGAATTTGTTACTCCCAGCATAGTTACTCCCTCTTACAACGTTGTTTTCAGAGGGCATTTGCAGGAGGATTCACCATGGGGATTAGAGAGTGTAATCTTCAATGAAAGGGGTAGCCTTTCACTTAGAAGATCATTGGATGAGGTTGCTATATTCTTTGTAGCATCTTTCCCCTTCTCCAATCGTGTATTATTATTGAGCTGCAGTAGTTTCCCAGCTACTTCGGCATTTTTGTAATTTATCATTCTGTGCATGTATTGCAGCCAATCCTTCTAAGGATTGTTAGTTAGTTATTTTCAGGGGTTTAGAGCTTGCTCCCCCTCATTCCTTGAGCTGATCATGTTATATCCTTGTATTCACATCTATTTGCAGTCATTTTTCCTTATAGACTGCGCAGTTGTAGAATGATGGGTTGTGTAGCAGCTTGTTTCTCCATTGCATGTACATTTTCCTTAGAGGCTGATTTAAGCTCGCCTTGAGAGGCATATTCCTCAAGGAGTTTGTATATATTTTGCTGCTGCATATTATAAATCAGATTTATACTGTTCTCACATTTTATGAGTAAATATATTTCATTGTTGTTTCTGCTTGTTAAAGTTCAGATGTTGTTGTAGCTCATCCTTTGAGCAAGATCTTCTTGAAGGAATAAATATTTTCATAGCTATAGGCAGAGTCTAAGAAAGGGCCAGGAAGCCTCCGGTTCTCACCCTCTCTTTAGAGGTGAAATAACTGGTAAAATCCCTCTCATTCCATCTCTGAAATATCCTTGTTCATATTTCCGACAAAGGATCATTTCAGCAGTGAAAAAGCTGTTGATTTCCATTTTGGAACATTACATGGCCCTAATATTTAAGAATTCGTAAAAGTTGAAAAGTCAACCTGTCTGAAAGTTTGGAAAGAGACAACACGGCTTTATTTCAAAGATGAGGCTTCCGTATGGTGGGACTTACTTGACAAAAAGAAGTTGGTAAACATTCTTGATGAATAATTTGAACAAGTCCTTTTCAAAAAATGGTATCATGCTAGAAAACAAGATAATAAGAGACACACAGAGGTTATTTTTCTACTAGTATATCTTTATTACAAGTTCATGGATGTATTCAGAAGGAGAAGATCATTTTTTCTATCCATCCTAATTGCAGGCATAATTTTATCAATGTTATTTTGGAAAAAAAATCACAAGTTACAACAAAACATATTGAAAAAACACAAGTTGATAATGAAGATGAGAAAATTTATAAAGATTTGAAGATTTATGTGGATAAGTATGTGTTTCATTATATTTTTTATGCTTTATATATGGAAAATGTGGATGTTGTTTTTGGATACCCTTATATGGAATTCGTTGGTACTGTCAATATTAATGTGCAGAAGAAATTCCTGAAGCTATAGTATAAATAGAAGATAATTATATTGCATGATATTTCCATCAGTAAACATGTAGAGTCTAAGGAGCCCCAAGTAGAAAATGACACATCGAATTAGGATTCAATGGTAGTAGTAATAATGTAAGACAAGAAACAAAATAAGGTACCACAAAAGGAACTCGATACCACTGAGGCTCCACAGGTGGGGAATTGAAGAAAGATTCACCATAAACATATCACCACCCACAACACATAGTAATAAAAGAACTAACAAGGTGGAAAATAAATAGAAAAAATGACGATAACCCTTGGAAGACACACGTAGAGGTGCGACAAACCACCCATAACACATCAACACAGAGGAACTACGATAACTAGCTTCCATATCAAGCGAGTGAGGCACCAGATAGATCGAGTACTCACCTCTCTCTTGGATGTCTAGTTGCACATGAATGGTACCAGTGGACTACTCTTTTGAGTATATCTCATTATTTGTGTTCTTTTCATATTTCGGAGATGAAACATGCTTAAGGGGAGTGGAATGTAGTATACCTAGGGGGGATAATATGGGGTACAGAGGGAGGTACCCAAGGGAATGATGTAATGTAATAATGTGATGATGATAAATAAATGGGCCAAATTATGCTAAGGACCACAAGTAGTTAAGAAATAATGGGATAAGCTCATTGTAATGGATTTATGATACTAAGAGACCCATGGTAATTACCCATGGTATTGTATGTATAAATCCTATATAGAGGCTAGAGACTTTCCATTTATGGATGTCAAGTATTGTTGTATTTAAAAGAAATGTCTTGTGGAGCCATCTCCTGTCTTAAGGAGTAGTTGTATGGTGTTACCCTACCTCAAGGGTTTGATTAATAAAGAGAAACATTCCTATTTTTGGAATATTTTGTAATTTTTATATATTTGCAGGTCAGATCTACTACACAACCCTTTTATAGTTCTTGACAATGTAGATGTCTCCCACCAAAACTTATCCTTCCTTAGCCACAAAGCAAGCTTTCAATCACAACTCAAGGATATTAATGGATCCTTAGGTAAAAATCAACAACATCAAGACATAAATAAGAGTCTCCAAAAGCGAACCCAAACTCTATGGGAGAAAATGAATTGATAAGGTAAATAGGTTAGTTTTGGTTTTACCAATCTAGGTCTTAGATCCACATATGAGGGAGGATAAGTTCTAGGGATAAGAGATAAAATGTTAATTTTTGGAAACTAGGTCCAAAATCCATGTTGCATTGCTCATATGATGGAGATGATGTTTTTGTTGGATTCCTATTTTGGAGAAGTGCAATATTTATCTAAACATCATCTTGTTTGGATGAGCAGAACTTATATTTTGAATTTATTTCCCACATATGTGCAAATTGTCAACGTCGGCCAGATTTGTAATGTAGGCTCAAGCCCCAAAATATGTGTCACACACCCTCATTGATGGATATAAATTGGAGAGAGATGATGGTCATTTCATCATCATCTCATCACACATTATTCTGGTGATCTGATTGGTTTGTATAACCTAGGAGAGGCTTCTCTCTCTCACACGTGTGAATCTGAAGCTGGAGAAATTGCATATTGTTTTAGGGATTTTGTTGAAGCGTTGACCATCGTTGACCATGGGTCAAATCTTGGAGTTTGAACTTAATTATCGAGCATAAATTCTGATTTCTTGAGGCTGCATTGGAGGGCATAAAAATTGAGGCTAGACATTGCCTTTGAATGCTGCCCGTTGACTAGCGTTAACTGGTTTCTGTTGACTTACATTGAATTTTTGGGATCTGTCTTTGAGGTGTGTGTGACTCATAGAGGAGGGTTGATCTTATATGTTGGAAGAGCTAGTTTGGCCAACCAAATTATTTGCTAGCTAGGGCATCCAGCTAACTACTGTAACACACATTTATCTCTATATTTGTTGGACATGAAGAATTACAAATTCTGATATATTATTTGGCTTGTCTTCTATTGATATATTATTATGTTCTATCAACATTTTACTTTCATGTTTATGTGATTGCTAAATTGGATTGAGCCTATAAGAAATATTGAAGTAAAACTGCATTAAGCATAGAACATACCATGGTTATCTAAAAATTAACTGAGATCAGAGCTAAGGTGAAGACAAAGCCCAATCTAGTGTGAAAAGAAATCACCGAAGAATTTGTATTTTCAAGGACTAATGGCCTCCTAATCCTACAAGGGTTTAAAATATGATGATAAATTGACTGATAAGTCTTATTATCATGCTTGGAAGATGTCTTTGGATTTGGTATGGGAAGATCAAGATGTCATGGATTATGTGCAGGGGAGGATAAATGAGCCTCCATCAAATGTACCTTCTACCACAAAGACAAAGAATGTAAAAGGGGAAATCAAAGCAAATATGATTATCCAGGATTCAATTCATAAGCACTTGGTTGCTTATATCTCCAAGTTGGGCACATCTAAATAGATGTATGATAAGTTGGTTAGCATGTTCAGGGCTAGAAATTATACTCAAGTTCTCTTCTTCAAGAACAAGTTGAAGAATATAAAGAAGGGAAAAGATGAATCCATTCAATCCTATTTTATAAGGCTTACATAAATTAGGAATTATATCCTTGCTATTGGAGAATAAGTAGCTAATCGGGAGCTTGTCCTCATTACTCTTGGAGGACTTCCTCGAGACTGGTATGTATTTAATACTATGATTATTAATAATAATGTGATTCCTGATTTTGATGAATTGTTGACGAGATGCACTCAAGAGGAGACAAGGATGATGGAGAGAGACCATCCCTTGAATGGGAATGGAGGTGAACCTACTTCCTTCATCGCTCATGGAAAGAAGAGGAACAATGGTGGTCCGAGAAGTCAAAACCATGGAAGAGCAGGTCCCAAAGGAAGAAAATGAAGATGTTACACTTGTAACAAGTTTGGTCACTATGCAAGAGAATGCCCCAATAGAAGGGACTCTCCTATAGATGATGACAGCAAAAAATTTAGGGGGAATGGAAATCAAAGGAACAACAAGATCAAAGGAAAGAGGAAGGCTCCCTCTGATCGAAGTGGAAATGGGAAACCTTTCAAGAGGTCAATAATTTCTAGGTATGATTAATCTTATGCTGTTGATAGCTGGAAAAATTAATATATTCTCATATCTTCCCTCTTTGCTGCATCTCCTTCCGATATTCTGGATAATTGTTTAATTGATAGTGGTGCCTCAAGGCACTTCACTAGATATAAGGAATCTCTCTCTGATTTTATTGAAAAGGATACTAATATGGAAATTATCCTTGGAGACAATTCCACCTATCCCATGAAATGGACAAGGACTGTGAACTTTCATCTAAATCAAGGTCAGGTCCTCCTCTTGCAAGATGTATTGTACGTACTTGATTTAAAGAAGAATATAGTGTCTATCTCAAAAATGGAAGACAAAGGATTCAAGGTGGTAGTCATCGATGGAAAGGTACACATTTGGAAAAGGAAATTCAAAGAGTTCATTCTTGGTTTTAGAGTCGATACACTCTATCAGGTTCATGGAAGTCCACTGGGGTCCATGACATGTGACACAACCCTTAAATCCGAGCTATGGCGCTAGAGGTTTGCACATCTTCATTTCAAATTCCTTCCCGAAGCAAGGAAGGTGGTGACAGGGATGCTTGAATTCAAATATGATCATGAAGGTGTATGCCAGGGTTGTGTCGAAGGAAAGCATACAAGGGGACCATTCCCCTCAAGTTTCTCGAAGACATTTGATATTTTACAATTGATACATTTTGATCTATCTGGTATGTTTCCCGTAACCTCCTTGGGAGGATTATTATATTATATCACTTTTATAGATGACTTCTCCCGCAAGACTTGGATATATTTCTTGAATAAGAAGGATGAAGCATTCAAATGGTTTTGTACCTTCAAGGTCTTGGTTGAAAATAAAATAAGGAAGAAGATCAAAATTTTGAGGACCGATAATGGGACCGAGTATGAGTCAAATGAATTCAATGACTATTGCAGGGAAGCTAGCATTAAGAAGGAGACCACCACTGTGTATACTCCCGAGAAAAATGGTGTTGCTGAAAGGAAGTAGAACCATTTTGGAAGCTTCCCGTGCCATACTATATGACCAAGGTCTTCCAAAGTTTCTATGGGGAGAAGCTGCCAACGTTGTTCTTTACATTCAAAATAGATGCCTACATTCCACATTGGACTCCAAAACTCTCGAATAAGTCTTCTCTGGTAAGAAGCCCGATGTCTCTCATTTTAGATTTTTTGGAAGTCCTGTTTATTTTCATGTGTCGAAAGAAAAGAGAAGTAGTTGGATGCTTCTGGGAAGAAAGGAATGTTTGTGGGATACAGTGAAACCTTGAAGCATATCTAATTTATGTGTGTGGTCAAAGATAAGTGGAGATATTGCATGATGTCACCTTCGATGAAGATGTTTCCCTTAAGAAAATGAGGAATATTTCTAGCTCAAAGGAAGAAAAATAATAAGAATAAGAAGCTGGAAGGCAGGAAGAATCAAAGGATGAATGAATGCACAATGTTGAAGGTTCGATGGATCCTATTTATCCACCTCCTTCAAATAAAATGAGACCCTCATGGCTTAGGGACACTATTTAAGATGCTGAGAGACATATTTCTCCAAGGGGAACATTCTGTGAAAGTAAGAAGCCAAATAGGTACCAAGGGTACCTAGCATCCATGAGTACTAATGTACAATATGAGCCTGGATATTTTGAAGAAGCCATAAAGAATCAAGTTTGGAAGGATGCTATGCAAAAATAATATGAGTCAATTATGAATAATGATGTATGGGATGTGGTCCCAAGGCCGGAGGAAAAATCTGTTGTCACCTTGAAATGACTCTACAAGATCAAGCATGGAGTTGATGGAAGTGTTGAAAAGTATAAGGCAAGATTTGTTGCTTGAGGCTTCTCTCAAAAGGAAGGCATAGATTATGATGGCACCTATTTCTCGCCACCTCTAGGGTTCAAAGTCCAAGATAGAGACACATATATATGCAGGTTGAAGAAATCCCTTTGTGGGTTGAAGCAAGCCCCCAGGGCTTGGTATGAGAGGATTGATAAATACTTGATGAAGCTAGGATTCACTCGAAGTGATGCTGATACAAGACTTTATTTTAAGGTTGATAAATAAAGGCATCTCATTCTAGTTCTCTATGTGGAAAATATCTTATTGACCAGTGCTCACCCTCTCATTCATCAATGTAAGAGGGAGCTATCTTCCGAGTTAGAGATGAAAGACCTAGGACTGATGCACTATTTCTTAGGCTTGGATGTCTGGCAAAGGCCAGGAAATATTTTTCTTCCTTAAGGAAATTTTTTTGTGAAGCTACTGGAGATATTTGGGATGGTGGATTGAAATTCTGGGATGACTCCGATGAAACTCAACTTAAAGAAGTTGTGTGGAAGTGCTGCTGGGCCTGAGTTGGGAAATCCCACTGAGTATCATTAATTCGTGGGGACCTTCATGTTCTTAGTGAACTCACATCTGAAAATATGTTTTGCAATGAACACATTGAGTCATTATATGGTTGAACCTCATCACATTCACTATATTGGTGCCAAGAATATCTTGAGATATCTTTAGGGCACAATCAATCATGGGTTGAGATACATTGCCGAGAGTATGAGGCTCCATGGATATACCGATGTTGATTGGGTAGGCAGTGTGGTGGGTCATAAGAGAACATATACATGTTGCTTCACTCTTGGTTCTACGTCAATATCTTGGATGAGCAGGAAGAAGATATCAGTTTCTTTGAGCACCGCTGAGGCCGAATACATTGCAGCGAGTATGGCCTGTTGTGAAGCTGTTTGGTTGAGAAAGCTCTTTAGTGAGCTATTTGGACATGTGCTATATACCATTGTTATCATTTGTGATAACTAGAGTGGGATTCATCTTTCTGAGAATCCCATGTTCCATGAACGATCCAAGCACATTGATATTAGGCACCACTTTGTTGGGACATGGTACAACGAGGCGCCACAAGGCTTGATGAAATTGGGATTGATGAGTAGGTCGTAGATATTCTCAAGAATCCCCTGGGGAAGGTAAAATTCTTAACCTTCCATGAGAATCTTGGTATTGTGGACATACCCTACTTTGAAGGTCCCACTTGAGTTGGACTATGAGCTCTAGGAGCTCCAGGGGGCTTGGGGATAGCTTCTTGGAGCTATAAGAAACCACAGGGCAAGATTCGCCAAACCTTGTTGGTGTGATTCTTCCTCAACGTTGTGATATTGAAATGGTTCACCCTCTCTTTGATCTATGCCCCACATGCATTCTACCCATGGAGTTTCAGACTCATGGGAAGTATCTCACATTTGGCCAATGAGGTGGGAAATGTGGATAGATACTGATGTCATGACTGATGGACACATCGGGGATTTCTGTACTCTATATGTCTAGGATGGGATGTGTCCAACACCTTGATCTAGGATCATGTTTGGTGAGGTTATTACCTCTAAACTAACTTCGGGTTAGTATTATAACTTTGGGTTAGTATGTGACTCTCTCGAGTTCGATTGAGGTTTTAACCTCTAAGCTGACTTCAATTCAACAGAGTGTGATGTCTTTGTGACCCACTCTCGTTTTTTTGCCCCAAGAGCTAGCAAATAATGTTATAATAGGATGACACAGGATTGCATGCTGATATATGATAGTACATGATGATACTAGATGACAATATTGCACAAGTGGAAAGGTGGAGTTCTCCCTAGTTAAGAGGGAGTGTTAATTTTGGTAAACTAGGTACAAAATACATGTTTCATTGCTCATATGATGGAGATGATATTTTTGTTGGATTCCTATTGTTTGGATGAGCAAAACTTATATTTTGAATTTATTCTTTACACGTGAAAATTGTCAAGGTTGGCCAGATTTGTAATGTAGGCTCACAAGCCCCAAAAGATGTGTCACACACCCTCATTGATGGATATAAATTGGAGAGAGATGATGCTCATTTCATCATCATCTCATCACACATTCTTCTTGTGATATGATTGGTTCATACAACCTAGGAGAGGCTTCTCTCTCTCACACATGTGAATATGAAGCTAGAGAAATTGTAGACTATTTTAGGGGTTTTGCTAAAGCGTTGACCAAAGTTGACTGTGGGAAAATCTTGGAGTTGGACCTTCATTCATGGGAAAAATTCCAATTTCTTGAGGCTGCATTGGAGGGCACAAAAATGGAGACTGGACATTTACTTTGACTGCTACCCGTTGACAACAGCATTGACCAACATTGACTTCTGCATTAACTGGTCTATGTTGACTTGCGTTGAATTTTTGGGAGCTGTCTTTGAGGTGTGTGTGACTCTTAGAGGAGGGATGATATTTTATGTTGGAAGAGATGGTTTGGCCAACTAAACTCTTTGCTGGCTAGGGCATCCTCTTGACTGCTGTAACAAACATTTCTCTCTATATTTGTTGGAAAAGATGAATTACAAATTCTAATATATTATTTGGCTTGTCTTCTATTGATCTATTATTATGTTCTATCAACATTTTATATTTTTTTATTGAAATTATAGAACCTTCACACCTGCAAAAAAGGTAACCCGCGATGGTCAGTGTTGGTGCCTAGTTATGCAACATGCAACCATTGTAGGTGACATATAAGACATGGTGCGATGGGCTCAAAAATGAGTTTTTAAGCTGATAAAACTAGAATTCTTGGACATTTTTGAGAAGTGATGCTGAGGTTTCAAAAAGGAATAATGACAAGGTGTCAAGGATGTTGATTGATCTAGTTTCCAGGCCATTTGAGCGAATGCGATAAAATGACCTGTAACAATAACTTCTCAAGGCTTTCAATTTCTAACCAGTCTCCTTTTCAACTAATTCTTTGAATTCAACAAATTTTGAGGAAACTTCATCATTTTTCTACATGAAGAAGATTCAAGATTTTATAGGAAATCCATCAACAAAAATTACATAATACCTGTTTTTTGTTATATAGGCTGTAGAAAATGGTCCATATACATAAGAGTAGACTTGCTCCAAGATTTCTCCAGCTCTACTATCTAGTCCATGGAAGGAGGATATGACATATTTCCCCAATGTGCATCCCTTGTAGATATCATACTGGTCAAGGGTACATTTTGAGAGATTGGTGGTAATCTGCTACATTATTTTTAAGGCCCCATGGTATAAGTGTCCCATGCGCCTGTGCCAGAGTTCTCCAACATCTTGTCTCTGCACATTTATTCCTTGCTACTCAGTGCAACGCAAGCTTCCACCTCAAATTTGTAGATGTTTTTCACTCTATCTCCAATTGTTTCACTTTCTCACTAGCCACATGTATTAGAAAGGCTTTCCCCTTTTAAAAAATAACATCTTAGCCTCTGTCCTCCAATATAAATACAAATAATAGGTTCTTCTTTAGCCCAAGTACATATATGACATCTTTCAGATGAAGATGTGAGCCCAAATCCCTATTAAAGGTTACAATTCAAATTACTTTGGTAATGCACCTCCCATCATCGATAAGCTCTATGTGCATTTGGAGATCCTTATCCTCTAGGCTACTGAAGAATTCTTTGCATCCTGTCATATGGAATAAGGCACATGAATCTAGGTACCACACACTCCCCATTATAGTGTTGGTCATTCATGAAATTAGGGTGAAGTCTAATTAAAATTTTGAAGTAAGTGCTTCACCTCCTGCTCATCCTGAAGGATTCTTCTTAGACTTCTTGTGCAGACACTTTCTTGCACAGTGCCAAAATTTTTGGAAGTGATATATATATATATATATATATATATTAATATCTTTCTTAGGTATTTGATCCAGGTGGATATCGGTGGCCACTCACCTATTCCATTTGGACCCGTGCCATCAATTCTTGCAGATTTTCACTTTTAGCACAACTTATTATTTTTAGCAGGTTTTCGGGTCCTGCACTCCCGAAGCCATTTTGGGGCCTAAGTTACATCCTCAGGAATTTGAAACACCAATTTACCCAAATGAGACCCACAAGTTTGATGCTTCATCTCCTAGGGTTAGTTTTTTGGATGTTTCGGGTTTTACATTGTTCCCCAACAATAAATGGGTCTTCAAGCCTCATTGTAACATAGTGGAGAGGCCTATAGCCATCACATATCTTCTCAGAGATATGCTACTAGTGACCTTGCTCATTCATTTCCATATGTAAGCTCATTGTAACAAAGTGGAGAGGCCTGTAGCTGTCACATCTCTTCTCAGAGATATGCTACCAGTGCCCTCGCTCATTAATTTCCATTCTATAAGCTCATTGTAACACAGTGGAGAGGCCTGTAGCCGTCACATCTCTTCTCAGAGATATGCTACCAGTGCTCTCGCTCGTTCATTTCCATTCTGTAAGCTCATCATAACACAGTTCAAAGGCCTGTAGCTATCACATCTCTTCTTAGAGATATGATACTAGTGTCATAGATCATTTATTTCCCTTATGTATGTAAGCATATTTCAGTCATTTAATATTAATAAAATTAAGTTTTATTTCCGCTGCATCTCTGTGTTTATGTATATTTCTGTATTTTATTGCGTTCCTACATAAATATAGATCAGTATTTCTTCTTTAAATTGTTCTAGGTGGACTTTGGCTTGCTTTGGGCCTTCTTTCCCTTGCCAACGAAGTCAAAATTATCTTCCTCCTCATATTTAGATGTTTCTTCCTCTCTGGTGTTCCTTCAAATTTCTTCTTGCACTAAATTAGATCAAAATCTCTCCTAATTTGGAAATTTATCCCTTCCATTTACAAAGTCCTAGTAACTGTGCTAGGATTTTGGAAGGCCTAGGAGAGCTAGGCTCACCAGCTCCGAAGATGGAATATTTTCTCCAACTCCTCCAAGCTCATCTTGACACTAAATGAATCTAGAGAGGTAATATGGACTGGTTTCATTTTTCTGCATGCGGATGTTTCTAAGCTTTTCCCTCAATGGAAATTTCTTGGAATCACTGCTATTTTTAATAATTCAGTGAGGGGTAAATGGAGTCTCTTTTCCATGTAAATTTGAGACTATGTGGTCTCTCACTCTCCAGGATGATCCTCTTGGCTTTTGTGGTATCCTTCTTCCACTCGACAAGTGCTTGTACATCTGACGTTCCTGGTTTCAGAATACTTGTTTGAGTATATTACAGTAGTCCATTATCATCGAGTACAACTTCAATCTTGTACTTCCAAGCTATGAAATTATAGGTTCCCTCTAGGGAATACTCCAATTTCAATCCGGTGAAATACATTTTCCTGCACGGAAGAAAAACTGCTTCATTTAATCTGCAAATCGAAATATCTAAAGGAGAAGATCTATTGACTGGTTTCTAGTGTGATTTTAGCTCTAATACCATGTGGAAATTAATAAAAATTTGCTACTACTAATGAATTCAAACATAAAATAAGATATTAGAAATTTCCTGTACAATTACGCAGAATGAAAATCATAATTTAGAAACACATGCAATGACATGCAACCACCAAAACCACAAGAACACAATTATTTATAGGGGAACCCAACTGGGAAAAACCCCTCCTCTAATTTTTATTAATCATATGAGAATGATAACCTATTGAAATGTCTTGCTTCAATCATGGAGCACACCTTGCACTATAAACCTATTCTCCTGCTGACTTTCTTGCTCTGGCCAACTCTTATCCATTTCAAGGCCCCAACTTCCTCCTATTTCCTTGAAAAATTCAAGAGAAATTGAGCTCCTAAATAATAGGGTAATTCCCCATTTCATTGCACAATTCCCAAGGACCCATAAAATATATGAATAAGAGGGTAGGGGGACCCATAAATCTCCTTAGCAGGAATAAAATCACTTCTAGTGTGAAAGTGGACCAATGTATCTAGTTGAATAAAGAACTCCTTGGTGTGAATGGGGGTCAATGCATGTGGATGGGGTCAAGATTAACCAAATAAATAGCGCATTCATGGAGGTATTGGAGAGATATTAGAGGAAAACACAGTCATAATGGGAGGGACCCTCCATGAGAGTAACATCTTTAATGAGTGTGACTAAGGGGGAGGAGGCTCAAAAATCATATAAGGAAGGGGATGACAGCCATGGGAGGAATTTTTATTATGGTTTATGAATTTTTTCACGCTTCAGCTGTTTATAAAAGTTTGTTGTGTTGTTTAGAACACGAGTGTCTTTGAGCGGAGATCCCAACCTCATCATTGGGGGAATTCGAGTGCCCGCTTAGGAGAGGAGCTTTTGAGGAGACTTCATTCAGGATTTTCACAGAGCTTTAGGAGAGGATTTTTGTTGTCCATGTGAGCTGATCTCATCATTCAGAATTCAAGTCAGTTGTAGACCCTCTAGTGCTACACAGTCACTCAATGAATTACGCAGTCCAGTAGCAGAATTCATCAGAAGAGGGGGGAATTCCATAGCACTTCCGCTTGGAATCCATTGAAGGGATAAACCCTTCAATAGTTTGGCTTGGGAGTACTTGCAGGTATTATATCTTTCAGTTCAACCCATAGTCCGACAAACCCAACAGTTATGCATTGCACACCCTAGGAGGGCGATTTTCCAAGTTCAGACAATCCATAAATCCTTTATGGGTTTTCCTCATAGAGTCCAGATTCAAAATCCTGAAATTTTCTGAGCACCAAGACAGCCTTATCTATGCGCCCCTTTTCATCCAGTAGTTACATTCCCAATGTTTCCAGCAGGGGCAGTGTGGTAGGGTCTCCAGCACAGAAGCAATTACACAGTGTTCTGAGTGGGAGGACTTGAGGGTCACTCTAGCCATCACTGTCAGCTTGAGTGCTACTATTTTTGAGCACTTTTGTACTTGTATTACACCTTCTCATTAATAAAATGGCTCATCTCTTTCTAGTTTATTTTATGGTGTTTTATTATTTTGACGGTATTGTTTTATTTTCTTGTATTACTGTCATTTTGTTGTTTGGAATATTACAGTGGTATCAGAGTATAATCTTGGCTCAACATGTAAGAAACCACATCTACATCATCAGAAGAAGATGAGCCTCTCACATAAAGGGAGAAGCGATACATTAATAGAAGTCGAAGGTTTGATTATACAAGCAACGAATAAGACAAAGGAAATACTCCAATATCAAGAGAAGTGGATGAAGAGGAGTTTCCAAAGCTTCTTCTCCAAACCATGCAAGATATTGCCAAAGAAATCAATGAGATGAGGATGAGAAGAAAAAAGGAGACACCAAGAGGGTTTCTACATGGATAAAGCTCTGAAACTTCACATCATTGGTGTGAAAAACCAGTAAGGCTACAAGTTTCCCAACACTCCACTATGCCTACATTCCTAGCAGTACGAAATGGAGGTGGAGGACCCCAAGAACAAGATACTCTTGAAGATTATTTTCTAGAGTACGAGTCTCAATCTCAAATATTCAAAGAGAATCTGAAATTTCAAGAATTATGTCAAATCAAGGATAACAGGAGACCCCAGAATAACAATAGGAGTGGAGGGTATGTGCAAAACAATGATTTGTAGCGTACTATGGGTATATTCTTTCTTCCTGCTTTTGATGGGTCATCCAAGTGCACAAACAAGTCCTGGGTGGAGAAACTAAAGATACACTAGTGAGAGATCAAGTGAATTAATTATTAATTAATTCACAATCAATGGTCTCACATGCGACTGATGTTTTTACTATTATTAACTGCACGCATGTCAGATCCAGTGGAGACCCAGTTGAGTTCTAGGTGAAACGGAAGTAAACTATCAGTTGTGACTTTATCGGTTGCACACATGAAACCACACACACATTGGATGTGCCTATGAGGATTGCACTGTCAAGGAAAGAAATAATCAATCATTCAAGGTTTTTTTACCATCAAGGATTGCACAGTGTAGGTAGGCTGTCTAGAGACAGTAAATTGGCTAAGGAACTTGCCAATTTTGTATGACAGTGAGACAGTTAGCTCATGTAATGAGAGATCTTGGATTATAGCTTTGTATGCAATTTTTTCATGATCCATGATATAATGAATAATAGAATATAGTGTGGTTTTTAGCTTTATGCTTTCCCAATTAAATTATCTTTGTTATGTGTGATTGATATTTCTTCATGATACTGTGATTGGCGGTTTTTGTTTCAAATTCCACAAAGATTTGTAGAAGAGATTCTGTATTTTAACAGTAGCACATTTTTAGATTAGCGTAATCCATGACATACATGTGTTTTGTATAATTTATATATGGTATTGGAGCACAGGATATTGCAGTAGTGAAGCAGGAGCTGATTTTGTTGTTGGAAAGAATTCGAATTTGCAGAAATACTTTCTTGGCGCTACAACTAATTCAATATCGAAATTGGTTTCAATGGCTTGAGGTTAGAGTATGCACTCGAGGGAAGCTCGAAGAAAATTTCTCAGAAGGACATGATGGAGGCAGTACTCGAAGACAATGGCTTGAAGGAATTCATTGAAAAAGATGTTCCTAAGCCAAATGCTGCAAATCTTGATGCATGGAAAAAGAAAGTGGAAAAGGCGAGGAGGATTCTGTTGGAGGGAGTACGAGACCACATTGTCTCAAGCCTCCATGGGAAATCCACACCATATGCTATGTGAAAGGATTTTACGGATCTATTCCAAAGCATCAACCACCATAGGAAATTTGTGCTCAAAGATAAGCTCAAGAATATCAAGATGGAAAAGAACGACATTATTCCGGTATACTTAACAAAGTTTGTCCAATGTCAGGATGAGCTTGGGGGTGTAGGAATATCTATTTTTGATGATGATTTTGTGATCTTGGCTCTCTCGAGACTTGCTAAGAGTTGGCACAGTTATGAAGACTCTATCAACGGACGAGAAAAAATGCCAGAATGGGAACAGTTGTGGTCGGATCTGGTGCAGGAGGAGTTCAAGCGGAACACCAGAGATGGCTCTTCATCAAAGAAAGATGATGAAGAGGATTATTCTTTGGCTACCAAGGCAAAGAAGGGGAAGGGGAAGAAATTCCATTCTAAATATGAGGCCAGTGAAGATGGCAAGGAGCACAACATGTCCAAAGTGAAGTGTTTTCACTGTCACGAGCATTGACATATTCCAAAAATTGTTCACAAAAGAAGAATAACAAGATGGCTTCTGGAGCTGCAGCTGGTGAGGCCCTTTCATCGCAATTTGAGCTTGAATTATCACTTATTGCATGCATGGTGTCAAGTGCAATGAGTTCGATCTGGTACTTTGATAGTGGTGCATCTTTCCACATGACGGGAGATAGAAATTTTCAATAGTTTGGAGGAGAAGGACCTCCAGATGCATTTCAAAATGGGTGATGAAAAATAGTATAGCACTACCGAGATTGGTACTGTTTCTTTCCAAAGGAAGTGAGGTAAATCCTTCTTTTTAAAATATGTAATGCATGTACCAGGCTTAACGAAAAATTTAGTTTCAGTTGCAATGTTGGAAGATAAAGGCTATGATGTGGTCTTTAGTGAAGGTAAAGCCTTCCTTTGGCATAAAGCCACAAAGAAAGTAAAAAATATTGGGATTCGTGTGAATAATCTCTATAGACTTGATGTAGATGTGATTTCTACAGAGATTCCAATAATGGGGAAGTGTGAGAAAGCCATGCAATTGACCCTTGAGAGGGAGCTAGATTTTCATGCAGGTAAGAGTGAACCTTAGGATGTGGAGCAGCCACAATATGAGGACCATGGAGTGGGAGAAACCACTCATGTAGATAAATTTCATGCCGAATGGGCAGAGGGAGTGCATGCAGCTATACCACCAGATGAGAGGTGGGGTGACATGCATGGATAATCCCAAGAAGAAATTTCTGGGCAGGATTCATTGATATGGTGTAGATCTCATGAATCGAACCTGGATACGAGTAGCCCACAGAGCAGAAGTAGCAGGATCACTTGGATTGATGCAGTCAAATGTCGTGAGGACATGAAATCAAAGTGACAGTGTCGGATACTGGAGCGCAGATCAGAGTTGGTAGCAAGTGTAGAGTGCATGGATGCAGGTGTCAGCATCGCAGTGGTTCCTGAAGACATGTGCAGTAGCTAAGTAGAAGTCATAAGACTTTGACGATAGATGCATTATACTGATTCAGTTGTTTGGAGGCTATTCAGTTTCAGAAGTGTTGCATGTGCGATAAACACTAGCAAAGTGTTGCATGCAAGAGTTTCATGTGTGAGAAGCACTAGAGAAGTGTTGCATGCATGGATTGCATGTCGCGTGAATGAAGTTTCATGTCGCATGCATGTCGCATGCAAGGAAATTCCTTTCTTGTTGAGAGGGAGTGTTGAAGTTTGAAACAAGAAACAGTGAAATTGGCATCCGAAAGAAACATACTTGATCCTAGTGAAAATTAAGCACCTACACTAGGTGGGGCCCACACAGGTTATTTTTGGGCGTATGTCTATTTATAGATGCATGAGAAAACACTATTTATAGATTTATGTCTATTTATAGATGTATGTGCAAATTCTATTTATAGATGCATGTCAACAATTATTATCCCTTAATATTAGTTGGACAATAAACTATAATCTATTCTCAATGAGCACTTATAAATAGTTAACTGAAGTGGTAAATCAGTTAGCTAAGTGAATTTTGAGTTAAGAGGTTGGTTGGTGGGACATGCATGTTTAATTGAGTTGTAACAGAGTGATTCTAATTGTAACAAAGTTGGAAGTGTAGTGGTGCATTAGTTAATGCAAGTTGTAAATCAATTTAACTTAGTTAAGTGAGTTAAATTCAGTTGTGCTAGTTGTAACTGAAGATACACTAGTGAGAGATAAAATGAATTAATTATTGATTAATTCACAATTAGTGGTCTCACATGCAATTGATGTTTTTACTATTATTAACTGCATGCATGTCAGATCCAGTGGAGACCTAGTTGAGTTCTAGGTGAAAGGGAAGTAAACTATCAATTGTGACATTATCGGTTGCACACATGCAACCACACACATATTGGATGTGCCTATGAGGATTGCGCAGTCAAGGAAAAAAAGAACCAATCATTTAGGGTTTATTTACCATCAGGGATTTCGTAGTGGAGGCAGGATGTCTGGAGATAGTAAATTGGCTAAGGAACTTGCCAATTTTTGTATGACAGTGTGAGACAATTAGCTCATGTACCGAGAGATCTTGGATTAGAGCTTTGTATGTAATTTTTTCATGATCCATGATATAATACATAATAGAAAATAGTGTGGTTTTTAGCTATATGGTTTCCTGGTTAAGTTATCTGTGTTATGTGTGATTGATCTTTCTTCATGATATTGTGATTGGCGATTTTTGTTTCAAATTCGGAAAATATTTGTAGAAGTTATTCTATATTTAACAATAGCACATTGTTAGATCAGGAGAATCCAAGACATACATGTATTTCATATAATTTTTACATAGGAGAGTTTATATGTTCATTGATGGGCTAGGAGAGCCTCTCCATGGGTTTGTAAAGTCCACTAGACCAACTACGCTCCAAGATTCCATTGAGAGGGCTAGGGACTTACAAGATTCTTTTCCAAGGGCAAGAGCTCCATTTTAGCAAAAGCTCGCTTTTCAATAAAAGGGGAAATATGTGAAGGTTCCTCCCCCAAAGGAGAACCAGAAAAAATGACTTCTTAGTGATGATGTCTGAAGATATTTGAGGAGGAGGAAGCTTTGATTCAATTGCCAAGAACCATGGGAACCAGGGCACCGGTGTGCTGCGGGAAAGGCACACTATATTGAGGTATTCTATGATAGTGAAGAGGATTAAGAAGAGGGCCCAGAAGGAGACATCAATACTGTGGCACCAGGAGAGGATCCATCACCACCAGGGGATGGAAATGGGGCATTCACTCCAATTGGAGGTGCCTTTGCATCTTTGTGGGGAGTACCGAAGTATCTGACTTTGAGAGTCCTAGGTACAATTTAGGGGAATCAGGTATCAGTATTGATAGATAGTGGGGCTACCCGTAATTTTATTGATGCTCAGTTAGTGTAGATAGGACAATACCCACTGATGATTTTGAAGGATTCTCAGTTTTGGTTCCAGGAAGTAGAACCATGCAATGTGTAAAGTATGTTCCGACATTGTCTGTAACCTTAGGGACATACACTTTGACTGATCATTTCTTTTTTGTCGATATTCTTAACACCAATGTGATATTGGGTGTGCAGTGGTTGATTATACTGGGGAAGGTCACCACAGATTGGGAGACCTTGCAGATGGAATGGATAGATAAGAAGAGTGGTAAGCATCAAATGATCAGGGGCATGCACACCTATCCACCTCAGGAAGCCTCTGCACATAATATGGAAACTAATTTTCACAGAAGAAGTAAGGAAAAATCAGTCCATTAAGATTACAAACTGCTCTAGACCATGATGTTATACTATTTGGAGGCATTTTACCAAGAAGGCCCCCAGACTGGAAGTTGGTTAAAGATTTCTCACAACAAGTGGCACCACTCACAGATTTGGCTAAGAGGGAGCCTTGGATGGGAATATCACAATGCAAAGGGCCTTTGATTAGCTCAAGGAGGAGATGAATATTTTTTCAGTATCAGTAATACTAACTCTCGCCAAGCCTTTTGCGATGTAAGGTGATTCTTCAAGAGTGGATGATGTCACAATTAGGGTTCAAGGGGGCCATTCCATAACCTTTGAGAGTCAGAAGATACTTCCACATAGGAAGGAGTCTTCCATATATGGTAAGGGGTTGTTGGCCTTCATACATGCATTGGCCAAACTCAAGCAGCTTTGGATGGGAAATAGCTTCCAAGTGAAGATTTAACACCTTAAACTTCAATATTTTCTTGAGAAAAAGAAGCTAGAAGGGAGGAAACAAAAGTGGGTTAATATAATTCCAGCATGTGGCTCTGGCATTGAACATGTCAAATAGGGAAGCAATGAGGTAACATGTGCCTTATCACAGAGACCAACAAAACTGTAATTGATGAGTGTGAATCCATATTGGGAGTCCAAACTATTGGTGGAGTATTCCAAGATCCACTTCACATGTGAGGTACTTGATGGGAAGGTGACTGATGAGAGGTATAGAGTGATGGATGGAGTCATCTATTACCAGGATCAGATCTTCTTGACTAGAGATTCTAATATCAAGGAGAAAATTCTACATGTAGCACATGATTCACCCCTTTCCATCCACCAAGGTTTCATTAGGACATATCAGGCCATTAGGGAGAGATTCTCATGGGAGGGACTCAAGGAGGATGTGCTCCAGCATATCAGGAAGTGCGTAGTTTGCCTAAAGAATGAGGAAGAAAACAAGCATCCTGCAAGTTTTTTACAGTCACTTCCTTCTCTGGGAGGGAGATGGGAGATCCCTTCTATGGACTTCATCACCAGTTTTCCAACGTACATGGTAAGTATTGTATCTTTATAATCATTGGTCATCTAACAAAGTATTTACATTCCTTTGCCATTTATCTATAGTACATTGCTTCACAAAAGGGAAAGCTTCTCCTTAGACTTCATGGTCTTCCTAAGACCATAGTTAGTGATAGAGATAGGCACTTCCTGGAAGGATTTTGGCAGAGGTTGTTCTGATTGGGGTGTAGCTAGTTGACACCTAGTATTAGTTATGACCCCCAGATAGATGGGCAGATAGAAGCAATAAACAAGTGGCTGGGAAGTTGCTTTCCAAACTATGTTCCGGGGCAACAAGGAGCAAAACTAGGACGGTTCCACTTGAGGGAATATTGTTATAATTTTACATTTAATATGGAAATAAATATATCTCTATTCTTAGTTCCATATGGTGATGATGCTCTATCCATTTTTGATAGAATGGTTGGGGCAAGAAAGGTTCAGAGAACCAAATATTGGATCTTAGAGAGTCAGGATATATTCTGTTCTCTTAAGGAAAATGTTGCTACAACCCAAGATCAATAGGAGTTATATACAGATCGCGGGTGGGGAGAGAGACATCATGGGGTGGAAAATTTGGTCTATCTCAATTTTTAGCCATACAAACCATCTTCATTAAAGAAGAAGGGGACTGAGAAGCTTTTCTATGGGCCACACAGGGTGATCTATCTTGTTGGGGGAGTAGCATATGGGTTGGAGCTCCCCATTGGGAGTAAGTTCCCCAACATTTTTCATGTCTCATGCCTCAAGAAGGCCATTAGACAACATGTAGTTGCCACCATGGATATCCCACTTCTTTATGGTGTGAGCCATTTGGTTTTATCACCAAACTCTAACTTGGACAATTAGGAGGGGCAACTAAGGAACAATTTGGTTAAAGAATATCTGATTCAGTGGAGGAATCTATTGGATGAGGATTCCACATGGGGAGGAGAGAATATTTTGTAGCATCCATCCTTTTAGTTGCTTGAGGAAAAGAAACATTTGGGAGGGGAGGATTGTAATATTCTTAATTATCTTTTAGCTAGTTAGAATATTAATTTTTGTTTTTTTCAATAAAATAGATGAATAAGATGGTAGGGGGACCCATAGATCTCCTTAGCAAGAATAAAACCACTTCTAGTGTGAAAGTGGATCAATGTATCTAGTTGAATAAGGCACTCCTTGGTGTGAATGGGGGTCAATGCATGTGGATGGGGTCAATATTGACCAAATCAACAGCACAATCATGGAGGTAGTGGAGAGATATTGGACGACAACGTTGTCATAGTGGGAGGGAGTCTCCATGAGAGTAGCATCTTTAATGAGTGGGACCAAGGGGGAGTAGGCTCACAAAGCATATAAGGAATGGGATGGAAGCCATGGGAGGAATTTTGATTATTTTTTATGAATCTATGCACGCTTCAGCTGTTTCGCAAAGTCTGTTGTGATGTTTAGCACATGTGTGTCTCTGAGTGGAGATCCCAACCTCATCCTTGGGGGACTTCAAGTGCCCGCTCAGGAGAGGATTTTTTAAGGCGACTTGATTCAAGAGTTTCACAGAGCTTTAGGAGAGGATTTTTGTTGTCCATGTGAGCTGATCTCATCATCCGTCATTCAATTCAGTTGTAGACCCTCTAGTGATGTGCAGTCACTCAGTGACTTACACAGTCCAGTAGCAGATTTCATCAGAAGAGGGGGAAATCCATATAATTTCTGCTTGGAATCCATTGAAGGTATCAAACCTTCAATATTTGAGCTCAGGATTACTTGCAGCTATTCTATCTTTTAGTTTAGCCCATAGTTCAACATATCCAGCAGTTATGCATTGCACACCCTAGGAGGGCAATTTTCCAAGATCAGTTAATCCAAAAATATTTTCTAGGTTTTTCTGGGTTTTCATCGTAGAGTCCAGATTCCAAATCCCGACATTTTTCGAGCACTAGAACAACCTTATCTATGCACCCATTTTTAGTTAGCAGTTACATTCCCAGCATTTCTAGCAGGGGCAGTGTAGTAGGGTCTCCAACAGAGTAGCACTTACGCAGTGTTCTAAGTGGGAGGACTTGAGGCTCACTCTATCCATCATTATCGACTTGAGTGCTACTATTTTTTAGCACTGTTGTACTTGTTTTACACCTTCTCATTAATAAAATGGCTCAACTCTTTCTAGTTTATTTTATGGTGTTGTAATATTCTGACATTATTGTTTTATTTTCTTGTATTATTTTCATTTTCCTATTTGGAATATTACAAAATTCCATGCATGTCTGGGCTAATTTTAGTTGATTGACTAGTTTAATTGAGAGATCACTAAGTTAACAACAATTCTACTACTCAATTGACCTTCAACTGACTCAATTAATTACTTGAGCTCAATTAAATGAGTTCAACAAAAAATAACTGAACTGGATTTCTAAATTTTAGCAATCACTACATGCACAACTTTACTCCAAGCCTATAACTCAAATTTATTGACTTGATTGGTAGACAATCCATGTCACACAAGTTAACTGCAATCCAAGTCATCCTGCTGATGTGGAAAATCAAATTACTCAATTTGACTAAGAAAAATTCAAATTGAGTCTTTCTTGTTACAATTTATAACATTGGGAAAAGTCATACCCATTGAAGATGAAGCTAGAACAAATTCACCCCAATAATTTGGTACAAGGTGTTGGAGCCAAGATCTCTCGTGAAGTAAAGAATCCAAAAATTGAGGAGTGGAGCACGGAGTGCAAAGTATATTTTTGGTCTTAGGGGCTTTGGGGTGGGTCAAAGCCCCTTAATTATATAACAGGATGAGATTTTTTGTGAGCATTGAACTTCGCCCATGGTTTTGGACCATGGTACTGTAAAATATAAATCTATATAAGGAGTCTAGATATAAGTCATAGGTAGTTTATGTTTGATGATATGCAATGAATTTGGATGTAAGACTGAGTTAGAGTTTGTGGTTTGGGTTAGAGGAAAAGGCTCCTGCAGCTGTGTGCACGGAAACCTTAAGAAATATTGCAGCTGTGTGCGTAGGCCCTTGTAGCTGTGTGCACAAGGTGGAAAGAGATTGTATGAGACCGATCTGGATGTTAATGAATGAATCATTGAGAAGTTATGAGTTATATTGATGTGTTTGTATTTTTATTATTGTTTATGAATGACTATGCTAAGTTAAGGTTTTATTATGTACCTGACTATCGCAGTCTGTTTTATGATTATTTACTATGGTTAATGCTTAATTAAGTAAGATCGTGCAATATTTGAGTAAGTTCAAAAATTGTGTTGAAAAACGCTGGTACTATTGATAGATCTAACCTGCAGAGCTCTGATAAGAAGAAAAATCCCTAAATCCACAGTCCAGTTTCTCTATGGATGTAGAAACCTAGTTCTAGCATCCTCGTATATTACCTCGGGTGAGACTTCGGTCTGTGCAAGCAGACTATTGTCAAAAGGGCCGATAATAGTGGGTTTTTTTGGACTGCATAGTAACTTTGAACCTAGGTCTAGGCCCCATAAAGCCAACAAATGGTTCCATTTCCGGGGTCGGGATCTTACTGAGAGATAACTAGATGTGGCATCCATCTAAGAAAGAGATCGAAGATTGGATAGATCTGAAGGAACCTGAGTTTTCTGCATAATAAGGAAAAAAATCACTTATCTCTGTTGAACACTGGTTACAAAATAATATCTATAGATATTAGTACGATCATTTCTTTGCATCATTCTATAGCGATCTGCACGATTGGATCTCAAGGCTAGCTACGAAAACGGAGTATTGCAATAATATACATAGTGTGTGGACCCCAAATCTGATTGAGAAGCTAAAAAATACTGATAACAAGATTGAAATATCTGTTGATTACTTAGTTGATAGTATCCTTGGAGGATTCATTACTGAGTTTGCGATTGAGACATCTATGTCCTATAGTGAAGCAAAGCGCAAATTTTTCAAAGGCCTACGAGGTAAGTACGTGAATTCACTGAAGTTATGGATTAAAATGATATTGTGTGAAAAGGGTATACTACGATTTCTCTCAGATTAATGGTTGAAGAAAAATAACTTGGTGATACGTGAAGTGGTAAGTGATTCAGAATAGGTTGGGGTACATACATTGAAACTGAATATAGACCACATTTTGAATCTGATAAAGGAGAAAGAAACCTTGCTACTTCGCGAAGTATGTCATTGATATTTGAAATTTAGGAAAGTGCTGAGGAAATTCACCAACCTTACACCCCCATCATCACAAAATCCAATCCTATCCCTCCACCTCCACCTCCCCCATTCACCATGGCCCAACCCCCGAAAATGTCTGTGTTCAAGGGGGCAGATGACGTTGAACAATTCTGGTTTGTAGTAGAAGAGATATGGAGCTCGCATAATGTTATAGACAAAGATATGAAGAAAGTGCAGTTTTACTGCACTACAATATCAAGCATTGTCCTGGTACATGAATTTTGTTACAACGAATGCAAATGCTTCATTGGTTGAAACAAAGACCGCGTTAAACGCTGAATTCAAGAAGCCGAAGTTGCAATCACAATGTATCATTGATATCAAAGAGATTAGGAAGCTGACTGCTGAGAGTGTGGGAGGTGGATAAGAGATTTAAGACATTGTTAGCCAGATTATATTTAAGATCCCAGAAAAATAACATAAAAAGTGGTATTTTGTTGCGTTGTTTCCGCATCTTAGATTTCCATTGTCACAACAGAAGATCACAACTCAGGCTGAAGCACTAGAGATCATGATGAAGATGGAGGATTCACTAGTATCTAATGCAATCATAGGGGTGCAACAAATTTAGTCTATGTTGGAAATTTTTCACATGGAGCTCCAGGATCTAAAGAAGGCAAAAGGAGGTTCGCCCAGAAATCTAGTGTATCAAGTGCAAGGTTGAGGGTCACTACAAGGAGTAGTGTCCTTTTTTAGAGACTATATGGGTGTTGGGATGCCGAATACATTAAAACCTGGATTGAGAGGAGGGCCAAGTATAGGGTCTAATGTATGGTGTAGTATTTGCGATGTTGTAGGCCGACATTCCACCAATTTTTGTCACTTATTATAAAATTTGGTCAGATCGTCGAAGCAATTGTTCTGCAACTTCTGTACTTTGGTTGGGCATGATGAAAAACATTGTAGGAACTATGATCTAATGATGCAGAATAGTCATGGCACATATCGAATGCAAGTAGAAGGTCGTGAAGCTATGGGTTCACCTACCGCGCGAGGAGGTTTTCAAGGCCGAGGGCGTGACCAAGGAGGAACTGCTGGTCGAGGGCAAGGATAGATCATTTTTTACAACTTTGGAGAACCTGGACACTTTTCTCAAGATTTCCAGAATGCTACTACTGTGTCCTATAAGTATTGTCAGGAATTTGGTCATGAAATAGAAGATTATTTTGTTTTGTTAGCTAAAATGTAGGAGAAGCACAACCAAAAACCAACACAAAACATACATATGATGGAGGATGAAACGTGCCAAGGAGATTCAAGTGTTAACAGAGCTACGCATAGTGGTATAAATACTAGAGGAAACTGCACAAATGGGAAGAGGCCTACAACAAATACATGGGTAAGGAAGGCTGAATATAAGATTGCTCGGTTTGATGTATAATGCAAAAAGGAGACATTCATGGTAGCAAAGAAATTTTTTATGACTCCTAAGGCTACGAAATCGACTACACAGAAGCAGTTGTTCCTGGTAGAAAAGAAGCCTGAAGAGAATGCTAAAGTGAAGGAAGCCAATTCTTCGATCCTACCATATTTCATACAAACATGCATGAAGCTGTTAAGGGACCAAGGGGTTGTAGAAGGATTGCAGGAGCTTCTTGATAACTACGCTGGTAAAGAAAAGCCACAGATGGAAGTATGCGTAGTAAAAAAATTGTACAAAAATAAGAAGAGAACTGGCCAAGAGATGCAATTAACTGTGCAAATCAGAGACTATGAGATGGATCAAGTCATTCTAGATCTAGGATAAGATGCCAATGCTTTGCCAAAACATACATAGGAGCGGATGGGAAAGCCGAAGATGCATTGGTCGCCTATTCAACTGAGGACGAAAAACCAGTTGAAGATCATCCCTATGGGGTGTTTGCAGGGATTCAACATAGATATTGATCGTGCAAGTGTGTTGGTTGACTTTGAGGTCATCGAGATTGTTGATGATAGTAATCCATACTGTGCCCTGTTAGGATTTGACTTGTCTTATGTCATGGTTGCTATAATAAAATTGAAGAATATGAGATGGTATTTGAAAAGGATGGCACCCAAGTCGTTGTGCCACTAGATCCCTTTGAAGGCGTGCGTTATGCAGAACCTATCCAACATGGGTCTGATTTCTTAGGGGTAAAATGCGCAGGTGGTAGCTAAAGTAATATCCCTCTTGGGCCTTCCCGGGACCCAAGGTAGACAGTCAAATTAGCTGCAACATTAACGAAGATAATACATGCATGTTAATACTAATGCTTGATTGAACAAGTGAAGTATTTAAGGATTACCTCGATGTATAAGGAAGATCTGTTGGAGAGCACAATGCAGTGTGGCAGAAGTCCTCCTCACTAGCTCCAAGTATAAATCATACAAACAAACAATGAACTAGCATAATCTTCACAGTATTATCACGACAAACAATAAAATAAGTATGTAATCAAACAATAAATCATGTAAATCTAAGTCACTTATAACATGTATATTAAACAAATAAATAAATAGCTGCATCAATAAGACACCAAGTGGACAAAATAGAGGAAGTTATATTATTCAAAGAAGGAATATTACAACCATCAGTTTGGTCAAGCTTCCCTCAGTCCTCCAAATCCAAACTCTCTCTCCTCAATATCCAAGTGTGACAATTCTTAGGCCAGTATTTCTCAATGAACCAAGCCAACCATGAAACCTCACACTAAAAACAGAAGTTTACTCCTCACAAAATCAACCTTTTGACCTTTGACCATGAGCCCTAGCCTCCAATTTATAAGAGTTTGGGAGGATCAACCTTGCCATTCTTCTCCATTAGTTCAAATAGGGAAAAATCCATGATGTTTCCATGATTTTCTATATTTTCCCCTCTTTGGATGCTTATTTAGGTTTATAAATGTCCAATCAGAGGCCTGCACCACAGGTTTCTCACTTTTTGGACTGAATCCTTCAGAAAAAGCTGGAAATGTCAGTCAGTTACTGCAAAATTTGTCCCTTTTTCTTCATGAAACATGGGTAACCCTTAAATTTAGGCAAGACAATGCGTTAACCTAGGCCCTAATGCTCCTTTCAAGAGGCAAGGAAGCGTTATAACTCGAACTAGAAGTCTTTGGGGTGCGTTACCTTGGTAAAATAGGTTTCTATCTAGGTCAATTTATTCCTTCAATGTGTCCTTCTCCTCTGAGCTGATGAGGAGGTCATTTGTAGTGTAACAAATCCCCCCTAAAGTGTGAGGTCGGAGACGAAGACAATGGCCGAAATACTTTATAAATGTGTAGCAGAGTGAGAGGAGTTGGAGGACTGAGGAATACCTGAAACAAACAACATATGTCAAAAATATAAATATCTGTCATGAGTCGGGCATTCCCATGCTCAATAGCTATATCAAAATGATTTCTCTAGGAAGAGATATGACCAGTATGTCCATCGATAAGCACAATGTGGAAGCTTGTGTCATGACAGGATCAATATGATAAGCTATCTCCAAAAACAATATACACAACTTGGGAGAGGAAACAAAGTTGAATGATGTAAGACTCAACCCAAGGTCTTGGTCGCCGCTTCTCTAAACTGCATATTTCTGCACATGTGAATAAAAGATTTGTTTTCAAACATGTGAGAAATCATCTAATTACCAGTCAATGATGAAAAATGTTAACATACGTGAGAATGGCCACCAATAAGGATGATGGTCTCCAAGATGCACAGTAAAATATAACGACTGTGAATAAATGGTGTTGATGTCGAACACTCATAGAATCATTTGACTGGGAGCCAATGATGAAAACCCCCAATCAAAAAAAAGGTAACCTGCCATTGAGGTCTGCAATTTCCAGGGTACTGATATGTTTCTGAATCATCTTCCTAGATAAGATGTTGAAGTCGATACGAAGAGATCTGTCAAAAGGCAGGCAATGAGGCGTCCTACATCAGTTGACATGAAACGGGAAAAATATGATTTTATTTTTAAGATAGTCAAGAGATATGGTAAAAACTGATGACGGTAAAATAATTTTTGGCATATGATGGCTTGGTTGATACAGGAAGCATTATATAGCGTGATCTCTTGAACAATAGAAGGCACAACGAACAGGGTACCATGCAGCTTAGACTCATGAACAAAAAAGAGTGTTGGGTTTCACCAATGTAGGGACATCGACATACGAAGGCTAAACTCATAGAATGGTAGGGTTCTGTGAGAAGCTAAATGAGAGAGAGTTTTCTAAGGAGTGCCATGTTCAAGGTGCTGCTGCCAAATTGTATTTCAAAGTATAAAAGAGTGATTCTCTACTTCGTCCAAAATTCCCCCCATCTGATTAGGTTAAACGAGTCTATAAGGGTAAACTTGGTGATATTTTCATATTTAGGGAGTCTGAAAAACATTGTAAAAGACAACTCCAAGGGGGTACGGTTGTCATGGTTGATGACCAGGTGCGAAAAAGGGGTAATAGTATGCCCGTCACAGTTCCTTTTCCGTAAGTTAGTCCATTGAGTCTTGATAAAGTGATAAACATATGTTCAATGGACACCTACCCCATTTTTCTATGAGTACGAGGAGATAGAGTGAACTCAATATTCTTCGTGAAGTTTTAATGAGTTAGGCGAAGAAAAACTCAATCCTCTTCGTGCAATCATGTTTTTTCATGTATTTCTCATTTTTCACGTAGTAGGGTCCATCGAAAGTATGCAACATGGGTACTCCTTGGATGAGGAATTTAATTTTTCATCCAACGAGTACTCCTGCTCAAAATTTGAGTAAAAAATTTGGGAGATAAGTTGAAAATACGAGTTGAAAAAGTAGTTTTATTATTTTATTATTTTTTAATATTTTTACCCTTTTACTTAAAAAATGGTGAATCATCCCCCATGGTTTACATCATCATCTTGAATCCTATTGGTTCTTATAAAGTTTATTTTGGTTGCACATTTTTCTTAAGAGGCCCATTTTAGACCTCAAAATTTCCCTAATGGGCATCTGATCTCCATAGGAATAAATTTCTGAAGGTGCCGGTAGGATCCAGGGGTTGATAGAGCTATTTGAAATGGTGGATATCATTGAAACCATTTGTGGAATCTTAGGCGGTGGGAGAGGAAAAAACCCATAAGAGAATATGCCTTCAGAAGACTGGTACCAATGTTGATGTAAGAGTCAGGAACTCCTCCTATTAGGGGCATAGTGCTGCTAGGTAATGTGGAATAATCCAAGGTGCAGAAGGATAGATGGTTCACTATAACTATATTCCCATCCAAAGGAAAAAGGATGAGTTGGAAAACCGAAGAGAAAATGGTAGTCATTGTGTAAGACCAACTGCAACCCAAAATGAGGTTATAGTCGAGATGATGCTCTATGACTTTGATTTCCATAATTATCGTTTTCCCACTAAGTGTAATGGGGTAGAAAGAAAGGTAGCCTTTTGGGAGGAAGGTGTGACCACTGAATGCTTTGAGGGAATTCAACGGTGGAGACAAAGTCAGAGAACCCAAAGTGAGGCAACACGTAGTTGACATTACGCGGGTCGAAGCACCTTCATCTATGATAGTGCGATGGATTGGCCTGCCTTTTGACACAACTTGAACCTAGAAAGAAAGCTGGTGGGAAAGGCGAGGTTTACATTTTTCCATGTCAAAGATGAATAGCATATAATCTTGGTGGTCAATTCTACCAATGGTCAAAAGCAGAGCTTTCCTTTGCGTTGGGTAGGTTTGCAACACTTTGAGTGCAGACATAGCTAATGGTGCTTGCGCCAAGTCTTCTACAATGTTGTATTTCTGGGAAGCACATGCAAAGGTGTTATGAGTCGTGCATCGAAGGGTCCCTTTGGGGGGACAAATGATAGGGTCAACAATAGGCTTTTCGATATACAGATCATTGAGCAGCGGTGGATTTGAACTTGAACCAGGTTCATGAGCACCAATTGCAGATGATCCTTCACTAGAAGGATGAGTACCATAATTTCCCCTTTGTGGGGGTTGTGGTGGGTTTGCAACCATTTGTTGCTACTTCTATGGATTAAGGAAAGGGTTGTGAAGGATAGTAGGTGTCCTTCCAGAATCCTTTTCCATGATAAAATCTTTGCATTCCTGCAACGGAGGACATTTATATGTCAAGTGGTCCTCTGCACATATTTTGAAAGGTAATATGATAGTTTTGTCTTCCCCTTTGCCAATTTTAGCAACGTTTCTCTGATTTGGATTATTCTAAGTGTTGGGATGCTCTTAAAAAGGAGTAGTCTTTTTTTTATTCTTCTTATTCTTACTGCTAGGTTTTTGTGTAGACTGCACAGAGTGTATCTAAATGGTGGGAAGAGCAACTGATTGGGTAGGGGTGGTGGAAACTGAAGATGGATGGGAAGCATGCCTGCTGATATTTTTTACAACAACACCAAAATTTGTATCAATGAGGTCGTCAACATGCGCTTCGAGTTGTTGAGTAACGAGAGGATTCGAGTTTCCAGGGACATGTGGGAGTAGCTCATACAACGTGCCAGATTTCAAATAGATGAGATCTAGATGTTGTGCACGATGGATTGATTGGTCCTCTATGATTGAACCAGACAGGAAAACGTCCTTAACAAGGGGAGGAAGGAGTGAATTAGAAAACTAGTTCGATAATAGATGATCCAGGATTGGTGCTTTGACTAGCCTCTGCCTACGTCTCCATTCATGAATGTGATCAGAGATGTGGGTGGCGGTGTCTTGGCATAGCTAGGTTAATAGTTCCGTTCCAGTTTCATATCGGATAGGTAGTTGAAATCTCTTAAGAAATTCCGTTGCTAAGGCACCAAAAGTATTGACTGCAGCTCATAATAACTCAATGTAGCATTTACCAGTGTTTCCTTTAAGGGTACGGGGAAAGAGCCTAATCCAGATACTATTTTCCACCATGGAATTAGAAACATACCATACATGAAAGGTGGTGATATGTGTAGCCAGATCATCCCCTCTTTTCCCTTCAAAATTAGGGATATCTGATGGAATCTTATGCAGTACAAGAGGCCAAAGCGGGTTATGACAGATGGGACCGTTGGTCAATTTATATAGATCAGGGATGTCTAAGTTTTCCAAGAATTTCAATTGCGTTGTTTCCCCCGATTCTAACCGAGGTGTTGGATGACCAATTGGACCATAGGGTCCTCCCATCAAAGTGTTTCTAACGGGATAAGTAGGAATCGTCTGATAATAATTCTGGGTAGTGGAGGTGTAGGGATGTAAGGTTGTTGTCCATAGGGGATATTGTACTGTGGGGACAAAAAACTGGTTTCCCCTGGGGTAAAAATTCCCCCCTTCACCCAATCAGTTTTGGGGAAGGGTGGCCCAAATAGAAATAATAGAGTTTTCTTGTGGCATACTACTAGTCGCATAATTTACCATTGGCATAGACCCTAAACCATAAGGTTACCCACTAGGAGGAATGGCATTAAAAATGGATGGGCCTGCTTTTCCCATAAAATGTAGGGGTATAGAAGTGTCCCCTGGCATGTAATTTTTGGTAACACTGCCCCTTGTCATAGAAGCCAAGGGGTTCGAACTCAACAAGGGATTCCAACCGAAAGGGTTGCTGAAGGGAATCGTGGTAGCCCCGCTAGTGGAAGAAAAATACGGAAGGCTAGGAGTAGACACGATAGGAGTGGATACCAAAGAGTTTAGAATTACACTCACAGATGTTGTGACCAATTTTCTAGGACCAGGCATGTTCTAGTTACTATGGTTTCCAGTTAGCTGTGAAGAATTGAAAACTGGCAGGGGAGGTGGTGGTGGAACCGAGCTGGCCACCAACAGAAATGACCCTTAGGTCGTCGGTTGTGTAGTGGATGTGGGTGCATCCAAAGACATGGATGATATTGGTGCTACCTGAATCAATAGTTTCCCCAACGGGTCAGTGGGAGGAGAATTATAAGGAGGCACAACTCCTTCCATGAAAGGATCCTCATGCAAATCCGTAATGCGAGGAGAAATGTGTGAATCAAGGGTCAACACTGGAGACTACTCTTCCGAAGAAGGAACTAGGTCACCAAGACTCGACAAATATCCCAGTGTCAATGGAGGGAGACCTTGTTTCTGCCTAGAAAGACGACGAGGGTCGAAGGATGCCACGATGACTAATAAATTTTATCAAAATTTTAGTGTGATATATTATTAAGTCTCAATGATAGTAGAACCAAACACCTAAAAAAAAAGAACTCTAAAGTCAATCAATAAAGCAGCCGAAGGAGTAAGACCCTATCTGAGAACTACCGTTCACTAGAGATGAAACCTAGTATCACAATAGAAAACATAGAGATCTGTTCATAGGTATATTTACAATTACTCTTGAGCTTCACCTGAACCTCAGATAATGGGGCCAAGCACTCTCATGAAGACGAGTACCCTCCCAAAAAACGAATACATAGTGGTCCATTTGTGTCAGGTACCAGGGCATCCCCCCCAGTGACCTTATGTACGTACATAGAAGTATGGAAACTATGGATACCTCAGATCATAGACACTACCAGGGGGTCATGGTCGTAGACAACATGCGTTATGGGCAGAACACCTAGATCCCAGATCTAGTTTCGACATCCTTGAGGGGAACCCTAATACACCGAATGCCCACTGTTATGCAAGCTACCTTCTCAAACACCCCAGTGTTGTGTCAGGCTTCACTATGTTATGTGTGGAGCGGTCCCAATAGTATGAGTGCAACATGATTTTCACTCTTTAATGACACTAGTGTCAAATTTTGCGATCTTGGGAAGTTTTCTCACTCTGCCTATCCGAAGATCCTAGCCTGTACTAATGTTTGTGTAAGCTCAGAAAAGAGTTATTGATTGATTTTATTAGCACTTAATTTTAGTGTACTTGCATTTAAGTCTCTGGAGGGGTATTGGACGTATGAAGTTTTATGCGACTCTGACTCAAACAATGTAGAAAATTATTTTTAGATCCATTTTGACGAAAGAGTTATTTATATAAGGAGAATTTTTATATACATCCATGCAGAAAAAAACATCCAATAATGCATTTCAACATATAAAATATATAGATACCAATCCTCACTAACATATATTTAACCCAAAATTTATAGAATGAAATCAACTATCTCATAATAGCTAAAAACAAAATTTTCTTTTCAAAAAGTAAATGCAACTAAGCTAAATTTTGAACAAGAAAAAATAATATGCTAGCAGGCAGGCAAGCGCAAAGATCTAGTATATAGAAGCCAAACTGACAGCCAGCAACTCAACAGCTAGGGAAATCAAAGTAAGGGTGAAATAACAAGTTTTAAGCTGAGTAACGTTGCCTAGAAAAGGGTACAATACATTAATAGCACAACTAACACACTTTTCTTAAGTAGGAGTTGTGTTATAATGCTCTGGAACACACACAGGGGGTGTGTTACTGAGGATAAATTGCAACTATTGTTCAGGCAAGGTCTCTTCTAAACAGTGTGAGATGATGAAATGGTCACAAAGCACATCAAATGGTTAGAAAGGGATGTGAGCATAACAATAAGTGATAGAAGGAAAGAACCGAGGGTTTAGAAATAAACAACCGAGAACTAAGGATTATTCCCCAACGGAGTCGCCAATTCTGCTTAAGGGTAAAATGCACAGGTGGTAGCTGGACTAAGATCCCTCTCGGGCCTTCCCGGGACCCAAGGCAGACAATCAAATTAGCTACAACATTCACGAAGATAATACATGAATATTCATACTAATGCTTGATTAACAAAGTGAAGTATTGAAAGATTACTTCGATGTATAAGGTAAATCTTTTGGAGAGCGTAATGTAGTGTGGTGGAATTCCTCCTCACCGGCTCCAAGTTCGAATCCTACAAACAAACAATGAACTAGCGTAATATTTACAGTATTATCATGACAAACAATCAAAAAATTATATAATAAAACAAGGAATCATGTAAATCTAAGCCACTTATAAGATGTATCTTAAAAAAAAAAAATAGATGCATCAATAATACACCAAGTGGAAAAAATAGAGGCAATTATATTATTGAAAGAAGAAATATTACAACCATCAGTTTGGTCAAGCTTCCCTCAGTCCTCCGACTCCAAGATCTCTCTCCTCAATATCCAAGCGTGACAATGCTTAGGCCAATAGTTCTCAATGAACCAAGCCAACCATGAAACCTCACACTAACAACAGAAGTTCACTCCTCATGCAATCAACCTTTCGACCTTTGACCATGAGCCCTAGCCTCCAATTTATAAGAGTTTGGGGGGGTCAACCTTGCCATTCTTCTCTATTAGTTTGAATAGGGAAAAATCCATGATGTTTCCATGCTTTTCTATATTTTTCCCTCTTTGGATGCTTATTTATGTTTATAAATGTCCAATCAAAGGCCTGCACTATAGGTTGCCCGATTTTTGGACTAACTCCTTGAGAAAAAGCCAGAAATTTCAGTCAGTTACTATGAAAATTTCCCCTTTTTCTTCATGAAACATGGGAAACACTGCCCTTTAGGCAAGAAAATGTGTTAACCTAGGCCCTAACGCTTCTTTCAAGAGGCAGGGAAGCATTATAACTTGGCCTAGTAGTATCTAGGGTGTGTTAATTTGGAAAAATAGGTCTCTGTCTAGGTTAATTTCTTCCTTCCATGTGTCCTTCTCCTCTGAGCTGATGAGGAGTTTATTTGTGGTGTAACACGGATGATGTTGCGATTGATTAGATTTATCAGCTTACTGTACAGGGCGAATATTGAATTAATCCTACTGCAGATGGAAGAATATGTTGGGAGTGCGATAGTTCGTGTGTGTTTGATTTCGATGAAGAGTTGGAGCACTAGTAGAATAGATTGCATGAAGCAACCATGAAGCACTATAACAAGGTTACAAAATATTTACACTGTGTCAAGTCAAAAGTGTGTGAATTTCCCTTTTATGATGGAATGAGGAATTTTGTCTTGTTCTTGGAGGAATTTGAGTGGAAAGTTCCAAAGGAACAAAGGTATGCAGTTATGGACTTTGCATTAAGGTCCACTCAAACCCGATGGTGGGGCATGCACAAAGAAGGTCTAGGAGGTTGGATGGAATTTTGAAAACTAATAAGGTTGAGGTTTGGTCAGGTTGAAAAAATAATTGTGAAGAAGTATGATGGCCAGAAGGATCTGCATGATTATTTAGTTCACTTGACCACAGCTTGGGGAGTAGAACCTCAGCCAGAATGGGTGCACATCTTCTTTCATTATTTGGAGACGATACCTCAACAATGGTATCTTGAAACCGAACTGTGCCATGGAATGACGGATTGGGATGAGATGGTAGAAGGGTTATTGTTGATATATAGCTTCTCAGATGGATGGGAATGCATTAATGAGGCTCTCCAAGAAGTGAAGGCAGGTGTATTCCAGATTGCTAAGGAACCCAAGACTCTGGTACAACCTGATTGGGCCGCACAAATGGCACATGCCTAGGAATGTTATAATTTTACCTCGGAGGAAGATGAGGAGGATCCATGCGACATTCATATCCCTGAGTCCAAAGGAAAACATCATGTTGCAAGGCCTGAGATAGCAATGCGGAATGTAGCACAACCAATCAAAACACGACAAGTCAACATAGGCTCAGAGGCGGAGCCTAAGTTTTCCAAGATAGGGGACTATTGGGACAATGACACAATCATCAAGGTCATTGAGATACTACATGAATACCAGTACCTGTTCCCAACAAAATTCTAGGAATTAAAAGGAATTATGGGTGATCTAGAGGTAATGTACATCATTTTGAAGCCGAATAGCAAACCAATTAAGTAGGGCCCATATCGGCTGAACCCAAAGTACAAGGAGAAAGTAAGGGAATAACTAGACAAAATTATTAATGCTAGCATCATTGAACCAGTTGAAGAGTCTGAGTGGGGTAGCCCTATGGTTGTACAGGAGAAGAAGACTAAAGGAGAGATAAGGATTTGTGTTGATCTTCACAAGCTAAACGATGCATGTGTCCATGATCTGTTGCCCAATCCATTCACTGATGAATTTTTAGAGAATGTTGGTGGACATGAAGCTTACTCATTTACAGATGGATTTTCTGGGTACCATCAGATTAGGATTGCATTGGAGGATATGATCAAGACCACCTTTGATACTGAGTGGGGGTCCTTTCAGTACACCATCATGCCATTTGGGTTGAATAACACAACAACTATATTCTCTAGGGTCGTTTTTGTAGAGTATATGCACAAATTCCTGGAAGTATATTTCGATGACTCGAAAACCTTTGGACTATTAAAGAAGCATGTCTCTAGTTTGTGCTTAATGTTGGATACCTGTAGGAAGTATAATATCTCCTTAAACCTGAAGAAATGATTTTTTTGCGTACCATATGGTATTTTTTTGGGACACATTATGTGGAAACAAGGATTGATGGTAGACCCTGCGAAGGTTTCTGTGATTATCAATTTAGAACCCAAAACAAGTGTCAAGAAGCTAGGCACAATGCTCAATAATACATGCTACTACAAGAAGTTCATTAAGGTGTACACGTAGATTACTATGCCCATGGAGAAGTTAATGCAGAAGGATTTCAAGTTCTTCTGGGATGACAATTGTCAGCAAAATCTTGATATCCTAAAGGAAAAAATGGTGACTGCGCCTATTCTTGTCTTCCCTGATTGGAAGAAGATATTCCATGTACATGTCTATGCGTCTTGCATAGCCCTAGTAGTCGTGTTGGCACAACCAGAAGAAGGAGATATTGATCACCATGTAGCCTTTGCTAGCAGGATTTTTTCTAAAGAAAAAAGGAACTACGTCACCACAAAACACGAAGGGTTGGAAACGGTATATGCACTACAAAAATATAGGCACTATCTATTGGGGGTGCACTTCAAAATGTTCACATATCATTACGCTTTAAAGTAACTGGTCAAAAATCTTGTGTTGTGGGGGAGGAATTGGCGATGGTTATTGCTATTCCAAGAATATGATTTTGAGGTAATTGTTAAGCTAGGCCATTTGAATGTTGCACAAGACCATCTATCCAGGATTGAGACAGGGAGGAACCAAAAAATATTGAGGAATGATTATCTAATGTGCAATTTTTTAATATCAAGGTTGCAAATGAGCATTTTCTGGATATCAATAAGTTTCTCTCAACGAGAATCACACCTCGGGAATACAATGTGCCAACGAGGCAGAAGGATACTTAGGTGAAGATTTTGGAGACCCGGGGAGATTACATTCTTGACGGAGATATGGGCACAGATCCATCTGGGCCCTCCTCCCCGTTTATCACCAAGAGAAGGTAACCATAGAAGGGTGGCACATGCAAGAAGGTCAAGTTCGACAGATCCGCTGGTCTAACAGAAATGGTCCTCACTAAGGGTGACATTAGCGAGATCAGGGATGTGGTATGACAGGTAAATGAGGAATTTTGGGGCAACATCGAAGAACAATACAAGAAAATACTTGAAGATGTCCAGAAAAGGTGGTAGGATTTGTAGGTGCAAGCAGGCATGGTCCCACCAAGTGGAGCAACTGGACCAAGTACAACTACATAGGAGTTGGCACTGTTTGCAGATACCCACATAGTTTCTATTCCTATAGGAACGCTACATTTTGACACAACTGAGAAGATGGAGTAAGCGACACACAACATTGAATCTTGTGGTGATGCCTTTACAAGCATTGCATGAGTTCCATCAGGGAATCGTAGAAGAGTTAAATATCTGGGAACAATGCACCCTTTTGGTTATTTAGGACACCTAAGAGGAACTCCAGATTAACAATCTCAAAGAGGGAAAGTCTTTGGAGGAGAAAGTTGTTGTGTTGCATCGAAAGGAGGAGTTACTTGCAACTAAGCTAAATCCATGGGAAGCTAAAATGGGATGGGATTTTTTGTGAAAAATTGACTCCGCCCATGGTTTTGGACCATGGTATTGTAAAAGCTAAATTTATATAAGAAGTCTAGATAGAATTCATAGGTAGGTTATGATTTATGATATGCAATGCATTTAGATGTAAGACTGAGTTAGATTTTGTGGTTTGGGTTAGAGGAAAAGGTTCCTACAGCTGTATGCACAGGCCCTTGCAGTTGTGTGCATAGGGTGGAAAGAGAGTATATCAGACCAATTTGGATGTTAATGAATGAATCATTGAGAAGTTCTGAGTTATATTGATGTGTTTTTTATTTTTCTTAATGTTTATGAATGATTGTGCTAAGTTAAGGTTTTATTCTGTATCTGAATAGTGCAATCCATTTTATGGTTATTTACTTTGGTTAATGATTAATTAAGTAACATCATGCAGTATTTGAGTAAGTTAAAGAGTTTTGTTGAAAAACACTAGTATTATTGATAGATCTAACCTATGAAGCTCTGATAAGAAGGAAAAGCCCCAAATCCAGAGTCTAATGTCCCTCTGGATGCACAAACCTAGTTCTAGCATCCCCTTATATTTCCTCAAGTGAGACTTCGGTCTGTGCAAGCATATTGTTGCCTAAAGGGCTGGCAATAGTGGATTTTGCTGGACTGCGCAGTCACTTTGAACCTAGGTCTAGGCCCCTTAAAGCCAACACAAGGGGTCGGGATGAAGGAGAGTAAAAAATTGCTACATAATTCTTATCATCACTTAGTGATATTGTTGAGTTAGATGATGAGTAAAAATAAAATCATGAGGCCACGACTATTGATGATGATTCCAAAGAGGTGTGAAAATATGATAACACACATGTAGTCGATGGTGCAAACCTAGTCCCATGAGTTGATGAGGTAAATGTTGCTCACAAACCTACTCATGCCTATAAATTGGAAGACAAATTGAACATGAACACAAACAATATTAGGGTAACCATGAGGCATTATGATGATACACTAGTATTGGTGACATATTATTATTGGATAAGTGCAGTGGCACATGATATTTTAGGAGGAGAGCCTTCATTTGCATATTTTTAGCCCCTCAGAAAGGCATTGGTAGAGATGAAATCTAACTATCTACACCTCCTTTAATACATAGATCACCTACTCATGATTGTTGAGATATATCGTGAGGTGCTAGTAGGGAAAGAGGAGGAAGTTGACATGCTTACTTATGAGCTTGAGACTTCCCAGGAGTGCTTGAAGAACACTTAGATGGAACTTCAAGAATTAGAGTTACAAGTTGACCAAATATGTATGTATTTGAATTCTGTACATTATTCTATGGCAACCATCACACAAGAGGAAGTTAGGGACACTCATGATTTGATAGAGTAGTCTCTTGTTATAGCGGAGCACGAGGATCACCTAGATCAAATGGCACATGAAGAGAGGTATGATCTAGAGGTTTATTATTATAAAAAAATGGGATGTGGATACATATATATATTTCAAATGAGGATACATCCATCTGGGATGTAGGTTTAGTTGAAATGAGTGGAGTGGATACTAGAGACCTTGGCTAGCATTGGGTTTTCAATCAATTTCTAGGTGTGAAGGATGACTATGGCATTGAAAAATTGATTGACCAATGATGAAGAACTCATGTTCCTTCACACTTCCATTAGAGTTCTGGTCAATGCTAGTGGTGAGTTGCTTTGATGCAGGAGTGTGTATAATTTGAGAGATGTCTTGGCATGAAATTCATGCATGGGGTTGTAGGGTGGTCAACATGCCCTGATAGGAATTATTCATATGGGATGGAATTTGTATACTACTAGAAAAAGAGATATATGGGGATGATGTTCTTCCATTGATGTATTGCATGCAGGAGCCACCAAAGATCGAAACAATAGTGACATCCCCATTAGTAGTCTACCAGGACAAAGAAGGAGATATGGCACACATCATGGTGGTTCCACTAGTAGGGTCGAAAATACATTGGCGCATGTGAGATACCAGGAAATATAGGGCACGTCAACTTCAGGAGGTGATACCTAGTGGGGTATAGGGATATGCCAAGATATGCAGAGGTATGCAGAAGAGTACGATGATGCATGGTTTTATGTAGTGGTGTATGGTGATGCATATTTGGATATTGGAGCATTGCTTCCGGGGAGACCAATTGATTTGGAAATCGAGCATACCTGGGTCGATGAGTGGATGTATGAACGCCAGGAAGAATTACATTCCTCGAATATTGATCTTCGATTGGAACATCACTTGATCAAAGTCAAAGAGAATGATACTCATAGGTCTACCTTTAGGAATCCATATGGGTTTTTTATTGCGCCCTTGGGATTAACCCATGCATCTGCCACTTTCCAATCCTACATAATATTACATAGGCTTATATTGTTATTATTTAATTCTCTCATCACATATAGAAAGACACACGGGGGTCATCTATGACAATAGGGTGAGACATAGTGCATCGTGGATAGGAGACTAACTTTCCAGATGAGGTATATGTTCATCACATGAGTTGGAAGATACATGATTAGAAATTACATGACCTATTGTAAAGGCAACATATGTTCAACCCCTGAGCACACACTTGGGGAAATGATCACAAGGGAGCTACATGAAATACCTTCGAAAATACATTTCTAGGATTTGTATGAGCATGAGGCACAATGGATGGTAGAACTATTTTACAGGAGAGTTGGTAGGCTCTAGATAGTATTTGGGTACATCATCAAGAGACGGGATAACAAAGTCCAATGTGTGATATGGCAGGAGCAACAAAACTTAGTATGCACTAGATTGAATCATGATACATGTAATATGTCTATTGGTCACATATAAGGACTATATATGATGCATATATGGGCTCATGACAGTTAGCAGTACCTCATCACAGTAGTCAATTATGAATAGAGTGGTACAATGAAAACATGGTAGTTTCTTCTTGAGGTTAGCATGGTACCTTGCCATTACAAGGCTTGATAGCTTAACTATGCTTGTGGATGAGTTGGTATTTGCAAGGGAGGATAATTCAAATAGTCCATGGGACCTCAGTATCGTAGAGAAAATTTCACTTCTTAGTGAATCGTTCATATTATGGAGCACCTCACTAGCATGCCTGTGTGATTCACAAGAGGAGGTTGTGGCTAGTTCATGAGAACGAAAATAATTGCACCTTTAGGATTTCACTCTTGAGGTATATGGGATTGGTTTTTGAGTAGAGAAACTTTCCGAGGAGTTGATAACATTTTTTCATTATCTATATGTTCTACTATTGGCAATATCTAGAGGGTCTCTATTGTCTATGCCTTGTAGGGGAGTGAGTGGAGTGACGAATGCTTCACGATAATCAAGATGTTTTGGAATCTCAACATCATGAGATTCATTAGTGTTGGGGTAATACAATGTTATGGAGTGGCTTTGAGCCACATTTGGGACCCTGGTATTAATCGTGAACAACTTGCGGAGAATAAATGAGTGATTACATTACTTGAGGACAATGAATTTTGGGAGGAGAGAGTGTAATGTCCCCAAATTTTGGATTACCTGGTGAGGTGGTTAGGAGGGATTTCGAGAGCTTGTGTTAGGTCGGTCATATGAGAAGAATTACTCAATTGATCGGCCCGAAGGGTTTTAGAGGAGTTTTATGGGTTCTACTGGGATCACTTACTATATTTCATCATCATGATCAATTCCACACAGTTTATTCTTGGTTTCATTGCATTCTGACGATTTTTGTAAAATGAAGTTATTCATTAATTATGCTTAAGATGATGTTTTAGGACGATTACCTGGAGAAACACCTTAGTGTAATATGTGAAAATTTCTGAATACAAAATTACAGAATTCCTACTGCAGTATCTTGATTTACTTCTCCTACTTTTGATTTAATTATACAAGTTATTTCAGAAAATATTTAGAAAATACCGAAGTAAAAAAAACTAGAAGCCTACACACATACAAATAATTTAATGAATAGCACGCTCATTTGACAAAGTGACAGACATATTTTTGGGAAAAATGTCCCTAGAAAATCCCAATGCAGGAAAACCAGTGCAACATATATTAGGGTTTATTATGATTAAGCTGCAGTTTCTGAGTACATCTAGGGTGCCATAAAACCGACAAACCAAACAGAAAAACCTCACAAATCAGAGAAAATGTGAGATATACCTCACTCCCGCAAGTCCCGACTGATCCAGATGAGCAACTGGTGAAACCTTAGGTGGCCCTGCACAGCAACTGCATAAGCCTTCATAGCCTGGTCGAAGAACTGCGTCACCCTAATGCTGTGTGGATCTACCTCTCTCGGATCTCGATTTCAACCCTCCTAGCTTAGAAACCATTCTCCCGAAAAAATTTAGGACTTTTCATTGGAGATTCTATGCTGCCTCTGCATGGGCCTGCGTCACCCTCCTCAGGGACTGCGTAACTCCCTCTGATGGTTGCACTGCCTCCATTACGTCTCTTCTGCCCTTGCTTTGCACTATACTCTTGGCCCTCTTGACCAATCATTGCATTTGCCCCTCGCTGCAAATCTAAGTCACTCAAATCTGATATTCGGCCGAGCACTACTCCGTCAGAATAATTCTATCTCTTAGACTCCGTGTGTGTCTCCAACTGACCCAAAGCCTTTCCTTTATACTTTTATTATTGACACATCAATGATCATGATTTAATTTCTTATCAATGGCTTGTATTAAAAGACTACCTGATCCACGTCACTTAGAACATTTCATCACACGTGTTTAATTAATTCACTTTAATTTTTCTAATTCCCTAAGTTAGACTTAGGGTCCTCATTAAAGAAATTAATTATTTTAATATCTCACACACCAGATGCAATTTATCCAAATTATTTTTTGGTTTTGGAGGTGATGTGTGTCTTAGCCCCTCCACAAAATTTTAGGGCTAGAGCACACGTGATCCTACCTCCAAATCTCAAAACTCCCTCTTAGCACAGAGCATGCTCTAGTAATACATCCACACCATGGATCGCAAGATCTCGACATCAATCTATGTGTTGTTTATGCTTGGTCTGCTGCCCTCCATCCACTGCACTAACACTTTCTGTACTACTGCCAGTGTCATTGCCACTGACACTACTACATCTGTAATGCAACTCACTCTAAATTTTATGCATCATGTTTCCCATAGCACTGCCACTGCTAACTGCTACACTGCAACTCAGTTGATGAGAAGTAAGCAACTGAAGGACCCCTGCCCAGTCATTCATAGACAATTTAGGCTGCATCTCATCACTGAAGCTTCCTTGGCTGCTGGTCTGCATTTTCCTCCTGAAGCTACTGCGCAACTATAGCTCTGCACTACGTAAACACTGCCTCTCTGCGATGATGAAGTCCCATCAACCTCTGTGCTGATGAAGTCCGATCAGCCTTTGCGCTGATGAAGACTCATCAGCCTCTGTGCTTATGAAGTCCCATCAGCCTCTGCACTGCTGCATCTACGCTGCTAGTGCCTATGCACTGCGCTGCTCCTACTACAACATCTTAGCACTTCCCTCTGCTACACTATAATTTCCTCTCCACTTGTCCTGCTACCATATTAAGGCTCTTGTAGCTTGTATGTGATTCAAGAGTTGGGCTACTCAAGGATAATTCCACTCCCATATGTAGCTTCTCTACACATCAATGTCACCCCACTTACGTGGCTCTTGAGCACTCATGGGTACGCCATCATCACTCCCGTCGTCCTTTGCTACTGCTGCCTTGGATTCAAAAGATCCTTTTTCCTTCTTCTTAGGACAAGTGCTAGCGAAGTGTCCAAGTTTTCCAAAATTAAAGCACCAGACCTTGGATAGGTCCCTCTTCTTCTTCCCTTTTTGCCTTCATTCCTTTGATGCAAGTGATGCATCATCTTCCTCTTCTTTCTTCACCTTGACATTTCCGCTACCGCTGCTTTGCCTCTTGGTGAATCTCCTGATTTCCTCCTAACGAAGGATTTCCCACATGTCCACCTATGATGGTAACGCTTCCCTACCCAATATGCTTTGGAAAAATTTTTCCCACTCCTCGGTGACTACATTCAGGGTAGTTCTTACCAACAGCCCTTCACCCAAGTCACACCCATGGAAATCAGTTGATCTGAGATAGTCTGAAGTCAAAAAAGGAAGGGATCTATCTCCTCACCCTTCTGCATATGGAACAACCACATCTGATTCTCTAGAAGCATTTTCTTTTGAACACAAATTCCTAATACATCGTCTCTGAAGTAGTACACATCTCGTTTTCTGTGTTCTTCCCAGAAATATGTGGCACAAAGTGAACTTTGAATCCATCCATGATCAAATGCTTAGCCCGTGCTTGATTTTCCTTGAATTTCTTCAGAGGATATGGATCGACAGACACAACTAGGACATTCTCTACATGGTCCTTGATTCCGTACTCATCTAGGACTGTTAGTATCATGGCTCTCTAGATGATGAAGTTGGACACACCTTCCAAACTGTCCTGATCTCTCAATCCATGAGAGGCCATATAGCTCAAATCTATTAAAACACATACTCTTCTCCCTCTTTCTACTGCAACACTCAACATAAATGTTGGATCTGGGTTTCTTGGTGATTAGAAACCCTCTATAGTAGCTGCTCCCTTCGACAACTGATTTCCCTCCTGGAAATGTTTAGCCAAAAAACAACTGAATAGTTCTCTATGATCACCCAACTAATCGAATCTCAGATCTGTTTGGTGCAAATATGTTGAGTAAATGTCTTCCTCCTGATCTTTGTCAACTTAGCTAGGCAGAATTTTGCACTAACATAATCTCCACCACATTAACAACTGCTGAAGATCTGAAGCACTACTTCCGGACCATGACAATACTTCATAGCAACCCAAAATTGGATTGTGTCCCTCTGTCTCAGTTATGTGTAAGCATGTTGGCTCAGTGTAGCATCTGCGTAGCGATTGTGCAGGCTTCTCCTGCGTCCCTCTGGAAGACACTGTGATATCTCTGCGTCACCGAGCTGGGACTGCATCAGCCCTTGCATGACCTCTGCTGGGAGTTAGTTTCAGAAAATATTAAGAAAATACCGAAGTAAACACAACTAGAAACCTACACACATAAAAATCATTTACTAAATATCATGCTCATTCGACAAAGTGACACACAGATTTTTTGGACAAATTTCCCCTGAAAAACCCAATGCAGGAAAACCTGTGCAACATATATAAGGGCTAATTATTATTAAGAAAAAAAATTTGAGTACATCTAGGGTGCCATAAACTCGAAAAACCTAATAGAGAAAACCTCGACAATCAGAGAAAATGTGAGATATACCTCACTCTCGCAATCTCGGCTGATCTGTATGAGAAAATGGTGAAACCCCAGCTGGCTCCACGCAACAATTGAGTAAGCCTGCGTAGCCTAGCTGAAGAACTGCGTGACCATAGATATGCGTGGATCCGCCTCTCCTGGATCTCGATTTCAACCCTCTTGGCTCAAAAACCCTTCTCCTGACAAAATTCAGGACTTTTCCTTGGAGATGTTGTGCTGCCTTTGCACGCACCTTACGTGGGCATGCGTCACCTTCCCGAGGGATTGCGTAACTCCCTATGATGGCTGCACTGCCTCCACTACGTCTTTGTTTCCCTTACTCTGCACTGTAATATTTTTCCCTTCTAAAAAATCACTACATCTACCCCTCGCTGTAACTCTGAGTCACTCAGATATGATCTTCATCCGAGCACTGCTATGTTAGAAGAATTCGATCTCTTAGACTCTATGTGTGTCGCCAACTGACCCCAAGACTTTCCTTTATAATTTTCTCTTTGACACATCAACGATCGTGATTTAATCTCTTATCGATGACTTAGATTAAAAGACTGCTTGATCCACGTCACTTAGAACATTTAATCACACTTGTTTAATTAATTCACTTTAATTTTTCTAATTCCCTAAATTAGACTTAGGGTCCTCATTAAAAAAATTAATTATTTTAATATCTCACACACCACATGAAATTTATCCAAATGCTTTCTGGTTTTTGGAGGTGATGTGTGTCTTAGCCCCTCCACAAAACTTCAGGGCTAGAGCACATCTGATGCTACCTAAAAATCTCAAAATAATATCTCATTGGAATTGGGGCGAAAATATCTACATGGAAAGATGATGAAAACAGGGCTTTGGATGGCTAGTGTGACCACAAAGGCGAACTGAGAATTTTCAGACATCAAAACTGACTTTAATTATTTTATAAAATTCACTTTATTAAATAAATAAAGGAAAAGTGATTTTAAATATTTAATTGGAGGGAAAAGGTAAGTGAGTTATAAAAAGGGAAATGAGGGGGTCTGTCGTTATTCATTGGTGCATTTGAGTTTTTGAAGAAAATAGATATTGGATAATTTTCTTGAGGAGAAGCTCAGGGTTTGGAAATCTTAGTTGCCTTAGATGGTTTCAATGCTGAAACTAGACACTCTAGCCGGTTCAAGGAGTGAAATCACTCAAATTTCACATTCAAAATTCAAAGGAGAAAAAAATATGCAAGAGATTTGAGCTAGAAGAGGTGTTATTAGCTGAATCTCTGATTTTTGTTCTTCATTTATCATTTTTCAGGTTGAAGATAAATGTGTGGGAGCTAAATATCCAAGCCCAGGTCAAAGATAGTCATTGCTGGAGAGAGAGCACGAGTCCTCATAATTTTTCTTGTCGAATCTTGAGAAGGGAGCATGAGTTCATGGAGGTGCAATGTCACAGATAAGGAGTTGCACCATCATGCTTCCACAAGTAGTGTGCCAAAGTTTTGTAGCTTCAATATCTTGGACATGTTGCAACACTGGTAGTATGGATGTGTTGTAACACCGGTACTTCAATGTGTTGCAACATATATATTTCAATATGTTGCAACATTAGTACTTCTGGTCATGCTAAAACAATACATGCTGGAAGTTTTGGAACAATATTTGCTATAAGTATTGTAGTAGTATGTGTTTGAGGTGTTTCAATAATGTGACCTAGGGTGTTGCAACAAAGTAGGTTGGTGTTGTTGTTGCAACTTACAGGTGTTGCAACAATGAAAAGAAGTTGCAATAACTAAGCTTCTCCAAATCCTTTGTTAGTGCCTCCAAGGGTGTATGTATGAGTCTGAGTCAAAAGTGCATTGTTATGAGAAAAATGATTTATAAGATGGTATAGAGATGGGAAAAAGGTATTAAAAAAGTGGTGAATGGATGTTGAAGGGATTCCAATTTAGGCGTTTGTCCTCTCTCTGTAACAGAAATTTTTGCATGTCCCCATGCAACTAGATAGCCAGTATAAATCAAAGTGAGAGTGACCCCTATGGAGGTTGTTGATGTTGTCGTAAACCTCCCCTACCTCATAGGTGAAGAAATAACCTTTCACCTCTCAATATCTCTCTAGCAGACAATCCCTTCTTTCTTAGGCATGCTATAACCTACTTAATACTTTTGGGTTGGTAGAAAAATCATGGGGTAGTGAAATTCGAGGCCTATCTATTCATTCCCATAATTCTCCATGCTTTTAATATACATATGCACTATCTCCAAAGCCATTGCAAGGTTGTTGGGATTGAAAGGATCTTTTTGGTGCATATCTTTTGTGCCATGTTTCTACCTCTAAGCACATCCCAATACGGTTTCCTTGGAAATCACCTCTATTTTTGTCTTGTAGTGAAAAAAAAAATTCTTCTTTGGTGAAATCCATGAAATTTTCATGTTGATGAGAGTTTACTGAGCTAAATCATGTGATAATAACACACTTGGGTCTGTAGTACTCTCCCTCGATCCATAAATTACATGCAATTTTTCTCATATACTTGGTGAGTAATTATGAAATCAACATGATTATTCAGGTATGATACAAAGGATTTCAATTGTACATCCCCCAAAAATTAGTTAGGGTTCCATTCAAGATCATGATGCAACAAAACGCTATGCTATTATAATTCATAAAATATGTTTTTTTCTTTTCTTCTGTTGGTGTCTTTGTAGTAGGCCTCTGAGAAGACAATTGGAGAAGATATCTTGTAAGGCTTACTAATTATCAATTCTTTCCTATGAAACATGAGATGATTATCTTAGAGATACATGTTGTAGAGAGGGGATGATGCCCTACAACTGAGTGTAGAATTTAGTATTAAGCCAAGTTATGTCTTTTTAGTTTCCCTCTTGTCCAAATTTCTCTATAACTTGGAGGTTTTCTCTCCTTCTTTCATTTCTTTCTTACATTGGTCCCACTTAGCCCTATGGAATTCTAGGAAATTTTCACAATTTTACCTAAGGCCTTTGAGGGCTTCGTGATGTTGTCCTATTAAAAGCATCCCCTCTTCATAGTGTTCCATCATATTTTTCCATTTATCATCTTTTGCCTTCTCCCATACATCTTGGATGTGTGTTTGAACAAATTTATCATCTATCAGTTTGGTTTATATTTGAGTGGTTCCTCTTGTAAGTTAGGTCTATCCTTGTTTGTTTTGATAACCCTTTCCTAGATAGAGGTTCTCTATGTGTGTACCTCTTCCTATGTTGTCTCCCCTACCCTAGGAGTTGGTTTTTCTTCTTTCTTTAAGTCATTAAGGTGACCTATTGCTTGAGTAAGATAGTCCATCCCCTAAAAATATTGTTTATCCTTGAATATGGACTCTAAGGTGTTAACCTTGTGTTGTATCTCCTTACTATTATTTTCTAATATTTCATTTCTTCTAATAATAAATGAATGCAAAGGCATAAAGGAAAGTGTACCTAAAAGCATCTTATTGCTTCTGACATTGTATATTTTCCTCAAGGCTTGTGCAACAAAATTGGTATGTTGAGTTGGAACTATGTGTTGTGTTTCTACTCCTATCTCAAATGTTGCAACCTCTCCTTCCCCTATTCGATTCTTCTAATCATTTCCCTATGCAGTAGAGTCTTCTTTCAAGTCTTCCATTATCGATTCTTATGTAGAAGCATGGTTTTTCATCTCTTATTCCATCATCCCTATTGGTTATTTTTTTTAGCAGGGAATTATATATCATCCTCCTTTATCCCTATTGGTTCTTGTGTGTTAGCAAGGATTCCAACTTCTTCTTCCAATACCCTTATTGGTTCTTGTGTTTCAGTAGGGTTTCCTCTTTTTCCTCCATAATCTATATTGGTTCATGTGTGTCAGCTTGGACATATATTTCCTCTTCCTCTATCAATTCTTCCACTATCCTTGTTGGTTCTTGTGTGTCAAAAGAGACCTTTTTTGCCTCTTCTTCTACCTTCTACCTTCTCTATTTGTGTTGTAGCAGGTTGGGCCAAGTCCTCCCTTTTTGAATACCTCATTCTTCTCCTTTTGGGTATAAAAACGTAAATTTGAAACATGAACTATAAACTTAAAACGAGAACTCTAGCCAAAAAACTCCAAAAAAACATGAAAAAAAACCTAAAAAAGCAATGTTGATGCTGGAATACTATAATTTTGGAAAACCTTAAATTTTTGACAATTTTTCAACCATGACATTATGGAAAAAATTTTGACTAAAAAAATTTAAAAATGAACACCTAAATGAAAGAGTGAGTATTCCAGGAGGAGTTTCTTTTTTAAATGATAAAAATATGATGTCTTTAAATCTTAGACTGACACATTGCAAAAAAAAATTAAAAGGCGACCATCAAATTGACACATAATATAGGAAAACTCGACCCATTTGTTATGCGGATTAATCGCTCTTGCGGACAAGAGAGATCTCCCTAGTATTCAACGAATAGCTAGAAACAAACATCCATTTGGAAACCTTTTTCTCTAGACTAATTGCAATTCAGAATTATTATAAGAAAAGAGAGGGGACATGCCCCTACCTTTAAATCCAAAGTTCGATGCAGTATTTTATCTAGTCGCTCCAAAGAGGCTTCTCCAGTAAGTAGAACCTGCGATCAAAGACAAGACAAAAGAATCAAAGCACCTGCAACATATAATAATCAAGAAAAGCTAATCAAACTTAGTGATCAATGAGTCTAAGTATTGATGTCATTCAATAAGCACAAGAACAACTCAATGAGAAAAATAGATCCATATGTATTATCTTGAATGAAAAGAGTATCTTACAACCTGATGCCTTGATGTCGTACAGATTTCTCCTGGGGCCCTGAACAATTGTTCCTTCTTCATTTTGACAAGCCTTCCTCTCTAAATACCAGCATGGAGTTATGGACATAAGGGTGTGATAATTCTCATGCCAACAACAACTAGTGTAGAGAGTATACTCTCTTGGGAATTTCCTCAACAACTAACATGTATGTCTACCCTTGAGACTGAAACATGAGCTCAATTTATTGGTAAATGAAGGTAGTTTCAGTTCCATGAAGAGGGGGATGGGTTCCTGTTGAGTCCCGAATTTGCATCTTTTCCATACACTTTTCCATACCTTTTTCACTCACCTAAACCTCCCAAATTGTCAATATCATGTGCAAAAGGGTATCTAACATGGTTTTTAATTATTTTTTTGTGTTTTCTATTTGATCTAGATTTTGTTCATTCAGCTGCGGAATCTTGCCACTTTCCGCAGCTGCTGCAACTTTCCGCAGCTATTTTGTGGAAATCTATGCTACAGGTGTCTACAAGGGAAACGAGCCACATGGGCAGGCTAGGAATGACGTGGACATGGTTCGTGTCCTATTGGTTCAAGAAAACTCGTCCAAAGAAGCCGCGGTCAAAGGCGTCCACGTGGAAGTCAACTATGGAGTTTCATGTCGGCCGGACTCTGTTTCGTGGCACATAAACATCCATACGGCCGTTTCTAAGCTTGCGGAGGTTAAATCGACATCTGTGCAGAGCTCTGGAGTTGAATTCAAGCATCCACCTTTCGTAGATTCACTTTCCAACACGACCATACTCCTATATCCGTGGGCGTAGTGGTCTACGTGCTCTCTGCCATCATGAACTTTAGGAGACAGTTACAGTTTATTGTTATATATAGAGCGTTTGCATACGCACATAAAGTTAGTTGTTAGTTGATAGTTGATGTTCGTGAATAAACTCTGTTATCTGTTAGTTTTCTTTGTAGTGATTACGCTACCCTTGAGCCGTAACACTACCATTCTGTAATGAACTGCTTTTTAATGTGAGAAGACTCTATTTTTCAACTTAATTCGTGTTTGAGGATCGTTACCAAAGCTGTGTAGAGGGCCCCTGCTCAGCTAAGGTTTTGTGTATTAGTGTACATTTCTCATTTCATTTCTTTCAAAAGTCATTGTATCATAATCCATCATATGTTCATACTTTGTAGTTGTTTCATTTTTGTTTATACATTTCCATAATTTCCATTTCATTTCTGTCTTTCATGTTTTATGATTGTTAATCACTGATCAGTTTTCTTGTGCAGGTTTTAGATAGACAGCCCGGGCATTTTTATAGCATTTTGACTAATGACATGAAACTAACATTGTTCTGCTGCTAGTTTGCTTTTCATAGCTTTTGTTTAACTTCAGTCTTGCTTTGTACATTTCAGTTTTGCTTATCTGATTCAGTAGTTAAATTTAGATATATTAAGCTGCTCATAGCGTCTTCAGTTGCCTCCGAAAGCCACAGCTGGACTGATGGTGAGGGACTGCATTATGAAATGTAGTTTAGTATTAGTTTCTTTTCTGCAAATTTACATATATTAAGCTGCTCATAGCGTCTTCAGTTGCCTCCGAAAGCCACAGCTGGACTGATGGTGAGGGACTGCATTATGAAATGTGTAGTTTAGTATTAGTTTCTTTTCTGCAAATTTAGATATATTAAATCATGCATGACATCTTTGGTTGCCTCCGAAAGCCACAGCTGGACTGATGGTGAGGAATTGAATCATGAGTGTATGGTTTAGTATTAGTTTACTTTCTGCAAATTAAATATCAGTTACACAAGTTGTTTATGATTACTTCCGAAAATCATAGCTGGTCTAATTATGAAGGGTCATAAAATGAATTGATGTAATCTGATTTAGATTTATTTTGTTGCAATTTTGAATTTCCTTAAGCATAGTTTCTTTTGTGTTTAGTTGGCAGCAAGAATAGTTTGGTTTTCATGTTCACTAGTTTACTGTTTTGATTCATTAGATTAGCAGCACCTTTTCATTTCAGCAGTACACTCTTACTTTCTTTCAAGTCTTGTCATTGTAATTTTCAATTTGCTTTTAAAGTTTCAAGTTGGTAAATCATTATAGGGGATATCACTTCCTTGAACAAATATAACCAAACTTGTTTTCATTTTAGAATTTCCATTTCACCTTAAAAAAAACCAAAAACGACAAAAAGTTAAGAAATAGGTTATCTTGCACATATAGTGCGCCGCACTTCATCAGCTTACGATTCCCGGATTGACAAATTAAATGCAGCAATTTAGGACACACTAAATTGACCAAACATTTTGGCGCCGTTGCCGGGGAAGTGTAACTAGGTAGCCAATTTCTAAAAAAAAAAAAACATAAAATCATAAAAGAAGGGAAAACTTGATAACTTCTTGAAGTATGCTCTCCTCTTGCACCTAGTGTGATCTGGAGGATCAGAAAAGAGAGAGTTATTGGTTTAGTAATTTCTTAAGTATGCTCTCTTCTTGCACCTAGTGTGATCTGGAAGATCAGAAAGAGAATTATTAGCCCAACTTTTAAAAAAATAAAAAATGACATGCATAGAGCAAGAGATTCTAGGGGAAGGTTTATAGCTAAAGCCAAGAGTTCGATTTTCACAACTCCATCTTCTTCAAGGCATAGACCAGATTCACCACCATCTACCTCTAGCCTTAAGATTTTTGGAATTCAAAGAGCAGCTGAATTAGAGGATTCTCCTATATCACCTACTAAAACCCACTTAGAAAACAAAGAGACTTTCTCTCATCCTTCCTTGGTAGAAGAACTAGAGGACTATAAGGACTCTAAAGAAACTATCATGGCAGAGGAAGTAATAAATAGAGGTGGAGGTAGAAGAGGAGAAGATAATGGAGATAAAAATGGTGAAGGAAATGATGGTAGAAATAGGGACAATTTGCTTGGATTCCCTATAGTTGATGAGGAAACTCATGCAACAATGAAAAATATCTCACCATCTGTTCTCCCTAATTTTTATGGATTGCGAAGTGAGGATCCCGAAACATTTCTGTTTGAGTTTGAAGTTGTGTGCCGAACTTATGACTATATGGAAGATTCTCAAAAACTCAAACTGTTTCCTTCAACATTGAAGGGATCTGCTTTGAAATGGTTCATGGGATTAGCCACTCAATCTATTAAGACTTGGAATGATATGAAACAAACATTTTTGGACAGATACTTGGACTATTGTACGCCCACCAATCACAAGGATGAGGTATTCAAAATGATGCAAAAAGAAGATGAAAATTTGGAAGACTTAATTGAAAGATTTCAATACAACTTGAAAAGAGCAAAGATGAGAAACTTAGATAATGAAACCTCGAAAGCCCTCCTATTAAAAGCCATTAGAGATGAATGGATAGACATTTTAAACATGATGGGGAAAGGAGACATTTCTCAACTTCCATTTCGTGATATAACATAACTATGTATCCATCTCTCAAGGGGAAAATCTAAAACAGGAAAAGGGCCTAGGGATCCTTCTCTTATTAGGGCTAACAAATCTGCAACCGGATCAGTAAGTAGGGCAGAGATTGGTAATATGCTTGATGAGTTCAAAACTGATATCTTAGGGAGCCTTAGTGAACAACTAGACACCCTTAAAATCCAAAACAAGCAGAAAGCAGAAACATATGCTTTAGCCATCTTTTGTCCAAAATGTAGAAAGAAACATGCTTTAAGGGAATGTCCCTTGGATGCAAAAGTTGTAGAAACATGTATGATTTGCTCAGAAAATCATGAAATCAAGGATTGTCCTTCAATCCCTGGACTCAAAGCCGTTTTTCAAGAAGATCCAAATTCAATAGAATCTCTCTGTTTTGTCGCAAGGAGACCTTGGCAGGGACAACAATCTCAAGGGTTTAATAACCCTATGAATCTTCAAACCCCACCAAATTGGAATTCTTGGCAACAACCTTGGCCCCAACATCAGAATTCATATCAGCCATGGGTACAGGGGATGCAAAATCCTTATGGGAGATTTGCTCAATTTTATCAATATCCTCCATCTTTTCAAAATCAACAAGCTCCACAATTTCCAAGCCCAAATCCACAACTTTCATTTCCATTTTCACAACAACAACCTTCTCAACAAAATACAAATCCTCAACTCATGCTCCCATACCAACAGAAGACAAATCAACTTCCAGCTCAGCCATTGCCAAATCCTAACAATAAGAATCCTCAAACTACTTATGTGGTAGAAGGACAACAATTTCCTACTTATATGATTGTTCCTCTCAATGATGTACAACTCAGATCTGGTAGAGTCTTAGAAAAACCTTCTATAGACATTCAAGAGCAAGATACCTCTGAAGAGGACTCTCTTCAAGTCAATAAAGGTTCTGAGGAAGAATCTCTTCAAAATTCAAAAATTCAAAAAGAAAAAGAAAAGCTAACATCCACAACTCCTATAGTTGAGCAACCTGTGTCTTCATCTACACCTCCTTTTCCAGAAAGACTACAAATTGATAAGGGGGTGGAAAAACAAATCTTGTTGCCTAACTATGACTTTCTAGATGAATTGAAGAATGTTTGTATCAAGATTCCATTGCTACAAGCCATTCGAGAAATTCCTATTCTAGCAAAAACCATAAAGGAGTTGAGTTTCAAAAGACCAGGAAGGAAGCTAAAGGACACAAGAAGAATCCACTTGGTAGGAAAGATTGCAGACATTATGATGGGAAAAATTACCATGCAGAAGTATGTAGATCCAGGAAGTCCAATTGTCAAGACACATATAAATGGGATAGAAATTCCAAACACATTGATTGACTTAGGGGCTGCTATCAACATTATGAGTAGACAGACTATGGAACAGTTAAAACTTCCTAACCTTCTTTTACACCTACTTTATTGCAACTTGCAGATCGATCGGTTATTAAACCAGATGGTGTATTAGAAGATATTTCAGTCTCCTTAGATTCTTGGGAATATCCATTAGACTTTATGATTTTGACTCCCAAAAGTAATCTAGGAGGACATCCACTTATCTTAGGAAGACCTTGGCTAGCCACAGCTGATGCTTTTATTAGTTGTAGATCTGGAGACATGTACATTTCAAATGGTAATTCGACAAAGAAATTCAATTTGTATCCTCTAGCAAGAGTAATCACAGAAATAGGAGACAATGAATGGGTCGATGATGAGAACACTATACAACCCGTCTTTACCATTTCTGAAATTAGTGAGGATAGTCAAATTCTGAACACATTAGAAAATTTTGAGATAACTTCAGAATATGACCCCACACAATTTCAGTTGGAATCTGACATATAATATTTATCATCAAGACAAATGTCTCTTTACTCTATGGAAGAGTTTGGTAATTCTGCTATTGAGATTTTTCCAGAAAAGACATTGAATATCAACAAACATTTGGAGAAATCACAACAAGAAGAACTAACCAGAATCTTGCAAAAACATTCTACTGCATTTGCATGGGAGTATACTGACATGAAAGGTATTGATCCTAAGACTTGCATCCATCATATCTATATTGAGGAAAACAATAGACCAATCATACAACCTCAAAGAAGGATGAATCCAAATCTTAGGGAGATAGTGAAAGAAGAGCTCCAAAAACTTCTCAATGTAAACTTCATTTATCCAATTTCAGATAGCCGATGGGTTTCTCCTTTGGTTATAGTACCTAAAAATAATGGTAAATGGAGAGTATGCATTGATTACAGGGAATTGAACAAAGAAACTTTGAAGGATCACTTTCCTTTGCCTTTTATTGATCAGGTATTAGATACATTAGCAGGTAAAAAGTACTTTTCATTTTTGGATGGTTTTAGTGGTTACAATCAAATTCAGGTAGCACCTGAAGATCAAGATAAGATCACATTTACTTGTCCATGGGGAAATTTTGCCTACCGAGTGCTTCCTTTTGGGTTATGTAATGCACCAACAATATTCCAAAGAGCAGTACTAGGAATTTTTTCTGATCTAATCCATGATTGTGTAGAGGTTTATATGGATGATTTTACAGTTTATGGTAATTCATTTGAAGAGGCATTAGAAAATTTGGAAAAAGTTCTTATAAGATGTAAAGAAACAAACCTTTCATTAAGCCATGAAAAATGCTTTATGATGTTTATTGAAGGGATTGTTTTAGGACATCATATTTCGGGAGATGGGATTAAGGTTGATAGATCAAAAGTTGAAGTCATCTCCAAGTTGCCTATTCCAAATTGTCAAAGAGATGTTAGAAGTTTTCTAGGATTTACTGGTTACTATAGAAGATTTATAGAAAACTTCACTAAAATAGCATCTCCACTCTTCAAATTGCTTACAAAAGACCGTGAATTTAAATGGGATCCTGATTGTCAATCAGCTTTTGAAACTTTGAAAACAAGAATATCTAAAGCACCTATTTTGAGAGGACCAAATTGGAAACTTCCTTTCCATATTTCTACGGATGCTTCAGATACAGCTCTTGGAGCTGTGTTGGGTCAAAAAGATTTAATTCCTTATGCCATTTATTACACCAGTAAAAATTTGACTCCCACAGAGTTGAATTATACTGTGACTGAAAAAGAGTTCTTAGCCGTTGTTCATGCAATTAATAAGTTTAGACATTACATAACAGGCTATGAAACTTTTATTCATACTGACCATTCTGCAATTAGATATTTAATGAACAAACCTGTTACTAATGGCAGAGTGACAAGATGGCTTTTACTTTTGCAAGAATTCAATATTACTGTGTTGGATAGACCAGGAAAACAGAATACAATAGCTGATTTCTTGTCTATGATTCAGAATACTAAAGAAGATTCTCCTGTAGAAGATAAGTTTCCTGATGAATACTTGTTTGCAGTAACTATTAAGACCCCTTGGTATGCAGATATTGCTAACTATTTGGTTACAGGGAAACTACCTTCACATTTATTTCCAAGAGAAAAACTAAAGATTATTCAGGAGAGTTCAAAATATTCATGGATTTCTAACGAATTGTTTAAAACAGGGCCAGATCTTGTGATCAGAAGATGTGTCAGGGAAGATGAAATGCCTGATATTCTTAAGGCATGTCATGATGAACCATGCGGCGGACACTTTGCGGACAAAAGGACGGCCTATAAAATCCTTTCCTTGGGATATTATTGGCATTCTCTCTTCAAAGATGCAAAACAATATGTCAAAAGGTGTGATAGCTGCCAAAGAGTAGGGAAACCTACCCTTTCAAATGAAATGCCATTGCAAACACAGGTACTCATTGAACCCTTTGAAAATGGGCTTTAGATTTCATTGGACCTATTAATCCACCATCTAAGCAAAAGAAGTATATATTGGTTTGCACTGATTATGTTACTAAATGGGTAGAAGCTAAAGCATTAGTATCTGCTACTGAAAATTCAGTTGTTCATTTTCTTTATGAGGATATTTTTACTGGCTTTGGTGTTCCAAGAGAAATTGTAACAGATCAGGGGAGCCAATTCACATCAAATTTGGTGGAGAAGTTGATGGAAGAATACAAAATCAAGCACAGAAGATCTACTCCCTACCATCCACAAGCAAATGGTCAAGTGGAGTCCACAAACAAATTTCTTGAAAGTATCATCACCAAAACTGTTCATCTACATAGAAGAGATTGGGCAGAAAGGCTTCCAGAAGCCTTGTGGGCCTACAGAACTACATGGAGGAATACAACAGGACATTCTCCATATGAACTTGTTTATGGGAAAGAAGTCTTGCTCCCCATTAAGTTCCAAGTCAAGACCTTCAAGATAGCAGTTCAGTTGGGGATGGACTTATCAGAAGCCCAAAAGCATAGAATGGAGCAGTTGAATGAGCTAGATGAGATCAGACAAGAAGCAATTCTAAGAACCGATCTAGTTCAATATCAAAGAACTAAATGGCATGACAAATATATCAAAGAGAAGAAGTTTCAAGAAGGAGATTGGGCATTGTTATTTGACTCCAAGTTTAAAGATTTTCAAGGGAAATTTCATACTCATTGGCTTGGGCCATATGAGATTGACAAGATCTTTAGCAATGGAGCTGTAAGAATCAAGACCATTGATGAGTTTCAAACTCCTCTTATAGTGAATGGCTATAGATTGAAAGTTTATCATAAGCCACTCTCTAAAGAGGATTTTGTCAAGTTGTTTCAAGAAAGTTCTGCAATCAGGCTGGTACAGAAGAATTCTTCTTCTCCACCAGCCTAGCTTTTGTTTTTCAAGTTAAAAAAAAGAAAAAAAGAAAAAAAGAAAAAAAATAATAATAATGGTATAAGCCTGAAAACCAATCATTGATTGGCAGTCTTATACAGAAAATATGGGGTGAAAATCAGGGACACCTGACACTCTATATTGTCCAAAAAAAATCTGTCTTTCATTTCATTTCATCTCACCACCCACTCCATTTCATTCCACTTCATTTCATTTCATTTCATTTCATTTCACTTCATTCCACTTCATTTCATCCATTCCATCAATAAAAATCTTTTTTATGACCATTTCCACCTGGTCATCTGTCATTTGTTCATTTCTATTCAACTAAGTAATAGCTGTGTCAGTTTCCGCAGCTGACATCTGTTTCCGCAGCTGACTCCAGTTTCCGCAGCCAGAAGCAGATTCCGCAGCTACTACTCGTTTTCAAAGAGAATGTACAGTCAGTTGTTATTTCCATAATTATGAAATAAAATGCAGGAGAGAGGATCAATGGAACATTCAAGACACTAATGAAGATCAATCAGTTGAAGACCAAGGGCAAAAGCAAGGATTCCAAAGGTATGAATAAAGTTTATTTCAAATAGTATTGAAAAACACATTTTTATATAGTTTTAAACTATGAGCTCTACCCATTGCGCGCAATGATTATATTGACAGTCCCGTAACCTTCCACGATCTCCATGTTATCCTCTTGCATTTATTCACAAACGGTTTCATCATTGAAATTTCGATTCTCACTCATGTTCCAATATCCCACCGTAGATAATGAGACGTATTTGAGTTGACAAAGGACTCTTACAAGCCGCATAACTTCATAATCATTGATTGAAACGTGTTCATATTTATTACACAGCCACCAAAATTCAAAACGCGTCCGAATGCATTATACTTTGTTAACCTCTTTGTCGTGTCTCTGTCGTGTTTACAAAACCCCGCTCTACTCATTCTCACTCCCTGTTTCACTCCATTTCGTTCCTTTTGCTCATTCTCACTCCCGTATATCTACCCACAGTCTTACTCCATTCCGTTTATGGTGCTCATTTCCATTCTATGATACATTCCCACAGTCATTGTGCTCGATCTTGTGTATTCATTCGTTCCATTTCCACTTAAACCCTCACAGAGGCAAACTTGTGAAGCACAGAGAAGTGAAATGGGAAAATTATTAAGGGCAGAGCCGGAAGGACCGAAGTTTATAGAGGGATATCCGCAAGCAAAAGAGATGTTGAGGAAAGCTAAATGGCTGCGTTTTATTCAGAAATTCAGAGGTTACCACAAAGAAGTTACGAAAGCGTTTGCAAGGTCATTTGATGGCTCGGAAGCAGAAATTGGAGACCTCAAGTTTTTGGTCAATGAAGCATCAATAGCAACAGCCACAGAACTTTTTCAGGAGGGAGAACGTTGGTTCAAAAATAAAAGTATCAGTGATGAGGCATGGAGAACAATCCTACGAAATCAAGGTATGGATATCACTGTTTTTAAAAGAGGAATCCCCGTGCATGCAATAAAAGAAGAATGGGCCACTTTACTACTAATTGTTCAGAAATTTATTACATGTGAAGGCCGTTTTGGGTCTATGTACATGTACCATACCAGGCTATTGATGAATTTTCTAGAAAACCAAACTCTCAATCTCCCTTATTTTCTATTCAATAGCTTAAAGAAAATGGTTGTGACCGTTCAAAAACACTTAGGAGATGTAGAGCCTCATCTTTATCACCACGGCCTTATAAAAATTCTGATTGAAAAGGAGCTAAAGGAAAGAAAAGATACATGGGAACAATTCCTAGTTAGAAACTTCTTTGAAGAACCTCAGAAAATTCCTGAAGGTAGTTCAATTAGGAGGAGTAGAAGAAAGAGAATGAATGTTGAAACCCAAATTGCTCCTACTCAGGAAATTCCCGCAGCTAGCACAGCAAAAAGAAGTAGAAGGAAAAGAACAATAGATGAAATCCAAAATACTTCTACTACTACTATGAAAACAACTGATAGGGAAGAGAGATTGGTAAAAAGGAAGAAGAAGGAAATTAAAGCCAAGAAGCCAATAATACCAAAAGGGAAAGAAATTATTGAGGCTGTCCATAAAACTCCTTCTTCTGAAGAAGAAGATCACCAAATACTATCTGAAAGATTAGTTTTTCTTCAAAAACAGTCATCTATATCCAAGAAGGCAGAGACAAGAAAACAAGAACAAAAGGGTAGTGTACCACAGCATGTGAGGAGAAGCAGCAGGCTTAAAGGAAAATTGAGAAAAACACAAATTAAGGGTCCTCATTTCATTGATTTGGGTGAGGAGACATCTGAACAGTCTCCATCTGACCATAGTCCATTTCAGTCAGTTAGTGAACCTGATTCCTTTCACTCCCAATCAGACAATGAGCATACTCCATCTTATTCTCAGCAAAATATTGATGTAAGCCCTCCTCGGCCAGATTTTGAACATAATTCTCCTTTGCAGCATTTTGGGGACAGCCCAATGAAAATGACACTGGAAGTAGATCCCAAGCAACAGGAGGTATATGACTATATAGAATCCTTGGAAAAGGCAGCCACAGGTCCAAGTACCTCTTCCATTCAGCCTCATACATTGCAGGATGATTTAGTTCAGTCATTAAAACAGGAAATTTTTGAGCTGGAGCTTTTAAATCAGCACATCAAAAATGAAAATGAAACACTGAAAGAACAAGGCAAACTGGACAAGATCATCCATGATAATACTATGTTACATTTGGGAATTTGGCAAAAGAAGAATAAGAAATTAAAAAGGAAATGCCAGAAATTGAGCAAAGCACTTGTGAATATCAAATTTAGGTGCTTAATGAAGAAACCCAGAATGATGGCAGTACCAAAGAAGAAGAGAAGGGGGTTGGATGTGCTGGCTGAAGTATCAAGGCACATGAACTGAACAAAGAGTATTAAAATTTTGGTTGCATGAGGACATGCAACACCTTCACAGTGGGGGTATGTTGAGTCCCGAAATTGCATCTTTTCCATACACTTTTCCATATCTTTTTCACTCACCTAAACCTCCCAAATTGTCAATATCATGTGCAAAAGGGTATCTAACATGGTTTTTAATTATGTTTTTGTGTTTTCTATTTGATCTAGATTTTGTTCATTCAGCTGCGGAATCTTGCCACTTTTCGCAGCTGCTGCAACTTTCCGCAGCTATTTTGTGGAATTCTATGCTACAGGTGTCTACAAGGGAAACGAGCCACATGGGCAGGCTAGGAATGACGTGGACATGGTTCGTGTCCTATTGGTTCAAGCAAACTCGTCCAAAGAAGCCACGGTCAAAGGCGTCCACGTGGAGGTCAACTATGGAGTTTCATGTCGGCCGGACTCTGTTTCGTGGCACATAAACATCCATACGGCCGTTTCTAAGCTTGTGGAGGTTAAATCGACATCTGTGCAGAGCTCTGGAGTTGAATTCAAGCATCCACCTTCCGTAGATTCACTTTCCAACACGGCCATACTCCTATATCCGTGGGCGTAGTGGTCTACGTGCTCTCTGCTATCATGAACTTTAGGAGACAGTTACAGTTTATTGTTATATATAGAGCGTTTGCATACGCACATAAAGTTAGTTGTTAGTTGATAGTTGATGTTCGTGAATGTACTCTGTTATCTTTTAGTCTGCTCTGTAGTGATTACGCTGCACTTTTGCCGTAACACTACCATTCTGTAATGAACTGCTTTTTAATATGAGAAGACTCTGTTCTTCAACTTAATTCGTGTTTGAGGATCGTTACCAAGGCTGTGTAGAGGGCCCCTGCTCAGCTAAGGTTTTGTGTATTAGTGTATATTTCTCATTTCATTTCTTTAAAAGTCATTGTATCATAATCCATCCATATGTTCATACTTTGTAGTTGTTTCATTTCTGTTTATACATTTCCATAATTTCCATTTCATTTCTGTCTTTCATGTTTTATGATTGTTAATCACTGATCAGTTTTCTTGATTGCAGGTTTAGATAGACAGCCCGGGAATTTTTATAGCATTTTGACTAATGACATGAAACTAACATTGTTCTGCTGCTAGTTTGCTTTTCATAGCTTTTGTTTAACTTCAGTCTTGCTTTGTACATTTCAGTTTTGCTTATCTGATTCAGTAGTTAAATTTAGATATATTAAGCTGCTCATAGCGTCTTCAGTTGCCTCCGAAAGCCACAGCTGGACTGATGGTGAGGGACTGCATTATGAAATGTGTAGTTTAGTATTAGTTTCTTTTCTGCAAATTTAGATATATTAAGTTGCTCATAGCATCTTCAGTTGCCTCCGAAAGCCACAGCTGGACTGATGGTGAGGGATTGCATTATGAAATGTGTAGTTTAATATTAGTTTCTTTTCCGCAAATTTAGATATATTAAATCATGCATGACATCTTCGGTTGCCTCCGAAAGCCACAGCTGGACTGATGGTGAGGGATTGAATCATGAGTGTATGGTTTAGTATTAGTTTACTTTCTGCAAATTAAATATCAGTTACACAAGTTGTTTATGATTACTTCCGAAAATCATAGCTGGTCTAATGATGAAGGGTCGGAAAATGAATTGATGTAATCTGATTTAGATTTATTTTGTTGCAATTTTGAATTTCCTTAAGCATAGTTTCTTTTGTGTTTAGTTGGCAGCAAGAATAGTTTGGTTTTCATGTTCACTAGTTTACTGTTTTGATTCATTAGATTAGCAAGCACCTTTTCATTTCAGCAGTACACTTTTACTTTCTTTCAAGTCTTGTCATTTTAATTTTCAATTTGCTTTTAAAGTTTCAAGTTGGTAAATCATTATAGGGGATATCACTTCCTTGAACAAATATAACCAAACTTGTTTTCATTTTAGAATTTCCATTTCACCTTAAAAAAAAACCAAAAACGACAAAAAGTTAAGAAATAGGTTATCTTGCACATATAGTGCGCCGCACTTCATCAGCTTACGATTCCCGGATTGACAAATTAAATGCAGCAATTTAGGACACACTAAATTGACCAAACAGTTCCTCTCATGAAGGGATTTGAGCTCGATGGAACAAGGGATAAGCTCCATAAGTGGAGGGATAAATTTCCATAATTGGAGGGATAAAGCTCGAACTGATCGCGCCTCTAGAAGCTTCCAGTTGGGAGAATATTCAACCAGTTGGGCTTCTAGAATTTAATTTTTCCTTTATTTGAATTTTTATGGAGGTCCGCAGGTTTTAGTAGCAGAATGTGTGGGATATGCCATATTTTATAGACGAAGTATCTGCGAACCAGTAGGAAAATGATAGAAAAAGTGCGGAGGTAGACTTTTAAGGTTTTTAATGGGCTTTTCTCCAATTCCAAGACTTGGTTTAGGAAAATTAGGGTTTTTGATTTCTAAGGGAGAACAATATAGGTAGTGATAGACCTATATGGATAGTCAAATTTCATGGTGACAAAATAACGTGTAAAAGATTGCCCCCTAAAGTGCGAAGTCTGAGGTTGTTCTGAAGATTGAAGTGCTTTATCATTCCAATGATTGGATTGTGGACACTGGTTGTAAACCTGTAAAAAAATTCAATGAAAACATATATATATATATATATATATATATATATATATATATATATATATCATCGCTGAGGTAGGCATTCCCATACTCAGATCAAAACTAACTAAATGTTCTGGTATAGATATGATTTTAATATTACATCAAAAGTAGACACAGTATGGGCGCAACCATCTGTCATAAGTAGTCTAGTGTATCATGAATAATAAAAATCCACGTAGCCTGGATGGTGGAAACTAGATCCAGGGTCTTGATTTCCGCTTCTCAAACTAGTACGATTCTATCCATGCGATTGATTGTGTCGAAGTCGAACATGGTAGAAACCACTTGATTACCAGCCAATGATGTGAGCTGCTAAAAAGAGTGAGAGAAACCACCAATAATGGCAATGGCTCTCAAAGTACTCCAGTACAATCTATGAATTGTGAATGAATTATTTGTAGTCAAACACTCATAGAATCATTTGATCTAAGGTCAATAATGTAACATGTTGTCGAAGGCGAGAAACCTACCATTAGGGCATGCAGATCCCAAGGTACTGATAGGATTCTAGATCAACTTTCTAGATGATGAGCTGTCATCGATAGAAAGTGACCCGTTGTAGGAAAACCCACGACACGAAACCATTAGATCAAGCTTTTGAAGAAATTTTTGCAAGGACGGACTCAGGGATGGTCAACGTGAATGAAGACAAATGTTTGCAATGAATGGTTTATTTGAACTCTCTCTTGAACACATAATGACATTGTAGATGGTTTGATGGAAATTGACCTAAAGTTAATACCCAGAAACTGGCTGAAGACTTTCAATTTGGTTTGATTAACTGTTAGACAAAGGATTTCCCAACCCAGGTACTAGTGTGGAAAAGTGTCGTGTTCAAGAGTGGCATGTTTCTTTCTAAACAAGGGTGACAACTAGATTATTTTTCTCTCTTCCCCCCCCCCCCCCACCATTACTGGCAAGTACCTCTTTATTTTTGAAAATCTTGAGGAGGATAACATTTGCTTGTTTGTGTAATCTCATCCTTCGGATGAGTCCATCATAGTATTAAAATCTAACCCTAAGAAGGAGTGGTTCGGTCCTGTTGTAATCGACAGGCCCTTTACTGTTAAATTTTAATGAGTCCAGTATAGGAAAAACTCGGTGTTTTTCAGTTTTAGGGAGTCAAAAGAAAAACATAATTAAACTCCGTGGTTGTTCTTTTTCAAAAATTTAGTCTCTCAAGCCCAAAAAAGGATAAAATAATACAAGAGAGAACTCTATTGACCATGATTAGTCAACGTATACCTTTTTCATAATTAGTCCATTTCAGTCCGGAAAAGGGGTAAACTTATACTGAAGGGACGACTGTTCATTTAATTTAATGAGTTTGAATAGTCAAGTACTCGATGATATTTTCATATTTAGAGAGTCTGAAAAGGGCTTAAAAGAGAACTCTAGGGTTTCAATTTTTCGTAATTTTCAAGAGCCCGAAAAAGTGATAAAAGTATACTCAACATCAAAATAATTCTTTCACCAAAAAATCCTATATCCTGCACAAAAACTCAAAAGATTACACATACCTATTTCCAAGAAGTAAAAATATCTAAAAATAGCCTTTTAAAGTGAAAAATAAATAAAATATAATAATTTATTCATTCAAAAACTATAAAAAGGAGTTAAAACAAAATCAGTTTCACCTTTTGTCTTTAGATTAGTGAATTGAGAGCTTTTGGAAAAAAAAAATTCCAGAGCTAATATCGGGAGAACCAACCGTCCATTCCGTGAATTTTCAGAACCAAGTAATCCACATCATCTTCTTCTTCATTTCTATCCATTTCATTTTTCCTTTTTAGCCTTAATTTCATTTTTGGGAGGAATTTATATTTAAAAATGCACTCCCAGGGGTTCGCAGGTCATGCATGTGGTAACTGCGGACTCCAAAAAAATTTTAAACTAAAAAATATCGGGCTACCACAGTTTTTTTGTATAGCCCGTGTGGATGTCCACGCTGTCTCCTCACAAAAACTGCGAAGGCACTGTGACTGTTTTAAAATTCACAAATTCTCTTAAAAACAGTTCAAGTTTTGCACTCAAATGGTTTCTAACTTTCAAATATGTTTATTTGTAGGCTATTCCACCATGTTAGAGTGTAGAGAACATGAACATGAGGCTTAATATAAAATGAATCTATGAATGATCCCACAATCATGTGTGTGCTAAATAATTGTGGTTTATGTAATTTATGGGCTATCCAAGGTATGAAAGCACAAGTAGAGTTGATGACATGGCTAGTAAATACATGGGAAGTTCAAGACCAATGCTTCATCATTGGTGACCCTCGACTCAAAATTGAGCTTGAGGATATCTATTTCCTCACTGGATTGTCTTGGAAAGGAGAAAAAATATCCTTATTTGGGGCCAGACATGGAGGCCTACTCGTTTCCAGCTACAAACAACAATATTTCAATGATGAGGCAGATCCAAAGGATAATCACATAGACATTAAAACTATCTTGCGATTAGATCTCAAAGTGATTTCATTTACAGTAACCAAATTGTGTGGGAGTGAAACTCCACATGTAGGCACTAAATCTCAAATGGAGACCGCAGTAGAGTGTTTCAGAGGTACCATATTTAACTAGTGTGAAGGCGTATTGGCCAACATGAAAGGCCAATTAGCTAGAGAAAAGAATGAAAAGTTAAAAAAATTTGGTTATGGCACCATTTTGATTTCTTTTTCTTTAAATAGAATCTCGCTTCTCGCCCCTCAGCTGATTCCAGTAGATTGTGGGGAACCTCGGGAACCTCGGATGGTATGTTGGGTGGCACTAATGGCCCACCATGGTGGCGATGGTAGTTCAGTGGTTCAGTTCACTCCAACATACTTTATGTGGCTAAGGAACCAAATCTTCACCATCAAAGACTTCCCCTATGCAGGGATGGATTTCAGAGGTGATCCTGAGATGTACTTACCTCTAGGGGCACAGTGGGACGAATCAGGTAAGCGAACTATTTTGATGTTTTTAATCTATTTTTTATTTTTTATTTTTTTTATCATCCAATACTGATAACAATATTTAAAATCAGATGTCGGTCCACGATGACTAGCTATACTCCGTCGCTTTGATAGGCAGCAAGCACAACCTATAGCACCCCCACAAGATCAGGAAACAGAGATCCTAGCCCATATGGAACAAAACCTAGAGAGGTTAACCATATACATTCCAAAGACAAGGACATATGACATTCCTCTACAGCTTCAGATACATGTTACGGGTGTTCTAGGATAGTTTAGGAGATTCTTGCGCAAGGTGGCGCATGCCATAGTCTATTACCATGATCATCATCACGGCTAGTGGATGATCATTATGGATTGCCATTTTTTTCTTTTGTATCAGTATCTATTAGATCATAAGGTGTTTGAACATATGATCATAGACGATGTAATTTTTTTTTTAAACAAATCTATCTATGATATTACTACTTTCTCCGAGTATCTTGTTTAACATGTATCGAATGTTGTTTTGGTTTACTATGTTAATGTTGAAAATGTATATTTAGAACATGATTAGCTAATGCATCAGTCAATGTGTTTAAATTTCCTGAGATATGTTGATATTCGATGTAATCAAATTGTCGTTCCAAGAGACGAACCTTCAAAAATAATCTCAATAATACTGGATTTTTAATCGCATATACCTTGTTTAAATGTAATATAATGAGTTCTGAATCCAACTTAATGATCAAACGTCGAATACCAAATGAAATGGCATCAGATAATAACTCAATCATTACACTATATTCTGAAATATTTTTCGTTGTTTGACCAAGGCATACCCCATGCATAGAAACTAACTCATCGGTGGGTGAATAGATAACCCAAGCTGCGGAAAAGATATTCTGTGTACTACGACAGGAACCATCAGGAAAACCAATGTACGTTTGAAGGGATGTCGACATCTGCAATATCAGGGGTAATCAAGATAAGTAGTGATAGTAGTAACAATAAAACTAATCTAGGCACACTTTTCTAATCTAAGGCACACTAAAAAGTAACTATTGTATAAGAGAGATCTTCACATGAAAGTTAAGCATGATATCTCTTATAATAAGGACCATTTCTGGGCTTATATAAAGAGACCCCATCATAATCAGTCAATTCATAGGCTCCTTTTGCAAGCACACGCTTGACAATATAGGGACCATGCCACATCGGTTCAAATTTTCTAGCACCTAGCTTATCATTAGCTTGATCATATACTAAGACTACGTCACCTTCTGAAAAAACACGAGGAGTAACACTTTAATCGTACTGAGCTTTCACATGTTTCTTATGAGCTTCGATGAGTCTCATCTAATTATGTTAGGTACAAAAATAATTTTTTTTCTTCAGAGGTCGCTGGTAACAACTCAATGGATAATTGGAGTGACGATATTTCGCGTTCAATGGGTAACAAAACTTCTAAACCATATAAAAGTTGAAAAGGAGTGAAACTTGTAGTAGTTTTTGCAGAGGTTCAATATGCCCATAGTGCCTAAAAAATCATAGTATGCCAATTCAATTTGTGAGTTCTGATAATTCGTTTAATCTTGGTGGTTAAAACCTTGTTGACGGCTTCAACTTGACCATTAGCCTGCGGGTAATATGGAGTAGAACTATCATGGTGCAGGACAAGTTGATCAAAAAGTTCAGTCATCATTATATTTCAAAAATGACTCCCATGGTCTATGATAATAGTTTGAAGCACATTGAAACAAGCAATCACATGATTGAATATGAAAGTAATTGTAGTTTTTCCATTTACCGCGAATGTAGGCTTCACCTCAGCCCATTTGGTAAAGTAATCTACAATGAGAATAATATACCCATGCCCCCCGACCGAGTAAGGGTTACATGTGATGAAAAAAATGCCCCATTTCAAAACAGGACTGGCAACAATGATTGGGTGAAGATGAGCTGAAGGCGCACACATCTTTCGATCAAAAATTTGGTAGTTGTGGCATTTTCGGACTGCAATAATACAATATTTGAATAATGACGACGAAACATAACCAGCGTGCAATATATTTTGGGCTATGGAAAACCCAGACATATGACCACCACACGCTCCAGAGTGGTAATCATTTGAAGCCCTTTCAGCCTTTTCGTGAGTTATACAACATCGAAAAATAAAATCCACACCACGATGATAAAGAGTGTCTCCAACAATATTGTATTGTTGGGTTTGATATCAGATTTTTCGTCGATTTGAACGTGAAATATCTGGGTGAAAGGTTTCGGTTTGAAGCTATACAATGATATCTCCATACCATGGATCTAATGTACTGATGAGAAACAGAGATTCATCGGAGATGGGAATCTCTACCATGGTTTTTGTCTCAGTATTGGGAAATTCACACATGAGTTTTGAAAACACTAGTGATTTCTTTGAATTATATTTCTCGAATTCCAAATCTAACTCCTGTAGGATAACAATCCATTTAGAGTATTTTCCCCCGAGTAATTTTTTTGTCAAAATATACATCATCGAGTTGCAATTAGATATCACAGTTGTTTTACGTAACAATATGTACTGACAGAATCATTAGACAGCTTGCACAGCTGCCAAGGCCAATTTCTCCACATGTGAATATTTGATTTTCGTCGGGTTGAGATTACGACTTAGATAGTAGATCACATGCTCATTGTGAGATTCATCCTCTTGAACTAGAACCATTCCAATGGTGGAATCAAAGGCTGCTAAGTATAAATGTTAGTCCTGGTGGTAGTTGGGTGGATGCAATAATGGTGCATGGGTCAACGCATGTTTTAATGCATCAAAATATTTATCAGCAATATCATCCCAAATAAAAGGAACACTTTGTTTCAACAACCAGGTAAAACCTTTTGTTAACTCAGCATAGTTTGGGATAAACCTACGTATAAAATTTACTTTCCCTTGCAAAGTTTGGAGTTGGCGAAGTGTGGAAGGAGGAGGTAGATTAATGATGGCATCAACCTTCGAGGGGTCAACACAAATGCCGAATTTTGAATCGATGAATTCTAGTAATATTCCTGATTGCACACAAAAAACACATTTGTGTGGGTTCAAACTAATCTTGTAATGCCGACATCTCATGAAAATAACTCGTAAGTGTGTAGGATGATCATCCCTATGTAACGAGCAAGCAGGTAAATCATCCAGATAAGGTTGTACAATATGTTTGATATCATGAAAATCATAAAACATTGCCCTTTGAAAATTTGTTGCAACATTTTTTAATCTGAAAGGTAATTTGCAATAAGAAAATGTCCCCCAAGGATATATAAAAGTTGTTTTTGGTTGATCGGCGGGGAATATGTTTATTTGATTATATCCAAAAAATCCATCCATAAATGAGAAAATTTCATTTCTGGCACAATCATCAATAATTTGGTCGATATAGGGGATAGGATAATTGTCTTTTAGACAAGCTTTATTAATATCCCTATAATCAACACATACTCGTATAGTCCCTTGTTTCTTGGTAACGGGAACTATATTAGATACCCAATCTGTCAATGGAATTGGATAAATAAATCCTACTCGCAATAGCTTTTCAACTTTAGCTTTGATAGCAACAAATTTTCGCGGATGTATTGGACGTAATCTTTGTCTAATAGGCTTGGCATTGAGTATGTATTTATTTCATGAATGACAATATTTGGATCAATTCCTAGCATCTCTTCGTAAGACTAGGCAAATATGTCTCAGAATTCTTGAAATAGGGCTTTGTATGTATTAATCTCTTCAATCATATAAGAAGCACCTATATGAATGTTTTCAATAATTCCAGGTTTAACTGATATGTCGATAGGAACTGTCATAGAAATATTTCCCAAATTAGTTTCAGAATTCAAATTTGTAATCGATATGGGATTCTGTGGTTCCTTGACATAATCAATAGTAAAAATAGACAAAAAATATTTTTCAAACCTATCAAGTTCAGGTAAAAACGAATATCTATGATGTAGATCATCCTAGGTTAATTCATCCAAAGACAAAAATTCTCGAATACTTTCATCAATGTGAAACACTTGTTGAAAAGGATCAGAAAATGATGTCAAGGCTGAGCTTGATAGTGAAGAAGATTGTTCAGTTATCACATTCATTTGATCATGAGTAGTTGAAAGTGTGTCAGAAAATGACTGTAATGCCACATATTCCATTTCAAAAGGACTTAAAAGCATCTCACCATTGAAAGAATCCAATTTTGATTCTGAAGGCACTACCCAAGTGTCTTCGAATGGTATAGTGCTTGATGAGATCATATTGATGTTGGAAATGGTACATGGTACGTTGGGTGGAGGCATAGAGAAAGTTCCCATTAAAGCAGAGTCCTTTACTAAACCTACACCAACATCTTCATATGGGATAGTCGATTTTCCTACATGTTGGATACTGTCTCTAAAAGCAGGTTCGGACGAATAATATGACAATTGATCAAATTTTACAATATTTCCTTTATAAGGAAACATGATTAATCGAAAGACAGATGAAACGAAAACTGTTAGTATGAATCTTAATCGCAAACGTATGAAAAGGGCTCACTTTAGTCACGCATAACAAACAACCCTAACAGCAAAGATGGCTGACAATATACTTAGATCTGAAATTAGTTGACCAAGATGAATGTTGCAAAAATCTATATCTATGAATTAAAAGACATTAAGAAGTAAATAAAAGCAAGAATTTCTCCATGCATCCAATAGACAAGACAAGATTGTTTTAAAGAATTTTTTGTATTTATGACACCTGGGAGGAGAACATAGAAAGATGTTACCAGTCCTCATCAATGGGATGCGTTCTTGTGAGTCCTCAACACTTCAGATCTAAAATCCCTCTCTCTTGATGGTGTAGAAAAATCCAGACAAAAATGGAACTCAAAGGGAATTCACAAGAAAAATGGTAGCAAAATATGAAAATGATGGTGGATCAAAATCAGACCAAAAGTATAGATCCAAAGTGATCTTTAAGCAACAAAAGGTAGTAAGTGAATGGGAAAACCCTTCTCTTTATAACAAAATATTGAGTTAGTCTAGATATTGGTGCACAATTAAAATATTATTAACCAATTCTAGATCCAAATTTTATGGAATATTTTATTATTTTTTTGGAAGGAAAAAGAATTTGACTTTCGCCAAATCCCTTTATTTGTAAATAATAAATAAATAAATGATTTATTTATTATTTTAAGGATGTGGTTGAGTAATAATCAAATAAATAATGATTTATTTAATCATTTATAAATTATTTAGTCAAATTTAACAAGGACTATTATTTAAATAAGGTTTAAATAATTATTCCTAGAAAATAATAAGATAACTAATGATTTATCTAATTAATTTTCTCGTTTTGGGTTAAATATGACTAGGAATATTAATTAAACTGTTGTTTAACTTATTATTCCTTGAGCAAAATCAAACAAATGTGGATTTATTTAATATTTCCTCATGGGGTTTCCTGTTTAGACCATAAACAACTTAATAAATGGTTATTTTTCATAGCGAAAGTAATTTTACTTAGGGTAAAATTGGTCTTACATGGTGTACTTAGGTCCATCTTAGTAATAGGTTATATGACCAAAAAAAGGAGTAACAGCAGCAGTCATGGCATAAGACCAACTATGACCCAAAAGAAGGTTGTAATCCAGAGGGGCATCAACAACTTCCACATTTAGATTAACAATTTTTCCTTCTACTTCTATAAGTAGATCTTGGAGTATTCTAAATGGATGAAATCCTCTTCCATAAAAGTATTTAAGGATTGTTGGTGATTGGTTGAGTGTTGGAGAACTGATATTTTTCCAACAGTTTAATGACATTATGCACGTGGATTCCCCCTCATTAATTACAGTACGAAAGACTCATCTGTTTTTTACTAATACTGGTATCGAAAAATCCATCTGATGAGGGATTCTCAGTGTAAAATTCTCTATATCAAAAACCACGAGGTTAGAATCCTGAGGATCAATAGCTCTGATAATCGATAATAGTAATTTCCTTTGTGTCGGACATGATTGTAGCACTTCTAAGGCTGACATTGTTGAAGGGGATATCGCCAAGTCTTCAACAATTTTGTAATTCTAAGTAGCTCTCACATGTGGATTGAAAGTTGATTTTCAAAGTACACATTTAGTAGGCGGTTTAATCACTAGATCAGAATTAGGTTTCTTGATATGAAGTGGATCGGAAACCGAAGGAGATATAGTTGGTGTTTGACTAGAATTTTATGTCTCTTTACCAGTTACAAGACTTTTAGTTCCATAGTCTCGCGATCACGTCACAACCATAACCTCAGACATCATTAAAATATATGACGATGAATTTGAAGAAGATCCTATCATTTTTCTATCTTGAGTAGGAAAAGGATCCTTCAAGACAGTGGGTGTGGGTGAACCTTTGACAAACTTAGATACCTCAGACCGATGTGGGCATTCTTTGGTAAAGTGATCCTCATCACAGATAAGACAAGGATAGCATGGTTTCCGTTTGTCATCAACTGGTTCATTATTTTCAATTTTTTTTTTGGGAGATGTAGTTTGTTTGTTTTTATTCTTTTCTTTCTTCTTATTACCAGTTTTAGATTTAGTCGTAGAGGAATCTACAACATGAATTTTGGTAGAATTTTCAAGGGAAGAATCTCCTTTTGGTGAATCTGGTAAAGTTATGATAGGAGAAGTAACTTTGGAGGAATTCTTCTTACTCTTATTAGCGCTAACTAAACCAGTTACACTGTCTACAACATGAGAACCTAAAGGAGTTGTAGTTATTTGACCGGGAAGTGGTAAGTTAGGATTTTTTTCATATAAAATACCAGACTGTGTATATACAAGGTCTAAGTACTGTGCTTGATAAATGACCTGTTCTTACGTAACAACACCTCCCTTAGCCACATCTTCAGTGATCTTTGGAAGTAATGAATTGATAAACCATTATGCCAAAATATGATCTGGAATAAAAACTTTCACTAAACGTCTTCTATGTCTCCAATCATGTATGTGATCTGAAATGTATGTAGACATAGATTGTTTTAATGAAGTTAAGAGTTATGTGCCATTGTTGTATCGGACTGGCAACTGAAAGTGTGTTAAGAAAGATGTTGCTAACACGTTGAAATTGTTGAATGAGCCATGTGGTAGTTTAATATACCATATTGCAGCTAAACATATCAGTGTTCTCTGAAACAATATTAATCGAATGGAATCATCGATTATAGATTTGGATGCGCACCAGAGGTGGTAAGTCATGACATGGTTTGAGGGGTCTTCTCCTGATTTACCTTTGAACTTAGGAATATCACTGGGCAACTTATTCAGCATTGGCCGCTAAAACGGAAGATAATAAATCAAATTGTTCATTAGGCGCGAAAAATCTGGTAAATCCAAAGTTGCTATGAATGGTAACCGATGGTTAGGTTCCTATTGATAAAATTGATAACCTTGAGGAACTATACGAATACCAGGAGGAGGATATCCAGGATAGCCTGGAATAACTTGTGCATTTGGGATTGGAATGCTTCCTGGATAACCAGGGTTGGCCGAACCATACTGAGGTTGAGATGGTATCTGATATGTGTAACCAGGATACAGTTTATGATGGTATACTAGATTCTATGCTACAGGTCCATATTAATACTGCCCTTGATATGGTTGATAAAAAAATTGAGGTTGGCTTGTTACCATTGTACTTGTACCAGGTTGTCCCGTAGGCATCTGAACAATAGTCTGAACTGTGGTTCCAGGTTGATTTGCAGTGACTTGAGGGATTGATTGTGATACTTGAGGGGCTGTAGAAATAGGGGCTGCATAAATTCTAGGGATAGGTGTGGTAGACTGTTGAACAGAAGTTGGTGCAACAGTTTGAGGTGGAGTTCTAGGTGTAATCAGACCAGGTCGCTGAACACTACTAGGTGCAAATACCTGAGGTATGAATTAAAGCATAGGTTGGACAGGTTTCTAGATTTGATTGTAAGAAATTGGATGAATAGACTGATTATAAGGTACCTGCACATTAGGTTGAAAATTCTGTTGATTCAAATATGGATTCCACACCGTGTTTACTCCAGGATATGGAGCTCCCATTGAAGGGTGTGATGCGTAATATGGACCATAACCAGGTTGATAATTTGGAACGTAAGCTTGATAGCTGGATGGATAATTTCCACTAAAAGATTGACCTCCCTGAAACAATTGTTGTTCCTGATAAAAATGTGACCCCAAAAGGGGTTGTTGTCCTGGGAAAGACTGTTGCCTTGGAATAGGGTACTATCCTTGAATAGGTTGCAGACCTTGAATAAAGTACTGCGTTTGAGGTTGATATTTTCCTTGATGTGTGTACTTCCCTTGAGGTATGTATTGTCCTTGAAGTTGCCCCCTAGGCAGTAAATTAATACCTTTAGGATGCCCCCCAGGCGGTAAATTACTACTTTGAGGGTCAGGGTTAGGAATATTTCCATACATTATGTAGACTTGTTCCGTGTTCAAATTTTTGATATGAGATTCATTTGGACTAGGTGATTGTACTAGTTTTTCAGGAGAAGGAGATGCTCTTGAGAAAGTACCAAAAAGTGGCTGGTATCCCAGAGGAACATACATACCACCATACAAATATGTTTCTGGCAATGCAGAAAACATGGATGACACACCAGACATGTTTAATGAAGGTCTGTAATTACCTATTGGTATGACGTAAAAAGGAATGCAAGGACATGAATAGTTGAGACCCATATTATGAAAATATTCGATTAACTGAGAATACCAAGGATATTTTTTGAAAGTGCTGTAATAGTAAATCGATTCACTTGGCCTAATATATAAATATTATTGATTTGAAGGAAGTAAAAATTCTTCCTCTGTGTCATTAATCTCTTCAATGCTAATGAGGCTCGAAGGAAGGTTCTTAGTGATGCGAAACTTCACTCACGGTGAATGAGGACGACTAGGGGTTGGAGTTATGAAATCTGAAGCGGGCTTAGATGTAGCAGGTTCAGTTTCTGGTTCAAAAATTGCAGGCTTAGTAGCTGATAATTCACTAGTTGTGGAAGCAAGTTCAACTAGTTCAGAAATTGCAAGTTTCCTTTGAGAAATTTATGTTGTTTGCGGTTGATCTACTTCGTAAGTAGGATGTATAATTACTGATGTTTCCTCTTGTTTAGTTGATCCGGTCCCTGATGGTTATCCTTTTTTATTTTTAAGATTTTCTAACTGACTTGGTATGTACTCAGGGGGTTTCCCCTACATTCTAAGGGATTGTCTCAGTATTTCAGCCACGATTAAAATTTTAACACACGAAATCAAATAAAATTTCAAAAAAATAACCCAAAGTCACTAAGGAAACAATCAAATTGATCACATGCCCACAAAATCTAAGAGATAAATCCACACACAAACAATATGTTTCCACACTAAAAACACTAATTGGTGATGAAATCCATTGTCGTAGAATTCTAACGTGGAAAACATGGCGGTTGGAACAATTACCCCGATAACCTGCTTAATGAAATAGTCCAGTGCAAGTCTCTCCACTTATGCCCTCTCGAAGTGAAGAGTACCTTCCAAAAAGTCCAAATGATTCTAGCCGACGTCTGTTCCAGGTACAGGGGGACCTTCCCTCCACCGTCGCCTTGGGAAAAATCCTGAAGATAATGGTCACTAAGGTCACCAACGAAAACAAATGTAGCTGGGGGAACAGTCTATGATCTGATACACACAAGGGCAGAGTAACAAGCTCAATCCCCTTGAAGGATCCTTGATATAATCCAAGATTTTCCAACAAGTGACCCCAGGCTCCTCGACAATGGTCTATCCTAGGTTTACCGTTTGTATTATGTGCACATTTGCTATCTTTCCCAATGAGATAGGTAGGATTACCTCACTGGTTCCGACATGATCTCGTGCTAGACTCTTTTAAGAATATCTTCCGAGAGCACAAATGCTACAATTGTATTTTCCTACCGCAAGATTTCTACTTTTTTGTTTAAACTGTTTTGGAATGTTAATTACAACTTGTTCCAAAATACTAGCCTAAGCTATGTTGGTGGAATGAGCCCTAGAAAATGTAAAATATCTAGATTGATTTTATTAAAGCGTTGATTTTAATTTGGCTGTTGCTTAAGAAAAAAGGTATGGAAGTGAAACTTCAATGATGTTTGTGACCCAACTCAAAAATACACTATATGCATCTAAATGAGAAGTGAAACTCTTTTCTTTTCAATGAATCTTATTTAAGGGAAATATTGAGAGATTCAACAATTTTCAAGGCACCAATTCTTTCATTCATAAAAAAATCTTTGAAGAGAAGACGATTTATTAGAGAAATCAATATGCAAAAATGATCTATTACTCTTTTGAAATGAAATTCCTTTAACAATCAGATCAGAAACTACAAATCAATAAAAAAACTATTTCCAAAAGAAAACAATATCTAAAATCTCTAAAAACATAAATTTCAAAATCAAAGAAAAATCTAATTTTGAAGTCTATCTAAAAGTTTTGGATTTTTAAAATGGTTAACCAAGTGTTGCTATTTCATCCTCTTTAAATGTTGATAATGTTAGAAGGCTCGCTTGCAAACAATAATCCACTACATTAGGAGCATATAATAGAACATTTGATACTTTCCCACATCTATTTTTCTTAAGAAAAAGCGGATGAGAGTAAGCTAAATTATAGTAGTAATCATGTAACTCTCAAGCTCTAATGCATCATCAAACATAGCACCCATATTTGAAGAATAACTCTTCCTTTAAAATAGTAAATCATAAAGGCCATGGGAAACAACATAAGTTGACATGGAAACAACTTTTGAAGGATTTTCATTCTCATGTATTCCAAGATAAGATTTGAGAAATATATCATTGAACATTGTTACACTTTCCAAGTCATACTTATTAAAATAATTAAATTCTATTATTAGTTGGAAATGATCATTTCTCTTTCCCCACTAACAGAAGAAAACATCATGCAACAATCATTAATTGGTGATAGTGTTTGTTGACAAGTGCTTGAACTAGGATTTCAAATTTCCTTACACATATTGGATAAAATTACATACATAATTGTACTCATTCTCAACAACAAAATAATAAGGGAAATATTGAAACTTAATGATATGAATATCAACGTTTGTTGGGCCATGATCACTAAAATTTAGAACATGCTAGTTCAAATATCCATTATGCGAGGGGTGAAGAGTTATGGCCAAGACTAAGGGTTGGTATATTTATACTACCCATGTAGGTTTTAGCCCTCTACGAAAATTACCTAAAAAGAATTCTTAAAAAACATAAAAATATACAATCGTGAAAACATAAAAAATATACATAGAGATATTCTCTAGGAACCCAAAACTAGGAAAACCAAATTGATTTTTCATTATATTCCTTTCAATGTTATAATACATTATATACAAGTAGAAGCATTCATAAAACCCAATCCATTAACCCTGGATTAGAACATAATCATAGCTCCCCTGAACAAATTTACAAAATACCATGGGGAAAACCATCATGCCCAAAACCATGTGCAAAAACTATGCGTAAAACCATGGGTGGGTCCACCCACCATCCTTTGGTCTGCCCAACCATTATTTGATAGTTTTTGTAGCATAAAATGTGTTATACCCATGAAATTTGGCGGAGAGGCTAAAATACATGAGATATCCATAACCCATAAATAGTTTCTATAAATTCCACATAGAAATGACTTAATTAGATTATTAGACGATTTTTAAATATTTCCCAAGTCTAAACTTAGGGAATGAAATTAATTAATCAAAATTAATTAATTCAAGGTGAGAATATTATAGAAACGCACATAGATCAGTACAAAAATAATTTGAGCCATTGATTATTATTCAATCTTGGCCGTTGGAGTCCCAACATAAAGATATAAGAAGGGATCTATGGGCACTTGGAGAATACACCAACGTCACTTGGATAATTCGATTTTCCAGAGTATCAACAATTAGTTGTATAAGAGTTCGAGCTTCAGTGAGGCAGCAAAGATAGTGAGGGGTAGGGATAGTGATCCTTAGGAAGTTTTCCATATCCAGAGAAGAAACATCAATAGCGTCAAGTTATTCCTAGTGAGGCAGTGCATAGGAATGCACATTTTCTTTAGATTGGTTGTTCGATTTAACTGAGGAAAAAATTGTTCTCAATTCCAAAGGTCTGGAAGAGGTTTTAGAGTGCCAAAGAGACGATTTCATCACTAGAGGAAGGAAAAATTACTTCATCAGAGACTAGTTGGAGGTTTAACGTCATAGAGATTGCACAAAGAAGTGCAGAGGCTAACGTAGAGGGTCTAAGAGGTCGAGTTTTCTGAAGGCAGGTTGTATCAGAATTTCTTGTGGAGGAAAGGTAATTCCCTTCAATAATTTTGCCCATATTTTCTTACTATGGATTTCCAATTTCAGGCATCCATATTGTACTCAGAATTTCAATGCTGCATAATAATAAAAACCCTCACTGCTACACTGGTTTTCCCAAGTTGGGGTTTTCTGGGGATATTTGTCCAGAAATAATGGTATCATTTTTATTATGTGTGTGTGTTATTATTTTATCATACTCCAAAACTATTTATTTTCCTAATTTTTATTTGTGAAGGTTGCAGTGTTATTTATTTGATATTTTGGTGTATGTAATATTCCCATTTTAGCACATGGCTAAATGGAATATTAAAATTTTTCTCTTATCACCTAGCAGCCAAATAAATGGGTAAGGAGGCCCATGCTTATTGAAAACATGAATAAAATCCCTCATAATGTGAAAGGGATCATTAGAGTAGCGTGATTTTGCACCCTCAAGTGTGAAAAAGGGCAAATGCATAAAGACAAGGTCAGGTTTGAACAAGTCAACAGCACTGCCATAGGAGGAGTTGCTTACTTTAGAAGACAACATAGTGTGAATGATGAAGAGGATATTTGGTGGAGGAAACCTTAATGGATGGGGCCCATGGAGAGAGAGCTTTCACTTGTTTAAAAGGAGGGCAAGGAAACCATTGTTACTCATGCTTTGGATTATTCATTTCATATATATTCAGACATTGTGCATTCTTTTGTTGTTTAGCAAGAATTGCCGGGGAATTCCTATTTAGGATTTCCTCACCTTCTTGAGAGGCCTCTTGAAGGATTTTTCTTCATTCTCCATATCTCTTGGCTCAATTTCAAAGCTTCTTCTTTCAGATACTGCATTATTTCTGCTCAAGTATAACACAATGTTGCTGGGGTGTTGCAGTGGAGGACACCATACACCATTTCCTTGGCTCATCTGTCAGAGGAGGGAGCTTCTATTCCTTTGGGAGGTTAGTGAGGGAGATCCAGGAGCATACTGCAGATGACTGGCATCATGCCAAGCATTTCTCTTCACCATCAGCGCATTCCCTTCTCTAGACTGCGTTATTTCTGAGTGTATTTGCAGTGGGGACATGCTCCACATGTTTGGAGGGTAAGATATTAGGTGAGAGGATCAGCCTTTCACTGTAAAGATCCTCTGGATGAGATTCAGCCATCTATTACAGCATCATCATCTATCTACATCCATTTCTATTTTTTAGTTGTAGCTGCTGCCCAGCAACTCCAGCATTTCTGCAGATTTGCCATTTTGTAATTATTTAAGCCAATCCTCTCAAGGATTGTGTATTGTATGTTTCTAGGGGTTGATATATTGCTCCCTCTTATTTATTTGAGCCACATATTGTTGTATCCATGTATTGACATTATTTGCAGCATTTTTTCCTCATGGATTGCACAGTCATAGCCAGGGCCTCTTTTACATAGCAGTATTTCTCCATATTCCATGTATATGTTTCATTGAGGTTGCATTGCCTAGCTTGAGAGATCATTTCTTTAAATATATTGTATACATGATTGCTGCTATAATCTAATATAATGGTTATGTGAATCTTCCAGCATTTTTAGTATTAATGCACTCACTATTATTTTCCAGCTCATCTTTATGTATTGCTGATCTCCACATTGGTAATATCTTGAGATATTCCCAATCGTGTAGTTGTTCCTAATTTGGAACATTACAGTGGTATCAAAGCATGATCTCTGTCTCAACCTATGAGTCTCAGCGATAGAATATCAAGATGATGAAGAAGATGAGTTTACTCTCATCTATTTTTAAATCCAGAGGAGACCTCTCCAAGGAGGTCAAGAAGATTGAAGAAAGGGAAGAGGAAGGACCATGCACTTCCTACTCTCACAAAGAGGAAAAACATAAGCATGAAGAACACTTGGAATTCAAAATTCTAAGTGAGTACCTTGTTGAATACCAAGAAAAACCTAGAGCCTTCCAAGAGACTCTGGCTTTTCCATAATTTATTCAGTAGAAAGAAGAAAGAAGACCCCACAACTATGGGATGATGAGAGGCAATAGATTTCTATTGTCCACATTTGATGGAGCACACACTTGTGAAAAAGAGGTTTGGGTGAAGAATCTAGAGGCTTTTTTCCTGCTACATCCTGTAGTAGGCAGAAAGGCTGTAGAAATTACAGCACTGCACCTTGAAGGTGAAGCAAAGAATTGGTGGATCAGCCATCTAAGCCATAAAAGGGTTTCTACTCTTGTTGAGTTTTCTTAGAGATTGATCAGGAGATTTGGCACAAGGAGGGAGGAGCCCTCACCACCATCTAATGAGGCATGTACCAGTTATGTTGAGACCATGGAGGAGTAGCATTCATCTTCAACAGTTTGGGCGGCCAACACTTATGAGGAGGAAACTCTTGCAGCCTTGCAAGGAGCTTCAAAATTTCACCAAGGTATGATTGAAAATCCATCTCTTGTCATTTCAGCAAACACTTTGGATGGGTCTATATCATTGCATGCAGTTGATCCAAAGCAAAAAAATAGCATTGCACTGAGCAATGATGGAGAAAGGAGGGATCGTTCCTCATATGAGCATTCATAGAGAAGCTTCATTCAGGAAGCTATGAAGAAAGAAGTGAGAAGGAGTAGACATCTAGAGATAAGAAACTCTTTCTCCTCTGTAGATGACATTCTCTCAATGAGCATGCCACAACTCAAAGAGAGACTTCTACTTGCAGCAGATCCAAGGTCTCTTTGGTTTTGGAAGGACATGCATGAGTAGCATATCTCCCGGAGAGATTTCAGTAGAGGTGCACTCCCACACATCATGGAGTGCAAGATTCTTCATCAGTTTGAGGAGGTTCTCCCCTTCTCACAGGAGTAGAGAGTAGATGGGGGACATATTCAGATGGATAACATCTCTCATGACTGTGATGGAAATTCCTTGAGCCCTGCACATCATGATGGGAGGTTTTTTCCTACCACCTATTTGGATACTTATAGGGTCAAATTAATCCTCGGGAAGATTTCATTTCAAGATCCCATGAAATGCAGAAATCTGATTTGGGATGATGGTAGCCCTCATGGGAGGATTACCAAGATGGAGGGTGCAAGGAGGCATCCAAAATTGGTTGAGTGGATGTCGATGGTGAGCTACTTGCAGGTTTATGATACCCGGCAGCAGGAGGCTTGACTGCGCTGGTTACTCTTGAAGGAGTTTGGCCATCACTTGGCATACACTCTTTCCAAGGGTATGAGGATGGAGAAGATGTGGCAGGATGATGGCATCATGGAGCAGCAAAGAGTATGGGTGCATAGTGATGATGCAAAATTCATGTCATTCACTATGTCTTCATCACATATCTTTCATGATGGGAGCATGAAGAAGCAACAAATACATTTGTTTATGGGGTCATTATTTGGGGATAAAGGGTAGAATTGCTCTCATTTCTTGTATGATTTTGTAGGAGTAGGAGATGGCACTATCATGGCGAAAAGGGGATACTCCTTGACCTTTGATGATCAGGAATTACTTCCACCTTGGGAGAGATTCCATATTTGAATCAACATTATTGGAGGGTTTCCCATCTATGTTGAGGGAGCTGAGGGAAACAACGTTGTTCCATCTAGAGATTATCTACTACCTCATGCATAGGAAGGAGGAGCTCTTGCTCCAGGTAGAGGGATTCTTGCATCCTTGCAAAGAAGTCCCCAAGATCTCATGTGTGGAGATCAAGGCACAATCCATGTTCTACATGTGACATTGTTGAGGAGGTGTGAAACCATGGAGAGACAAGGAGGAGATAGGGAGGATGACCATCATGATGTGATGAGGAGCACACATCCCTGTCTATTTTATGAGGTTGATGAACCTAATAAGGTGATTGGATTGCGCAGTGGACACATGGACATATTTTTCATTCATATATGAAGTCACCTCTTGATGATGATGTCTCATTACATGAAGACATTTTTCCGGGGAGACCACTAGAGAAAAAAATGATGAGAGATGCTTCAAAATTTGATGCACCATTCATTGATCTCAGAGGAGTGGAGACCTTGGGAGATAACCATATGGAAGATGTCCTTCATGGGGAATTATCAACGCTGTCACTATGGAGGATAGATCCATGTTGGAGCTCCGGGTTGTTGGTGGAGTATTCCCAGGATCATCTTGCTTGCATGATATTGACAGATCAACATATGAGGAGATGCATAGATCATGTGCAGATGGAGGAGATACATAAATCTTTGTAGGAGTTAGCACAGCCACCTCTTTTCTTTTTGAAGATGAGAGGAGACTCATTTTGAGCCACTCCATTTGCATACACAAAAATTATGGTATGGGTATTGTTTATTTGCATGATGATTTGTATATTCAACCCTTAACCATATATGTACAAGATGTTGATCCAAGGAGGAGCATTCTTCTTTCTAGACCCCATGGTATACTTGAGGCCATGAGAATTATTGGTGACCACTCCCTAGGAGGACTTGGGGAGGAAATTTGTTTTGGTAGACATACTCACCTTGCACCATGCATCATTTACTTTCTCCATACATTTGAGGAGAGTAGGAAAACAAGCAAGTGGTTGAGAGGCCACACTTTTTGTCATACTCTTTTGTAGTTGAGGGTCAAACTACATTGGTTACAATTGAGGGACCATTGTCCTTCTCCCTTTCCACACATGACAACAAGCATGTTTCTCATAATGGTTCATTATGTTTCTGTTGTATTTGTATTTGCTGAGAGCATGATTGGGGGAATGGTACATTGGTTGGATGTGTCCTTTGGGGGATAGATCTCCCACATTATTTGCATTGCATGTTCTAATGGGAGCATGAGAGCACATGTGGCCACTACAGAAAAAAATTGATTTCCATTTGAGGTGAGCCATATGATTGATTGGATGCCATATGATGGTGACTTCCAACTCATCACATATGAGATGATTTGGGACAACATGTTTCATAATGATGGGGAAGAGATACTTGGAGGTCTAGTCTTCAACTTGCCACTGTAGGGAAACATTATTGCAGCCCAAGATCAGCATATACTCTACACTTATCCTAAGTGGAGAGGAGGACAGTGTGGGGTAGGCTATTTTTTCTACCAAGAACAGATTTTCAGCCCACCTATATTGCAGGAGCCAAAGGTGGAAGATGATTGTCAGGAGTTGCCATGTTGGGAGGTAACTCACTTTTTATGGATCATTGCTTGGGGGATGGAGGATCTACATGAGGGAGATGTTCCTCAACATATTTCAGACTTCGTGCCTTGGGTGGAGATTCTTCAGTTCTATCCTTGTAGTTGCTTGAGGACAAGCAACATTTGGGAGGGGAGGACTGTAATATTCCCATTTTAGCATATGGCTAAATGAAATATTAAAATTTTGCTCTTATCACCTAACAGCCAAATAAATGGGTAAGGAGGCCCATTCTTATTGAAAAGATGAATAAAATCCCTCATAATGTGAAAGGGATCATCAGAGTAGCTTGATTTTGCACCCTCAAGTGTGAAAAGGGGAAAATGCATAAAGACAAGGTCAGGTTTGACCAAGTTAACAACGCTGCCATAGGAGGAGTGGCTTACTTTAGAAGATAGCACAGTGTGAATCAGGAAGAGGATATTTGGTGGAGGAAACCCTAATGGATGGGGACCATGGAGAGAGAGCTTTCACTTGTTTAAAATGAGGGCAAGGAAACCATTATTTATCATGCTTTGGATTATTCATTTCATGTCTATTCAGACATTGTGCATTTTTTTCTATTTAGCGAGAATTGCCGGGGAATTCCTGTTTAGGATTTCCTCACCTTCTTGAGAGGCCTCTTGAACGATTGTTCTTCATTCTCCATATCTCTTGGCTCAAGGCCAAAGCTTCTCCTTTCAGATACTATGTTATTTCTTCTCAAGTATAACGCAGTTTTTTTGGGGTGTTGTAGTGGAGGACACCATACACCATTTCCTTGGCTCATCTGTCAGAGGAAGGAGCTTCTATTCCTCTGGGAGGTTAGTGAGGGAGATCCAAGAAAATATTTCAGATGATTGGCATCAGGGCAAGAATTTCTCTTCACCAACAATGCAATCCCTTCTCTAGACTGTGTTATTTCTGAGTGTATTTGTAGTGGGGACTTGCTCCACATGTTTGAAGGGTAAGATCTTAGGTGAGAGGATCAACCTTTCACTATAAAGATCCTCTAGATGATATTCAGCCATATATTGCAGCATCATCAGCTATCTATATCCATTTCCAATTTTTAGTTGCAGTTGTTGCCCAGCAACTTCGAGATTTCTGCAGATTTTCCATTTTGTACTTATTTCAGCCAATACTCTCAAGGATTGTGTATTGTATGTTTCCAGGGGATGAGATATTTCTCCCCCTTCTTTATTTGAGCCACATATTACTGTATCCATGTATTGATATTATTTGTAGCATTTCTGCCTCATGGATTACGCAGTCATAGCCAGGACCTCTTTTACATAGCAGTATTTCTCCATATTCCATGTATATGTTTCATTGAAGCTGCATTGCCTAGCTTGAGAGATCGTTTATTTCAAGATATTGTATTCATTATTGCTGCTATAATCTAATGTAATGGTTATGTGGATCTTCCGGAATTTTCAGTATTAATTCACTCACTCTTATTTTCTAGCTCATGTTTATGTATTACTGATCTCCACATTGGTAATATCTTGAGATATTCCCAATAGTGTAGTTGTTCCTAATTTGGAACATTACTCTGTAGCAAATAAATTGTCAAATTACTTAACAATTAGAAGAATAATTTCTAGTTATTGCAATAAGATTTCAGTTTTGAAATTTTCACATTATCAGGTCTGCATAATTTTTTTTCCTTGGGTGCTTCCTTGGACCCCATGCAGGGGGGATACCACCCCCTACAAACCCCCCGGGAAGCCTGTGACCCCCCCACTATGCTTGGCACAATGTAAAGATGCATGAAGCTAGTCGTGCAAATAATATAACACACACCTGAAAATCTAGGGATTAACAAGTGATCCCATTTGTTGGACTTGTTGATAGATAATGTAAAGGATGAATCACGGTCTCCAATAATGAAATCCCTTGGGTATGAGAGATTAAAGCAAACAAATGGAAGTGTAGCACTCCATATCAAACAATATTAAAATATTACAATATCAACATAGATGCAACTATAGAGATGGAATTTCTTAGGATTTTAGAGTAAAATGATGGTAAGATATTAAAAGATCTAATTCGAGAGCAAGTGCAAGACAAGTTCATATTCCTAAGTTAGATAAATGATGTCACTAAAATGTTGAATATATTAGAGATATGAGTTGATAAAATATCCACAAAATATTCCATTTCAAGATTTGGGCCAATGTGAAGTCACCAAGAGAGATATTATTTTCCTCAAAACCCACTACTTGGTTGCCACAATTATTAGATAATTAGTATTATTGATAATATGGTTTCATTTTATATTGGAGATGCCGATAAATTTATAGCAAGTTGAAACTTAATCTATAAGAAAAGATGTTGGTACCATCATTCAATAGATCAAAATCCAATGAACAAATGAACAACAAAGCCACCCGAAGCCACCGATAATTTTCATTATATTTACAAGGAGAAATCTCTTCTAAACAAGACACAAACTCTTATGTTGTCCCCTAGGTAATCTCCACTCTCACAAGGGTGAATATTACAACATAATGTGCATATGCACCTTCTTGTGACACTTTAAGGCTTTGAGATAATTCTTGGTCTGTAAGGGGGCACCGTCAAATGTTCTAAGTATATTTCTCAATAAATATTAGATTGGTTTTATTGTATAGGTATGGTGGTGCATTGTGATTGCCTATGCAATTTATTAAAAATAAAATACGAATATTTTGAGTCATAATTTTTTAAGTTACCAAGAAACCAAATAACACATGGATTGAGTAAATTTTAGCCATGGGATGATCTTCTAAACCATAGGCATCATGACCTAATTTTGCATGAAAAGTAAGTTACTCAATGTAAAATTGATTTTTAGTTAAGGAATGGTTGTTTATAAATTATTTCTCATGGCTGAAAAATATAGAAAATACACTTATTGTCAATGTAAGGTAGCTCCAATAGACATAATAACTATCCATGAAGAGAATAAACACAACAAATGCAAAGGAAATAAATGGAAATTTATTTCATCAGTGTACCAAAATCATAGTTTATTTACATAAGCATTATACTAGTAATGAATAGGAAATAGAAAATACAATAGGGGTTGGTATACCATTAATGAACAAAAAATAGAAAATATGTTAAGGGTTGGGTTGATTTAACTCAGACTTGTTGTCAAAATTTGACCATTGGTCAAATTTGATCATGATCAGAGGAACAATGGTCATCCATATTATACACAAAGGGTACATATTTTTTCCTACTTAGTTAATAAAAAATGATTCTTACTACTAAATAGAATTTGACTATCATTATAAGGAGGCATGGATTTTTCCAATTTTTTTCGATACAAACTTGAAATCATGAAAAATGATGTATTACATAGCATATGGAGGAGAAAATACTTTTTTCAAAATTTCAATTGTTGATCATGGAATATGGTTGATTTTACATTGTGAGAATTTATATATAGGTTAGTTTTGAGATGCCTTTTCGTAAGGGATTTTTCAAATATCAAAGTGGTTATAGACAAATTATCAATGCAAATCCAAGGGAAATTTGTATCTATGAAATATATGCCCATAGTGTTCTCTCAATGTGATGTGTTATAGCTCTTGAAAATTGAGGTCAAACGATACTCAAGCCAAAAATTGGAAAAGTGTACATCAGTTCTATTATATGGGCACTGAAACCCTATGAATGAGCCCATAAGTGCGGTATATCTTAGTAAATATTTTTATGCTTGTATGATTTGCATGGACCAAATGAACCATGACATATGAAATTTTTGGTGCCTTATTTTTGACGTTTGAGACCTTTATGTGATGCTTGAGTGTTATGCCTTGATTTCAGTATGTAAGTTGCGTTGGTGAATGGCATGTTGGTTTCTTATGCACTATGTGTTAGGTTTCTTGTGTGCTTTCAATAAATGAGTTATGTAATAAATGTTTCTTTGTAATTGACTTGATATGCATATATTGGGGTATAAATGGAAGAGTAGGGGCTGTTATGACAAGTTATTAGTTTTTTATGACTATTGCTATTATAGAGATAGTCGTTGGATATTGACAAGGAGTGATAAGGAAAATTATGATCTAGGTGGATATTGGTGGCCACGCACCTATTCCACTTGGACCCCCAGCACTTTAATTTTAGTTTCCTTAATTATAGCACAAATTTATATTTTTGGTAGTTTTTGTGGGTCCTAAACTTCCAGAGTCGTTTTGAGGTGATAAAAGACATTTTCTGGGAAAACAAAGAGACTAGAAAAGTGCTAAAATATATTTCACATACTCTTTCTTTTCCTACTAGTGGAGATTTTCGAAATGAGGTATTATGATAACCAAACAAAGATTGTATACCAAAGTTACGACCCAGGGAAGTTGGCGATCCAATTTACCTCAATGGGCCCCAAAACCGTTGTGCTTAATCTCCTAGGGTTATGGTTTGATACTTATTCTTTATGATACAAGGGCCTCGGAGCCTTATTGTAAGACAAGTCAGAAGGAATGTAGTTGTCACATCTATTCTCAAAGATAAGCTACCATCAGCCGAGCTAGTTTGTTCTGTTATTCATGTAAATAATTGTCAGTACTTGCTACTAATTAATTGAATTTCAATTCTTTCACTGTATATATATGTTCTATTTAAATTTGTATTTAATTTCTTACCTTCATAAATCTAGATTAGTGGTATTAGAGTGGTATGTTTTTTCTCTTTGTTTTTTGTGCATGTCCCCAACAAGGTCGAGGTATAAGGAGTTCAGACTTGAACTGGTTGAGCCCTTTCAAGACCGTCCTTGCCAACATTCACAACCTCCCATGGAGGAAGAAAAGAAAGACAAGGGAGCATGAGATCATATAAAATTTCTGCTTAAGGAAGCCATTGAGAGACAAAGGAACCAGATGATGGACAAATTTACCCAGATCCTTCGGCAGATGCCAACATGCGATACATCTTCATCCAACAGTCACTTCAAAGGCACCACACCCTTTAAGGTACATGCTAACTTCGATATCTCTATATTCAAAGGTTAGATAGATGCGTATGTTGTAGATTAATGGTTAAGTATGTTGGAATGTTATTTTTCGGTCCATAGTTTCTTCGATAGGGAAAATATTACTTTTTCATTGCTGAAGGTTGCCATCCATGTCAAGGACTAGTGGGAAATTTACTGTGAGAAAAGGGTCGTGGAAACCTCTCTATTTACAACCGTACCCTCTTAAAACTCTTTCCAAGATATTGTCAAGGAAAAATATTACCATGTGGGGATATATGATGACAAATACATACAATGGACCACACTTCGAGAACAAAGGGACCAAGATGATGGAAAACTTTACCCATATCCTACGAGAATAAAGGAAAAAGATGATGGAAAACTTTACCTAGATCCTTCGACAGATGCCAACATGCGATACATATTCATACAACAATCACTTAAGAGGCACCACACCCTTCAAGGTACACATTAACTTCGATATCTCTATATTCGAAGGTTAGATAGATGCGTATGTTGTAGATAAATGGTTAAGTATGTTGGAATGTTATTTTTCGGTCCATAGTTTCTTCGATAGGTAAAATCTTACTTTTTCATTGCTGAAGGCCACCGCCTATGTCAAGGACTAGTGGGAAATTTACTGTGAGAAAAGGGCCGTGGAAACCTCTCTGTTTACAACCGTACCCTCTTAAAACTCTTTCCAAGATATTGTCAAGGAAAAATATTACCATGTGGGGATATATGATGACAAATACATACAATGGACCACACTACGAGAACAAAGGGACCCAGTGGATTTTGATCTAGTTGAGGTGGTCTCAGGAAAATCCCTAGGGTTGAGGGTGGAGATGATTTTCTCTAGGAAGCCCCTGAAAGGTGGGTGGAGACAAAAAATTCCTATGAGTACGGTGAAGAAATCTTGAGGCATCCAAGCTTGTATTGGTTTTTATTATTTTTTGACCAGTTTAGGTGAAATCACTCTAGTTTGAGGGTGGAGGTGGTTTAACCTCTGGGACCTATGTTTGGTTTATCCCATGTGATCCCACATTCATTCTTGGAATATTGCACAGGGTGATTGACTGAAAGAAAGTTTTGGTTCAACCAAATCTATGGTTGGGTGGTAAGTGGAAGTCCATGACTTGGTTGGAATTATGGATATGTTATTATGTGCTATTTCCTATTGAGATGAATGAGCACAAGTATTGGTTATTGTGTTGATTTTATGACTAGTTTTTCATGGATTCATTCTAGTTAAATTTTGGTTACAGACATACAATATCTCTTATTATATGATGTGCTCTTTTTAATTCTCTTGTTCATGGTTCGAAAAGTTATTGAATATTTATCTGAATGCATGAGCTAATATTTGTTTGTTACAACTAGTATGAGAGGGCATCAAGCCTTCTTGATGATTCTATGATGAAACTAATGAAAAAATGATAATTACGAATCCATGACCCACAGGTAGTATGTTTACAATGTGTTTGTGTAAATGATTAACATGTGCTTGGTAAACTTGAATAAGAATAGAGCTTAGAAACAAGATGGGAAGACTAAAGAAATTTGTTGGGAAAGTTCTAGGAAGTTGTCTTGTAGGCCCGACCTAAAAATCCGGAATAGATTTCTTAGCGGCAGGCACATAACTGGGAAATATCAGCCAAAACTGCATTGAGGGTGACTTGTACATGTGGATGGAGCCCTATGGCCACATAGAAAATACTACATGCGTGCGGCTTGGATTTGAATTCTAGTTAAAAGTCGTATGAGCTCAGGGAGATGGTCACCAGTGTAATCAGGTTGTTGGGTGTGTGATCATATGCCCCTGAGTGTTGCAGCAAGTTTTGTAAATTTTGGTAGGTTAGGCCCCATTTCCATAACTGAATCTTATATTTTGGGTCATGCATAATAACTCTCAGCTCATGTTTACCCTATTGAGCTTGTAAAAGTGGGTAAATGTGGGGTGGGGTATTACATATTGGTATCATAGTAGGTTCACAACATTGGACCTCAAGGTAAATGCAGATTGTTGTGCATGCATGTCAGTTGTCTATATTTTTAAAATGCATGAATGTTAACTATTTATTATTATTGCTATTATATTCATGTACATGATATGCTTGTATTGTGCTAATATGGATTGACTTGTGTAGATGAAATAACATCACCAAAAATAGGTTAAGGTAATGCTTTTGATTATGCCTTTTTATTTTATCCAACAATGATATGGTGCAGGAAATAGAAGGGCAAGAGATGGAGAGAATAATGGTAGATTATAGTTAATTTGTATCCCCATGTATACTAGAAAATAAATCAGTGGGATGGGAGAGATTAGTTGAACAAAAGGGAGACGGGGGATATCCTGATCTAGAAAATACATTGAGAAGTTTGAAGGAAAACATTATAAGCTACAAGGCAGATAATGAGCAGTTGATTGAAGCATAGAAAGACTTGCTAGATCTCAAGAAAAGTAAGCTGAGGTTAATGCAATCATCCTTCAAATCCTTTCATATTCACAAAAGCATGGATAATTAGGGATCAATCATGGAGATAGGAAGGAAGAAATGAATAATGGTGTATATGGAAGTAGGTCTCAGAGAAGGTATATGATGGACATGGATGATACAATAAAGAGTGGCATACTCTTGGATACACCTCATAGGAGGGAGAATACACATGGTTTTTATTCTATATTTACTTATGGGAGACATCATCGCCATCACCACCAACATTATTATAGGAGGAGTGATAAGGGGTATTTGATATAGGAATTCAAGAAAGCAAAGCCTCCTACTTTTGACGGTGAGATGACCAAGTCAGAAGATGCAGAAGCATGGCTACTTGGAATTGGGAAATTTGTCATATTTCATGATTACTCAGAGAATATGAAATCCAAGATAACTAATTTCAGTCTCAAATGAAAAACATATATTTGGTGGCAAGATGTCAAGAATGTCAAAGGCATTAGGGAAGAGGAGATGACTTGGGAAGAATTTGAAATACTCTTCAAGAAGAAGTAACTGTATGAGAGGTATTATGATGAAAAGGCCAAGGAATTATATCAACTTACGATGGGTTCCATGACATATGATGAATATACAACCAGAATTCTAGAGTCGTTGATATATGTGCCCTTTCTCAAGGATGAGAAAGAAAATATCCAAAGGTTCATCAACATATTTCCATTACCATTCAAAGACCAGATTGAGTTTTATGATTCTCAGCCATTGGAGGAAACCATCAGTAAGTTGAAGCATTGTTATGAATAATCAAAGCACAAGCTTGAGTTCAAGTGTGACTAGAAGAGTAATGAGAAGACAAAAAGAAAATGGCCTAAGAAGTAAGGAAGATCTTTGGATGCAGGTGACAAGGAAAATGTGGCTCCGAATAAGAAGTCCAATACAATTGGGAAAGGGCACGAGTCTATGTTAGGTCCCTATAATACTAGTGTATTCCCATTATTGTTATTGTTAGTGTATCCCCCCATTATTATCGTTGTGCCCATGTATCCCTCATGTTGTTATTGTTGTGCCCCATAGAAATCCACTATTGTTATTGGTGTGCCCTTGCATTATTATTATTATGTAGGCTCTGATTATATTATGACCCATTAGACTCTTATATATACCAATGAGGTCTTTTCATTTGTATCATCTAAGAATTGTTCATTTATGTAATGTAAAGGAGGTTTCCCCCTCGAATTAGACAATTTTTAAGGCATTGAGCTATATTTTATTTTTTTCTTTGAGCCAATTGCATAACATTTTGTATCAAAGCTTTGGATTCTAGGGTTCTGCTTCTTCAAACAGGACATCTTGGAATTTTTTCTATAATATTTTTTTTCTACAAAGCTTCAGAAGCTGAAATTGCAACCACATGGAGCCGAAATATTAGTGAACCTTTTGTACGCATTTCAGATCTTAGTTCGCTATATTTGTGGAGATATGACCCGAGTAAGTTAGGGTTTTTGTAGGCTCTAGAATTCCATTTCAAATAGGTGACCTAGGGAAAATTTTCATGACTCTCTCTCCGAGAATCAAATTTGAATATTGTAAAAAGTGATTGAAAGTGGATGGATTATAGTATTTTGGGTATAATTTTCAAGGCTGAAGGTCGAAACAGTGACACGTGTCACTCTATACAAGTTTTCTATACTAAACCATTATATAATCAAGTCATCATGGGAGATTGGGCATAACTCTTTCTTGGTACTAAATTAGCTCATAATATCATCCTCAATATGACGAGCAAACTTAGACAGTGAAAAAATGTTTGGAAGGATATCTTCATAGCTTTTTATTTGATAAAAAAACACGATGGGTCAAGTGGTTACCTCTAGCTAAATGGTGGTATAACACTTCCTTCCATACTGTAAAAACAATGACCCCATTTATGGCACTTTATGGATATCATCCACCATCTATCACATCATATTTAAGAGAAAATTCTAAGGTTCAAGAAGTGGAAGATCAAATTTAGCATCAACAACAAGTTCTAAAACTCTTAAAGGATAACCTCAATTTGGCACAAAATCGAATGAAACAACATGCATATCAACATCATAGTGAAATAAGCTTTTATGTAGGCGACTGTGTATTTTACGGCTACAACGATAAAAACAAATGTCCCTCAATAAAGCTAAGAAGGATAGTAAATTATCACCCAAGTACTATGGTCCTTACAAGGTGTTGCAAAAGTTTGGTACTATGGCATACAAATTGGAGCTTCCTACATATTCCTGAGTGTTATTACCCAATTTGACCTCAGACTGAAAAAGGGAAAACCAGGGTAACCACAAACTACGCTTAACCTTGTAGCTAGCCCTACAAGTTAGGGAGAGGGCTCTCTCCGTAAGATATCTCAATGAAGTATGACTGCAAAATGATTTTAGACTAGGTATAGTAGCTCGAAATATTTTTATAAATTTTCTGGGTTTTGGGTTGAATCAGATGGAGCTGGGAAGTTTAAATCTGGGGAATTAAATCATAAATACAGAGTATTCTATGGGGAAAAGTAGGCATGGACTTTTAACAACTTTGATTTAATGATTACGAAATGTTTAAGACTGGTGAGGAGCTGAGGAGGGCATATGAGATGGATCCTTCTCAAACAACAGAAAACATAAAATATTGAATGAATTTTCCCAAGGCAGAGCACTGTAAAAAGTGGATTCTACCTATCTAACTTGAAAACATACAAAATAAATCATGGAATGAATGAATGGCATACATAACATTTAATTAATGATCACAAAAGAAAATACAGTGCTAAAATTCCATACCACAGGGATCCTATAAAAAATTGTTGCAAGTCTTTATTAATTCCTTGCCAAATAGGTTACAAAGATATACAATGAAGCTCAGTGCGTCCCAGTGATTTCCAAATTTTTCCCCCTTACAAATGATTTAGAAATTACATTAAATAGACAGGCTTTAGGGGGTGAATCCACAGAAATAGGGGTTGTTCCACCTACCCCGAAACCAAAATATGAAGATAGAAAAACAACCAACAGTATGCCTCTGAAAGAGAGGAAACAATATCTTTGACCATCTGGAAGAATAATCTGTTACATTAATTCCAAAAAATAGGAAGAAAACCAATATGGAACCGATTCCCTCATTTATCATTGTTGTTAATGCTAGAATGATCTCTGTATTTCACAATTATCTCATGGCCTTTTAACAAAATATGTGTCTTTTTTCCTTTTACCGAAGAAAAACCCCTTTTAAACCAATAAAAATCGAATTGCCTTTTTAAATGGAGAAAAATTCCTTTTTATCGTTGAAAGGAGTGAAGGAATTGTGGTGGGCCCTAAAATCTCAATCGTAATCGGCATCGGAAGGAGCGGGTATGTCTTGGGCAGAGGAAATGTGATGGTGATGGAGCGACGAGAGCGAAGACATCGCATTGGGGGAAAACAAGATGGCGAGAGTCAAAGCACCAGAGGATTTTTCAATTGCGGGATATGCAATGCGACGAAAGACTTATCGCATCGGCAGGGAATAGGGGAAGCGGGTTTCGGAGTTAAGTGTTGCGGAGGATGGCCAATATGTGATACGTGATTCATCGCATCGGCAGAAACCAGGAGGCGGGGTCAAATGCTTAAGAACTGCGAATTTTGTGATGCAATGGAGTGGCTTATCGCATCGCGATATTGGATGTGTGGGGTTTATTAGGATGCGGAAATTACAAAGGAACAAGGAATTTTTCAGTAAAGGGAAGAAAATCAAATTAAAAAGGAAAAAATGTAAAGTAAAGGGCCAAATGAAAAAGGGAGCAAAGTTGTGCTTTTTGGACCTTTATTCATTTGAGCATATCTTCCAATCCAGAAGTCAGTTTTGGGAGTGTGATATATCGTTGTAAAGATATTTCTGAGCTGCTCCTAATGGACATACTTAGAATATGATTTATACTAAAAATACTATGGAGAACATATTTGAAACCTAGGCAAATAAAAAGCCCCCTTGGATTTATGGAGATAACAGCTTTTGAAGTTCGACTTATTACATATGGAGACATAAAATTACATAAAAATGATAATAAAAACCAAGTACCTGTTTTCACCTCAAAACATGTTTTGAGGTGAAAATTACATCCAGCTAAAAGAACAACTTCTTTTGATTTTCCAGATACCATTATGTGAGTTTATTAGGCATCCTCATGTCCTTGCTGATTTTATTGACACTTTTATCATTAATTTGACCATGGTGGAACCTAAAACCTAGTGAGACCAACCCTATGACCTAATAAAATGATCTGCAAAGTGAAATTGAATCATGATTGAAGACCATAGAGAGGGGAATCAACAAGTATTTACATGAGGGAAAATTGATGAAGTGAACCCAACCATTGGTGAATCCATGACCTAATGGAATGATAAAAATTTATAGTATGGGACTCCTACTATGCAAATGCAAAAGAGCAGATTTGATCACTGATGGCAGTATGACAAGACTGACACTAACATTGGCTCCAATGGGGATGGTAGCTCCTTGGAGGTGCTAAGAACACTGTAGACCTAGTAGCCTTATCCATTGGGCAATACGGTCAAAATACCTCAAAGACTAAAAAATGACACAATGCAGACTGACTCTGACTCAAACCATGACTGAAAACTAAATCAAAACCAGCAAAACTTACACATATCATTCAAGTTTTATATCCTTCACTTCGGGCCCCAAGCTTCAATGACTGTGCAGTTCAAATCTCACCAACAATAAATATGGTATATACAATGACTGTAACATAATTTCAAAGAATCATCTCAAAAGTAGTAGTTCTTCAAAAGCATACCATTCACCAGCCCTCCTGGGCAATCTTGACCATCCATCTCTATGAGAAAAAAGGCATTATGTCCCCTGTACGTTGAAATTTTATATATTCCTTTCGACAGGTTATCGAATTTACCATGCTTCCCTTTTTCATCATTTCGTGCATCCCACCTCAGCACCATATCTTCTAACTGGAATTTCTCTGCTTTGGTTTTGGGGTCATAGATTTTCTTTATTTTTTCCTGCAACTGAATAGTGTTCTGAGAAACTTCCTCCCTTGTTTGCTGAACGTGGATCATTTGATTGATCCTTTGCTGATTATCATCCTCTTCGCTGCCAACATCTTGTAATAGTCTCATGACCGGAACTGTAAGCGATGTAGGAAAAACAGAATCAACGCCATAAACTAATTCAAATAGAGACATACCTATGGATTTCTTGCTGCTAACTCTATCGGCCCATAATGTGTTGATCAGTTTTCGATGCCAATTCCTCTTGTTTGCTTCCAACATTTTCTTCATTATATTCACCAGAGACTTATTTGATGATTCTGCTAAGTCGTTGCCCTATGGGTTGTACGCTGTCGAATGGCCTAGTATAATATTATATTTACTGCAGAACTCGACCATCTTCTTGGATTTAAACGCTACTGCATTATCAGTTATGATCTTGTGAGGGCACCCAAAACGAGACATGATATTTGATTCTAAAAATTGAATGATTACCATATCCATGGTCTGCCTTGCTGGAATGGCCTCAATCCATTTGGTGAAGTAATCTGTACCTGTCAGGATCCATCGATGCTATGCCAATGATGTGGGATGGATTTCCCCTATGAAATCAAGTCCCCACTGCTGGAAAGGAGCATTTACTTAAACTAGTTTCAAAGGAAGAGGAAGAAGTTTCCTTTTTCCTTTACAAAATTGACACTCATGGCAGCTCATCATTGTTTTATACAAATCTGAAAATAAAGTGGGCCAATAATACCCTTCTCTCAACACTTTGTTAGCTATTTTTTTCCAAAAAAAATGACCACCACAATCAGCTTTATGAAAGTCATGCATTACCTGTTGAGCCTCATCTTCAACCAAACAATTAAGTGGAATACCACCCGGATCTTTCCAACAAAGAGCACTGTTTAAAATACAGAATTTAGCAGACTTGAGTTTTAGTGATCTACCTTTGCTTCTAGACATCCCTGGAGGTGGTGAAAGATGTTGAAGAACATAAAATATGTTTGAATACCATGGTGATTGGAGAAAAATTTCTGAAACTGGAACAAGGGAACCATCATCCTCATCCTCCGACATTGCTGCTATGAGATTTATGTCCAGGGCACGTAGGTTTGATTGTGCCATTATCTTTTCCAAGTCTTGTCCCTTGATCAAATTTGTGGGTTTAATCTCCAAATCATATTCCAACATCACTGCTATCCACTTACCTCTTCTTCCCTCTGAATCAGTTTGCATCAGGACATCTTTTACTGCTGCATTAGGAACATATCTATGGTATGTGAATGCATAATGTACACTCTAAAATCCTTCAGTGCTTTTATAAGAGCGAATGCTTGTTTCTCAATGATATTATACTGCAAGGCAACATCTCGAATGGTCCTATTAAAAAATGTAATGGGCTGTTCAGTATGATCTCTCTTTTGCATCAATACCGCATCCATGGTATGCTCTGATGCGAATGAAAATATAATGAAATCTTGAGTGTAATCGGGGCTAATCAAGACTGGGGCATTGGAAAAAGAAAACTTTACCATATTAAATGACTTGATAGCATCCTCGCTCCATTTTACAGTGCTATCCTTTTTCAACATATTAGTCATTTCTCTTAAATGTTCAGCCAAATTGGGTATAAATCTGCGTAAGAAGTTCATCTTACCATTAAATTCCTGAATCTCCTTTTTGTTTCGTGGGAAGTCTATGTGCTGAATTGCCTCCACTCTTGAAGGATAAAAGCGGATACCGTCTTTAGAAATGATATGACCCAGCAGCTTGCCCTCATCCATAGAAAACAAACTTTTCTTCGGATTAGGAGAAATCCCAAACTTTCTGCATCTCTGAAACACAACCCTCAAGTGCTGCAGGTGTTCATCATCAGAACCAAAAAACACTATCAGACCATCTAAATAAACAACTAGAAAAACATTCTTTTCATTAGCAAAAGCAATGACCATTGCTCGTTGGAAAGTGGTTCCAGCATTCTTCAATCCAAATGGCATTTTGACATACTGGAAAGTTCCCCAAGGTGTCATGAAATCAGTCTTGTCTTGGTTTTTTTCATGCACCAATATCTGATTATAGCCTGAGTAGCCATTGAGTAGTGACATCCTTGATGCTCCAACTACTCTTTGTAGAATATGATCCATCTTTGGAAGCAGATATTTATCCTTTAAGGATACTTTATTGAGATTCTAGAAATCTATGCACAACCTTATTTCTCCTGTCTTTTTGCGTACAGGGACTAAATTTGAAATCCAATCACAAAATCCAATTGGAACAATGATACCAGCTTTATGCAATCTGTTTACCTCTTTTTCCATGGATGGGAGAAGCTTTGGATTGATTCTTCTCAGCTTCTGTCTAAATGGTTTCTGATCCGGTTTGACGATAATAGTATGTTGAATTATATTTTTTTCATACACCTTCAAATCTGAATAATCCCACACAAACACATCAGAAAATTCAGAAATTAATTTAGCAGACTGGGCCTTTACCTCAAGAGACAATGCTTTTGATAACTTCACAAACTTGGGCTTGTCAGTTGTTCCAAGATTGACATCTTCAACTCCTTTATCAGTAGGCACCAAGCTTGGCTTCCTTGCAACATCATCTTGACCAAAAAGCTCCTCTAAAGGTATGAGACCTCTAGGAATAATATTTTCTTTCAGCTGCAACACATCTATCTTATTTGCTTCAATATCTTGTTCATCATAATCACCCTCTATGGAAGTATCCTTGAATTTTCCTTCACTTTGCAAAAAATCATTGATTTCATTGTCGTCCCAAAACACTTGCCAATACCTTAAATTATCTGGAACAGCAGGCCGATGTTTGATATAAATTTCAAATTTGTTGTTGGATTTCATTGGAATCTTCAAATTAGCTGTAGTAGTGGCAAGAGAATTTGCAATAAGATTCTGCATTCGGGGTACTGTTGTTAAAGTGTATTCAAAAAACATTCTTAGGATGTTCAGGACCACATTTCTGTATGTTCTCAATCGCGGATGCTTTTCTTGAAACTCTCCCTTTACCTGTTTGATTATCAACTCTGAATCTCTATAAACAGAAATTATTTTTGCATTTAACTTCTTCAAAATTTTCAAACCTGCAATCAAAGCTTCATATTCTGCTTCATTATTAGAGCAGTCAAAATCCAGCTTGTAAGCACATACTCTAACATTACTAGGAAATTTTTTAGGCTGGAAAACAGGGCTTCGAATCCATATTCCTATACCAGCACCATCCTTACCAAAAGCTCCGTCAAAATCCATGCTCCAAAGGCCTTCTTCCTCTTCTTCTATATGCTGAAATTTTGTCTCTTTCTCTACCTTACCTTGACTGATTTCTTCATTTTTTTGTTTTTCACTGTCCTTTTTCCGCTGGAAAGTGGAAAGCTCAGAAAAGTTGGCTGCTTTTTCTTTTTCTCGTTTTAGGACTTCCCTAAAATTTTCTGAAATTTCAGGTACCTCAACTACTTCTACCAACTGAACATCTTCATTATTCAAACCACTACTTGAATATAATACAAAAGACTCTAAATCTGTGTGGACAGCATTAATGGGGTAATTAACTAGCTTCTCTTTGCTGGTGATCATATATTTCATTTATTTTCCCTGTATAGCTTTCTCAATTGACCGAACACGAGGATGGTAGCATAAGAGAAATCAATTTGTATGGTCCCCTTAAGTTTTGCACCCCACGACCTGGAAAAAATCATTCCAAACCGTGGTGGAACATCTGCTACAACTACATCCATCAAAACATTCTTGGCTGGGATTTGATCTAAAGATACTACCAAGTCTTTGATAAGACCAATACAACGGACCCTACCAGAGTCAAAGGAATACAAATCATGGTATTTGCAGGTAATATCAAGACCCAACTTCTCCATAATGGCTTTAGGCATAAAATTGTGAGAGGACCCAGAATCCAACATAGCATTGTGTAGAATATACTCATGCAATCTAAGACTCAGGTAAAAGGGAGGGACTTCACTATCTTCAAACTGACCTTCTATGGCGGGACCAAAAATGAGTTCAGCATAATCATCTTCAGCATTTACCATATCTGACATAGAGTCTATTTGCAACAATCTAGACACCTGATGTTTATAAGTGATGTTCTTCACCAACTCTACTAAGGGAATGGACACTTTAAACTTAGAAATTTCATTCTCTAAATTAAAAGATGGAACTTTTTCTAACTCTTTGACGAGAGGATCTTTCTTCTCCACTTGCTCCTTTACTGCACTTGGCTGATTGTTCTTTTCAGTTTCAGTGTTATTTGTCAAGGGTGATTTGCTGGAATAAGTATCAGCAGGTTATTTCCCTTTCCTCTGAGTATTTGAAGAGTCATTCTTTGATTGCAGCTCTTTCCTTTTCTGAATGGGATTGACTGGCACATCTCTGCTCCTCAAAGAATACTGCTTCTTCTATGCTGACAAAGCATTCATATATCCTCTTTTATAATCATCGAACTTTTCCTCTAAAAATACATCATTGGTCAATATGAAATCTTCATCTCTTCGAGTGTCTGGATTCACTGCATATTCTTCATCTTCTGTCAGGAAAATGGGCATACCATCAGCAGTGAAAAAGTGGTTAGCTTCAACTACTAGATCATCATCATCACCATTTTCCATTCCCTGAACATAATTTTGCTGCAAAGGAGTTCTGATCTGCTGCTGTGTTTTTTGCTCTTGCGTTTTATGTTCCCTCTGCTTAATTCGGAATTGGGGTTGTTGCTGTCCTCTGAAATTTGGATTCCTGATTTGTGCTTCAGGTCTATCTGAAATGGTCAGCCGATCAACCATATTCTCTATTGTTCGGATCAAAATATCCAACTTACTATCTGAAGGAGATGCTTCCTCTTTTACAGTCACTCTTTTTTCAACTCTCGTCCATGCTCTTTTGGCTAGCAGATTTTCTTCTACGCTCACAACAGTTTTTTGCATATCTTCAAGTGTGGTAGGATCTCGTTCTCGTAACTGATATGCCATATCAGCATCGAAACCATCTAGAAATTTGAGCAAAGCTAACCCCATGGGGGATTTGAGGTTGGCTGGAATAGCATTATACACTACATTAAACCATACACAATAATCTTGTACACTTTCACCCAAATTCCTTTTAATATTTTCATACTCAGACAAAATCTGGAGTGGGTTTTTCTTTGCCTCCCACCGGTCTAAGAATTTTCTATGTAGTTCCGGCAAAGTGTGGATAGAGGTCGTTGGTAAGGCTCGGAACCTTTCGAACTTCACCCCCAAATCTTTGGACAAACAATATCATAGTGACATTTTCGGCCTCTACCTCATGAAGTTCAAAGAAGTCATTCATCTTATCAACATGTTTCTGGGTTGTGATGCTTTGAGTAGCATCAAAGAAAGGTATTTTACTTTGGTAATCAGCAGGCATATCATTCAGATTCTGAGGAAATACCAGGGGTGCATGCTGGGCAGCCATGACTCGAGGTGGATTTACAGCAATGTTTGAACTACTAGGATTCAAGGGAACTGTTGATGGAGGAGTCAAAAGCTAAGAATTTATTTCTGAAATTGATGGGAATACTGATGAATTGAAGGCAGCGTATGTTGTTTCTGATAATTATGAAGGCTCAAGGATATGGGTAGCAGTGATAGATGTTGGAGAAGATTTCAAAATATAATCATCAATAGATCTGTTTGCACTTTGAACTTCGAGATCTACAAGAAATTCTGAATCTAAAACTGTGTTATCCAATGTTGTTTCATATTTGGTTCTGAACAGAGAAAGCTCAAAACTTTCATCAAAAGGGAGGTCTTCAACAAACAACCACTCACTAGGCCAGGAATGGGATCTAAAAATGGGTCTAGGGCTTACTGAACCTTCTTGTCTTCTGATTATTCGTGGAATAAGATTAGGATTTTCAAATACAGGGGGAGGATTTGGATCAGGATTTTCCCTTGTCTATTTTATTGAAGCCAGTGTGATCGAATTTCTACTTTGCAATGTTTATTTCAGCCTAGCAAATTCTAAAACTCATCATCCAGAGTTAAATAATTTATATGAAAAATATTACTGGGGTGATCAATTTTTCATTAGATTTCTTCCCCAGTATGGTCGCCACTATGTTATCGCCCAATTTGACCTCAGACTGAAAAAGGGCAAACTAGGGTAACCACAAACAACGCTTAACCTTGTAGCTAGCCCTACAAGGCAGGGAGAGGGCTCTCTCCATAAGATATCTCAATGAAGTATGACTGCAAAATGATTTTAGGCTAGGTATAATAGCTTGAAATATTTTTTATAAATTTTATGGGTTTTCGGTTGAATCAGATGGAGCTAGGTAGTTTAAATTTGGGGAATTAAATCAGAAATACAGAGTATTCTATGGGGAAAGGTAGGCATGGAATTTTAAAAAATTTGATTTAATGATTATGAAATGTTTAAGACTGGTGAGGAGCTGAGGAGGGAATATGAGATGGATCCTTCTCAAATAGAAGAAAGCATAAAACATTGAATGAATTTTCCCAAGGCAGAGCACTGTAAAAAGTGGATTCTACCTATCTAGCTTGAAAACGTCCAACATAAATCATGGAATGAATGAATGGCATACATAAAATTTAATGAATGATCACAAAAGAAAAGGAAGTGCTAAAATTCCATACCACATGGATCCCATAAAAAATTGTTGCAAGTCTTTATTAATTCCCTACCAAATAGGTTACAAAGATATACAATGAAGCTCAGTGCATCCCAGTGATTTCCAACTTTTTCCCCCTGACAAATGATTCATAAATTACATTAAATAGACAGGATTCAAGGGGAAAATCCACAGAAAGAGGGGCTATTGCACTTGCCCTGAAACCAAAATCTGAAGATAGAAAAACAACCAACAATATGCCTCTGAAAGATAGGAAACAATATATTTGACCATCTGGAAGAATACTCTATTACATTAATTCCAAAAAATAGAAGAAAACCAATATGGAACCGATTCCCTCTTTTATCATTGTTGTCGATGCCCGAATGATCTCTGTATTTCACAATTATCTCACGGCCTTTTAACAAAATGTGTGTCCTTTTTCCTTTTACCGAAGAAAACCCCCTTTTAAACCAATAAAAATCGAATTGCCATTTTAAATGCAGAAAAATCCATTTTAATCATTGAAAGGAGTTAAGGACTTGTGGTGGGCCCTAAAATCACAATCACAATTGGCATCAAAAGGAGTGGGTATGTCTTGGGTAGAGGAAATGCGATGGCGATGGAGCGACGGGAGCCAAGACATCACATCAAGGGAAAATGAGATGGCGGGAGTCAAAGTGCCGAAGGATTTGCCGATTGTGTGATATGCGATGCGACGAAAGACTTATCACATTGGCGGGGAATAGGGGAAGCGGGTTTCAGAGTTAAGTGTTGCGAAGGATGGCTGATATGCGATATGTGATTCATCGCATCGGCGGAAACCAGGAGGCGGGGTCAAATGCTTAAGAACTGCGAAGTTTGCGATGCGATGGAGTGGCTTATCGTATCGGTGATATTGGATGTGTGGGGTTTAGTAGGATGCAGAAATTATAAATGAATAAGGAATTTTTCGATAAAGGGAAGAAAATCACATTAAAAAGGCAAAATGTAAAGTAAAGGGCCAAATGAAAAAGGGAGAAAAGTTGTGCTTTTTGGACCTTTATTCATTTGAGCATATCTTCCAATCCAGAAGTCAGTTTTGGGAGTGTGATATATCGTTGGAAAGCTCTTTCCGAGATGCTCCTGATGGACATACTTAGAATATTATTTACACTAAAAATCCTATGGAGAACATCTTTGAAACCTAGGCAGAGAAAAATCCCCTTTGGCTTTATGGAGATAGCAGCTTCTGAAGTTCGAGTTATTACATATGGAGACATAAAATTACATAAAAAAATGATAATAAAAACCAAGTACCCTATTTTCACCTCAAAACATTTTTTGAGGTGAAAATTACATCCAGCTGAAAGAACAACTTATTTTGATTTTCCAGATACCATGCTGTGAGTTTATTAGGCATCCTCATGTCCTTGCTAATTTTATTGACACTTTTATCATTAATTTGACCATGGTGGAACCCAAAACCTACAAAACCAACCCTATGACCTAATAAAATGATCTGCATAGTGAAATTGAATCATGATTGAAGACCATATAGAGGGGAATCAACAAGTATTTACATGAGGGAAAACTGATGAAGTGACCCCAACCATCGGTGAATCCATGACCTAATGGAATGATAAAAATTTATAGTATGGGACTCCTACTATGCAAATTCAAAAGAGCAGATTTGATCACTGATGACAGTATGAAAAGACTGGCACTAACACCGAGTACACCCAATTTTCCATGTTTCATGCTTAAAGAAGGTTATTGGTGACAAAATCCCAGTTAAAAAAATGTTTCCAAAACTCGAGGAGGAAGGAAAAATCATATTTAAGCTTGAAGTAGTCATGAAAACAAGAACCCAAAAGCTAAAAAATCGATTAATTTTAGAGTATCTCATTAAGTGGAAGAAATTACATGATGAAGACTCCACATGGCGGATAAGTATTTTATACAGAAGCATACGAAAATACTCAAGCATTGAGGAAAACACATTTTTGAAGGAGAGGGGCATGTTAGGTCCTTATAATACTATTGTATTCCCCCTATTGTTATTGTTAGTGTAGCCCCATATTGTTATTGTTGTGCCCCATAGAATCCTACTATTGCTATTGTTGTTCCCTTACATTACTATTGTTATGTAGGCTCTGAATATATTGTGACCCCTGAGACTCCTATATATACCAAGGAGGTCTTATAATTTGTATCATCCAAAAAAATTTTATTTATGTAATGTAAAGGATGTTTCCCCCTCGAATAGGACTATTTTTAAGTCATTGATCTATCTTTTCTTTTGTTCTTTGGGTTGGTTTCATAATAGTATCAGCCTGCATATTGCCATTTAAGTGTTGGATTTGTGGTAGAGATCATCACAATAAGTATTGTCCATTGTACCAGGGTGGAATGCCTCAAATGTACAGTGCTCATGAGGAACAAACAATTGGGGATGTAGGTTAGATCATTCCTCAGATCTATGAAACAATTGATAAAAGGAAGGAAGACCACCAAACATCCATTATTGAGATGAAAGGTAAGTTTTGTGATCAAGTTGTTTCTATTTTGATTGATCCTATATCAAATTATTGATATATTAGTACTGACCCGGTGGAGCAGTGTCGTTTGAATAAGGAAGTGCATGCAAAATCTTGGTTGGTGCAGTTGGCTACAAGGACCAAGATAAGAGTTCATAATTGGGTGAAATATTGTGCTTTTGTGACTAATAAAATTCCTGTAACAACAAACCTTAATTTGCTTCGTTTGGGTGCATATAACATGCTTTTAGGCATGGATTGGCTGCTTATTTATAGGACCAAGGTGGATTTCTATGAGAAGGACATTGAGTTCCTGGATGAGGATGGATAAAAGAGAGTCTTGCAAGGAAAGAAAAAGCATACATTAGAGGAAATTTCAGCCTAATAAGTTCTCATGAAATTTTCATGTACATAATATTTAAACCAATCAAAATCCTTTAAATTTAAAAAGAGGTACATGTAAATATTTTGGAGGGAAAATTTAAAAAAAAAACTTTTTTTAATTGTATTTTTGGCTTATCTCCTTATAGGTTTACTCAAATTTAAAGTGTATAGATTCATTGGATGAAAAATTAAATTCCACATCCAACTAGTACCAATTATGCATACTTCTGAGAAGACCAACATTAATAAAAATTGCAGATAAATTAAAAAACATGTTGAACATACTTTTTGAATGTAACTGCATTTTTTACCAATGTGAGTCTTCTCAAAAGTATGCATAATGGGCACTCATTGGATGTGGAATTTAATTCCACATCCAATGAGTGTCTACACTTGAAATTTGAGTAAACATACAAGGAGACAAGCCAAAACTATAATTTAAAAATTAGCTTTCTTCTTTTCTCTCCAAAATTCATAGCTCTTATTTTATTATTTTCCTATTGATATATTATTTTTCCTTAGGAGGCCAATTTTAGGCTGAAATTTCCTCTAATGCATCTATGAGTATGGTTACAAGCATGCAAGCTATGCGTATCCGCAGGAAATGATGTTTATTTTTTGTAGTACATGTTTCAAATGAAAAATGGAAGGAGGATCGAGATGGTGAAATCCCAAGGAGGTATCCTATCTTACAATATTTTCAAGATGTGTTTCCCATAAATATTCCAGATCCGCATCCACTTAAAGAGGTGGATTTCTCTATTTATTTGATACTAGGAGAAACAACAACATCTAAGGAACCTTATAGGATGAACACGCCCAAGTTGGTGGAACTGAATTTGAAGCTTAAAGAGATGCTTGATAAGGGATTCACTAGATAAAGTGTGTCTCCTTGGGGAGAACCATTGTTGTTTGTAAATAAGAAGGATGGTAATATTAGATTGTGCATTGATAACAAGCAACTGAAGAAGGTGACTATCAAGAATAGGCACCCATTTCCTCATATTAATGATTTGTTTGATCAATTGAAGGGAACAACAATATTTTCAAAGATTGATTTGAGATTAAGATATCATCTGGTGCACATCAAAGAATAATACATCTACAAGACTATACTCTGTACAAGGTATGGGCACTATGAGTTTGTGGTGGTTCCTTTTGGTATTATCAATGCTCTGACCACCTTCATGTGTATGATGAACAATGCATTGCGTTCGTACCTAGATAATTTTGTGATAATTTTTATTGATGACATACTGGCATATTCAAAGAATGAGGAAGAATATGGAAAGAACCTAGAAGAAATTTTGAGATTATTGAGAGATCATAAGTTACATGCCAAGCTCATGATGTGTAGCTTCTTTTAGTCTTTGATTCATTACTTGCGACATATTGTTTCCAAGGAGGGGATATCAATGGATGTAGAAAATATTAAGGCTATCACGGAGTGGCCAAATCTAAATAATGTAGATGAGGTCATATCATTCATGGGACTAGTAGGTTATTATAGGAGGTTCATCATGAGTTTATATAATATTGGGTATCTTATCACATATTTGCAGAGGAAAGGAAATAAGTTTGAATGGACTGCTAAGTGTGGAGCTAGTTTTCATCTGTTGAAGCAATTAATTACCAATGCTCTAGTTTTAAGGATTGCAGATCCTAACAAAGACTTTATGGTTTGTAAATATGATTTTAAGGAAGGTCTGGGTGGATTTATGATGTAGGAAGGGTAGGTGGTGAGCTATGAATAATGAAATCTAACTGAGTCTGAGAAGAATTATGTGACTCATGACCTTGAGTTGGCAGCTATCATTCATGCATATAAGATATGGAGACATTATCTCGTTTGAAGGAGGTTCTTTTTGATGAGTGATCATAGTGGAATGAGGTACTTGTTTTACCAACCTAATTTGAATGCAAGGAAATCCAGATGGTTGGATACCCTCAATGAGTTTGATTTTGAGATCAAGTATATCAAAGGTAAAGAGAACTAGGTTATGGATGCTCTCAGTAGGAGAGTACATGTGAATCATATTTCAGCTGTGAGATCTTATGGGATAGATTTGTAGGAATGGATCTTACATGTAGGGAAACATTATGAGAGGTACCAAAAACTGAAGAAAATATTGCATCAACAAGGTGATAAGGATGAGGAGTATCACCTCACAACGGATGACTTGATAAGATTCAGGAGTAGGATCTATGTGTCTGATAGTGGTGAATTGAAGAAGATTATTTTGAGAGAGTTTCATTTCAATCTGTATCTAAGCCACCCATGATACTAGAAGACATTGATAATTATTAAGAAGTTATACTATTGTACGAATTTGAAGAAAGAGGTGGCTAAGTTTGTTATTAAGTGCTTGGAATGTCAATATGTGAAAGATGAATGCAAGAATCCAACTTGTTTGTTGCAGCTGTTAGGGTCTCGTGATTTGGCTGATTGGCAAGCCAAGTGACAGGGTAACATCAAACCAATCTTTGGAGTCCAAGGACCTAGCCTTCCTGGAATCAGAGAGCGCTCTCTTTATTTGTGTAAGGGATATCTATGTGTTGTGCTTCTTGTGTTTCTTATTTTAGGCTAGTTGTGAAGTAGGTTTTTGGTTTTAATTTTAGGTTTTTTTGAGGGAGGAACTGATCAAAGACTAAGATAGATAAAAATATTGTTAGATCAACTGGGCTATGGGGTCAAAAAGGTTAAGAAAGCTTCAGATGGTGATACAAGGTATGTTGAAGGACCGATTTGATCAAGGTAAAATGGATATTTGGGTAGAATGAAGTGGGATGGACACTAATTTTGTGAAGAAAAAAGGCTTTCAAACATAAATAGTTCAATAGCTGACATAAACATGGTAGGGCTAACCATTAATCATGATGAATGTAACTACAAACTGATAAATGTATAGAAATAAACATTCAAGCAATACATAGAGATATATGACTCTCTAACTTTGGGAAATTGCTATCAGACTTTGGGGAAAGACAATTAAGAAAAAAAAATAACTCAAACCACTATGAGGAAACGCCTAGACATAGTATTTCAAGCTATTGGGCACTTCAAAGTAAGATTGCAGAGTTTTAGGCAAAGGGCAAGATCAGTACAAGACCTCCTTTGTTCAACTAGGACAATCAAACATTCAAAGAAAGGTTTCAGAGGTGGAGCTATGACTATCCATGAGTAAGCAGAGCATACCATGAATCATACTTAGCATGCATAAATCCATAAATGAAACAAGCAAAAAAATTCTTCAGTGATCAAAGAGAAATCAAGGATTCTTTGATATGACTAAGAAGGAAGAAAACATAGAAGCGATAATGATACAGGAAATTTGAGGTGCCTCCAAGGACATGTCTCAAATCTATTCTCTACTATCTTATAGCAAGCAAGAGCATGAAATATGAATGAAAACTAAGAAGCATAACAGAGAGGAACAATATACCATTTTACCAAGTCAAGGAATCCAACAGAAATCCTCTTTCATCATCCAAAAACATTCAAGAAACTATCCAATGCATAAGACAAGTATTTCTTCCAAGCTTGTATAACCATATATTTCTCTATATCATCAAGTTCAGCCTTATTTACAATGAAGTCTCTTGTAATATATAGGCCAAGATGAGGGAAAACCTCCTTGTGCAACTTGCAAGCTCATTGGTCCATCAAAAATATCTGATTTTTTCCTTGAGGCTTTGTAAAGCCCAAGGCACAAAATATCTATAAAAATATCTTAAAAATGATAAAAAAGGAAAATATATTGACTTTTCCTAACTAACCATGGCTGTATACAACATGACAGTGTTTTTCACTTTAGAAAAGTGCATTTTTCACAAAAATACTTAAGAAATATATCAGCAGAAAATCCCCTGTCTTGTGGGAAAATTTTGGAGGCCTTCCCAATGTCGAAACAAGGCCCGTGACAACTCGTTGGAAATATTTGGATGTCTATTTTCTGAAAATGCTTTTTTTTCCCCAAAATGATCACTGAAAGCCTATGAAAATATGACCTGTGTGAAAAACCTAGAAAATAGCCTTTGCTGATATGCGGGGCAAAGTGTTGAAAAAGTGATTGTTTTTCGCCACTTTCGGGAACCAAATCATCTTCAATTGATATGAAATTCACTGAGTAAATACCCCTGAAATTATGGCATCCAATGATACCATTTTCATCCTTTGAGGATGCTTCAAACAAAAATGGCAATGCCCATGATTTTTAGCAAAAAGCCAAAAAAAGTCAAAAAACCAAAACTTGTCGAATTTTGCCCAATTTTGGCAAGCATGACCCTCATGTGTTTTTAGAAGCATGCTAAGAAGCGGAGGCCAAAATTTGAAGCCTTTATATTTCTTTCTTCATTTTTGGTGTCGGGCGCCTCTTTTGAGCCTCCTTGAGATTTTCTTGTGTGGCCTTCAATTTCCGTCGGGTGAATTGATTAAGCTTCTTATAGTGCCCAATCATTTTTCTTTGAAGGTCCAAATCTCTATTGGCCTTTTCCAACTTCTTCTCCAAGTGTTCATTCACCCTTTCAAGCCATGCTTCTCTATTTTTTTCTATCTCTTGGGTGAATAAAGTAGTAAGAGGAAAAGATTGGAAAAGGGCAGCTTCTTCCTCTTTTTGTTTCTCAAAGGCTCTTCTGAGTCCCATGGTCCTTAGCCTCTTCCTCCTTGGCTGATCTTCTTCTTCACTATCATTGAACTCGCCCATGAGTTCTTCCAACTTAATTTTCACTTTGGAGGCCTCTTTTTGATACTTGATAGCCCGTGTCTCATACATCGCCATGTGGACACTCATCTGCTTGTTTTGTGCTTACAGAAAATGAATGAGGTTTTTATACCTCTCTAGATCCGCTCTTAGATCATGAATTTGTTCTTCTCTATTTATCAAGAGAGACTCTAGGATTCTAGCCTCATTGTTGCTGTCATCATTGTTTATCTGAATTATGTCAAAGTCTCTCTCTCTTTCATGGCTACTTTCTTCCTTCTCCTTTCCCTTACTTTGGGTGGCCTTCTTGGTCTTCCTCCTCTTAGGTAATTCAACAATGGATTTCTTTGGCAACTTCCCTCTACTTCAGAGGGCTCTAGTAACATTTGGGGTTACAGTTTGAGGCACTTTATTTCTTGATGTTTGAGGCTTTGTTACCTTTGGAGAAGAAAGCATGGCCCCTTTCCTAGGAGAGGCAGCTAGCACATGCTCTACTTGGTATTTTCCCTTGCTACTCCCCTAATCATCCTTGCCATTTTTTTGACCCTCTTCATGAATGCCTTGACTGTCACCTTGCATATCTCCTTGAGGGCTGCCTTTTTCGCTTTTGTCCCTGCTTTCTTCAGGACTTTTAGGCCATGTATCTTCAATGTTTTGTGCTTCATCCTCATCATGTTTGTTGTTGTGAGGGTTACCAATATACTCCTCTTTGTGACTGCTTTGTTCCTCATCAAACTGTTCCATTTCTACATCATTTCCCTCTTCACTGTTTTTCTCTTCTTCATGGTGCTCTTCTTCATCACTGTGCTTCTTTTCATCACTATGATTTTCTTCACTTTTCTCCTCTTCATTTTTCTTCCTTTTACTTTGATCCTCTTCAATGTTTTTCTCTTTATCACTATGTTGATTTTCCTTACTGTACTCCTCGTCATCACTTTGTTGTCCTTCCTCACTGTATTGTTATTCCTCATTATGCTCTTCTTCTTGATCAATCATGGGAAATTTTTGCTTCTTAGGAGTTGGTTTACTAGAAGAAGGATAAAAATGATGAATGGAAGGTGAAAGATATGCATGGGATGAAGAAGCAGTGGTGAAATCGGGATGTGAAATGAAAGTGTCCCAAGAAATTCCCTTCTTCTCAAGTTGATGAAGAATGACAATCTTGATAAGGGAATGATGGAAAAGACAAGTTGGTTGTTGAGAGGAAGGTCTCTTTTGAACAGTAGAAGCCATATTTTCAATACTTCTATTGATGAAAAAGGGTAGGTTTATACATTCGGTTCTTGTGAAGTGCATGAGTAGCCTGATATGGTAAGCATAAACTCGGGAAAACCTTCCCTCACATGTGAAATTTTCATGATTATCTTCATGAGGGGAGAATAGCTAGTCAACAAATATGAAAAAGGAAATATGGATGGGCATGCATCCCGATGCTCTGGTTTCAAAAATTTATTTTATTGATCTGAGTCTAAGTAACTTTGCTTAAACCATTTTTCTCCGAAATATGGAATTTTGGTAGCTCTAGAAATGGATCTAGGAGAAAGCTTGAAGTCTAAGCCTGCTAGATGAAAATGTTTCCCTTGCAGTCTTAAAGCAAATAGATGTGTCAAGGGAAGATAAATTTTCACCTTCTGAACCCTTTGACAAAACTCCAAACATCCAACTTCATGAAAGTTAAAAAGTACTGAAGGATGGGCATTTACTTCCTCAGTTGAAAAAGGTTCATACCTTTTGTGAGGGCCACTGCTATCTTGCCTGGGAGGCATTTTTCTTTGGATACTCTTTGCTGGCTGACCAAGACAGACTGATTCAAATGGTCTCTGAAATAGTCTCCCAACACCACACCTTTTCCTCCTTGCAAGTCACTGTGCTTCTTTGATGCTAGCAAACAAGTACTTGTCAAATGATAACCAAAAACACTTTATCACTGTGTTTGGGCAAAGAACTTGAAAAGATGTGTTTGTGGTTCTTTGTTGAAAAAGGATTTCTTTTGTTTTAGCACAAAAAATACTCCCCTCAAGCACTGCCCCTTTGCTATTCACTGCCCTTTAAAAAGTAAACAAGACATCTTTCAACTGACTTGAAGACCTTCAAAACAGACTCTGGGGGCTGCACAAACTTTCACTATCTCACAACACAAAAAAGGACCTCTTTAAATTAACCAAGCCTTCATCCCTTTTACCACTGTCTAGATGATCATTTAAAATGTTTTGAGACCTCTACAACCTCTATTTTTCTTTCTAGAAACTGTGGACAGTCTTAGCTTTTTATAGCACAAAAAGAGCTTTCAAATTGGCATATCAAACCTCCCTTCTTTCACTGCTTTATCATTTACTAGCCATGATAAAAGAGACATTTTTCAATTTGACAAACAACCTATCTCTTTTAATCACTGTGTTTGAGCAAAAGGCTTAAACAAGGTATGTTTGTGGTTTATGTTTGAAGAGGAATCTCCCTTTGTTTTGGCACAAACACCTTTCCCTATCACTATATTAATCCTTGATACCCATAGCAAAAATGACTTCTTTGATTTTGACAAAGGCCCAACCTCCTAATAAATGTTTCCCTCTTTGATTTAGCAAACAAGGTTTGTTCTTTGTTAACACTGTTAGGACACCTCTTCAAGCAAATTTGAGACCTCTTCACAACACAAGAAGACCTCCTTTAATTTTGACAAAAGCTCTATCTCCTAATTAGTGTCTATCTCTGTGTTTTTAGATGATGAAGTGCTTTAAAAATCATTGTTTCTTCTTTGGGAAAACACAGAAAAGACACCCCCTTTTAACCCCAAAATTTTCCAAGGACTCAAGAAATACCTAGAAGATTAGTTCGTGGGCTTTTTTGATCGTTGGAGCAACTTTCATAAGAGTTTTTGGAAGCCTGGTAGAAGAGCAGTCCATTTTCAGAAGAAAACGCCGCGCAGATGGAGGTATCGGGTCGGTTTAGGGCGTCGGTGACCGCAAACACAAGCGCGCCACACGCATCTACAGGCACTCCATGCCTCTGTTCAAATTCTTCATTTGGGCACTCACAGGCATGCCGTGCACATCTACAAGCGCGTCGTGCAGGGTTTGAGCGCCGAAAACTTGAAAAAAAATTCCCGAAAACTATTTCCTCTCTTCAGTGTGCAGCGAAGGGACGTTTTTTTTTTTTTGAAATGGCTCATGGGACCCTTTAAACGGTCTCCTCCCTCCTTTTCATTTGAAAAAAAAAACTTCAATGCTTTGGCAGTCAGCTTTAGAAAAAATTTTGTTCCCTTTGAAAATGTTTTTTGTATATAAAAACATCAATCACTGCCTTTAGTATTTTATCACCTTTAAAATACCATAAAGACGCATTTTCCTTGGACTGTAGGTAAACCCTTTTTTGCACTCACCAAGCTTTGACCTATATCTATTCATCAAGGAGATGGCCTTTAAAAAACCCTTAATGCAATCATATAAACAACAAAGTTTGTTTTTAAGTACATTAATAGGTCTTGTCTATGACTGTGGTATGTTTTATTTCTTTGAATGTTGTCTTGAATTTGAATCATTGTGTCATACCCTTCCTGTCATTTTAATGAGCTTGTTCCAAGTTTTGGACATTCTAGCCTCTGGTTACTCTTCGAAGGAGGATTTTATAGATAAAAGAGAAAAGACTTCTTTTGACACCATTGCATCACTACTTTGATGATGTCACAAATGGCGTCAAACCACAAACCTTCAGTTGCTTTCACTGATTTTCAACTTTGTCCTTTAAACAATGAACTCATTTAAACACCCTTTGAAACACTACTGATATATCAGTTGCTTCATCCTTTTGGAGGAAGTGGTGTGAACAAGTTTTTAGGTCATTTGAAACACTGTTAGTCTCAGGCTCTTTGAATGAGGCTATTCCTCTGTTCCTGGCCCTCTGCTTTTAAATGAAGGAGGCCCTTATCATGTTCCTAACCATCTTATTTTAAATGAAGGAGGTTAACATAATATTTCCAAACCATCTGCTCTTTATACTGGAGGAGGTTTTCAACATGTCACCCAACCATCTACTCTTGCTTGGAGGAGGTTTTCAACATATCACCCAACCATATGTTCTTGCTTGGAGGGGGTTAACACAGTCATGGAATTTCATCCATTTCTCAAACTGTGTCATCTTTCTTTGTAATACACATCTCTGCTTGTTATATCACAATAAGTAATAAAGTGAAAATTTGACAATATGCTATAAGGGGCATGTTCTGAGATATGTATCCTGTTGTTAGAATACCCTTGTGAATCTTTTGAAACCAGGAGGCACATGACTTGTATCTGTAGAGTATTTTCTTGCTAGTCATTACTTACTAACCTTTCTTGACTGTGTTTGCAGAGGTTTATTTAACTTTCTCTCTGACTGGTATTCTTATCCCAGGCTCAAAACAACATGAGAAGCAGCTGTCTTCTTATGTTTAGTTTGATAATGTCTTCTGGAATACTTGTACATCTCTGCTTTTGAAAGAGACACTAAAACACTGTAGATCAACATTATATCAGTTTAGATTTTGAAACATGTACTGCTGAGACATCAAGACCTTTTAGTGGCATGACCTATGGGTGTATCAAGCTTTGTTTTTTGCAGATTTAAGCGCTAATTTAGGTTTGGCTGGTATTCAACAAAAGATTTTGGCTCAGGATGTTTTTGCCAAGGAAGGGAGTCCCTAAGCACCACTACCTAACTTAGGGGAGATCTTTGACAGATTTTGAGTATTTTCTTTGGGTAGGATGAGATCTCAAAATGACATATGATTAGAGGTAGGGTGGCTGACATTTTATCAACAGTTGGATAATGAATGACTTGGGAATGAGGGTAAATGACAACAGATAACCTTTAGCTATGATAGCTCATGGACAATATTATATGACTGAAACTAGATAGGACTTTGACAACTAGATTTTTTCTCGTCATAGGCTGACTGAAAAAGGTAGGAGGAAAAAACGTGTTTAGGGGTGTTTTCTAGATGAAAGATTTGACAAATTGGAGACCATCTTCTAGAAAACTTGTCTTTAAAAACTAGTCATCATCAACAGGTGAAAAATATTGATGACTAACAGTGGCTCCATTTGGGGAGGGCAGTTCCTTTTCAGGAGGTGTCTAGAATTTCAGATCTTTGGCCTTTGAATACCAGTGCCTTTATCCATTGGCGCACATTTCTTTATTCCTTGATGCTATATCTGAAAATTGACAACATGATTAGCATCAAAGTCATTTCTACCTACCCAGCTATATTTCCTAACATTTTGATCCGGATTTATGCAGGAACGCAACAGAATAAACACATAACCATAAATACAGAGATGCAGCGGAAATAACACTTCATTTCATTAATATCAAAGAACTGAAATTTGCTTACAGACAGAATGGAAATAAAACTAGCTAGGCCACTGGTAGCTATCTCTGAGAAGAGATGTGGTGGCTACAGGCCTCTGAACTGAGTTACAATGAGGCTCGAGGGCCTATTTATTATTGAGAAACAATGGAGAACCCTAAACATCCAAAAACCTAACCCTAGGAGATGAAGCGCTAAAACTATGGGCCCCGTTTGGGTAAATTGGTGTTTCAACTTCCCAGGGACGTAACTTTGGCATACTATCTCCGTTTGACGCACATGATACATCATTAGAAAGCTCTATCCGAGGACTACAACTTTTGTGACGATTTTGATGATCAAAATCGCATTTAATACCCAAAAAACGTCGTTTAGGGCCTCAAAACGGCTCCGGAAGTTCAGGACCCGAAAAACTGCTAAAAATAGTAAGTTATGCCAAAACTGAAAAACTGAAAGAGACAATGGTGGGGGCCTAAGTGGAATAGGCGGGTGGCCACCAATATCCACCTGGATCATTCCTCCCCCCTTAGGAAGCAATGGTCCCCATTGCGTTAAGTTCCTCCATGAGATGAGGAAATTTCTGCTGAACTTGGTCCCCGGTGAACCACTTTCCTTGGTGCAGGAGTTGGCCAGCTTTGACAACCCGATACAGTTGGATCTGCTGTTGACGAGTGTTCTTGATTTGCATGTCCATGATACAATCTGTGGTGGCCCGTTCCATGCAGTCTGGGTTTAACTCTGTTGGTGTGAGTTGTTCTGCAATGTCCGAGGTGTCCAGTAGAGGTGGAAAGTAAGGACGAAGGCGATCCACATTGAAGACTGGGTGCAGACCAAGGAATGGTGGAATACTAAGCTCGAAGGCATTGTTACCTACAGCATTGGTGATGGTGTACGGCCTGTATCGGAGCGGGTGAAGCTTGCGGTGAGGTCCAGTGAGGCGCTCCTTCTGCAAATGCAGCCATACTTTGTCACCCACCTGGAAGTTGTGTGGCACCCGGTGTTAATCATGGCGCTGCTTGTACTTCGCATTGGCTATGTCCAATATATCATGAACCTGTTGGCGGATGTGTTGAATGCACTCAATGAAGCTACTTTCTTTGTCAACTTCAGACTGGACGTGCGCTGAATCGGCCTGAGCAGCTGCAAATGGCATGGCTACGTCAATGGGACATAGTGGCTGGAATCCCAAGCCCACCTGAAAGGGGCTATGCCCAATTGAACTGTGGAGAGCCCGGTTATAACTATGTTTTACATAAGGGAGGCTCTCGTCCCATGTGCGTGGATGCTTTGAATTGTACATGCGCAGAATGTGTACAATCATTCTGTTGACGACCTCTGTCTGGCCATCTGTTTGGGGATGGAAAGCCGTGGACTTGGTGAGCTTGGTATCCAACATCGACCAGAGGCTGGACCAAAATGTGCTGAGGAACCTGCTATCTCGATCTGATATGATAGACTGTGGGATCCCAAAGTGCACCCACACTCGTTCGAAGAAGAGTTTAGCAGTGGCTTCTGCTGTGATATTCTTCTTACAGGCCGCCATGATGGCCATCTTCGAGAATCTGTCAACGACCACGAAAACACAATCATTTCCATTCTTAGTAGAAGGCAGGCCCGACATGTAATCCATGGAGATGGATTCCCAAGGTCGACTAGGGGTAGGTAGTGGAGTATATAGGCCTTGCTTCTTGATGGTCGGTTTGGTAATGGCACAAGCAGTGCAGGATCTGATGTGCTTCTCGACATCCTTTCGAAGGTTCGGCCAATAGAAATACTTCTGCAGGATTGCTACTGTTTTCTCGACCCCGAAATGCCCAGCGACTCGACTGTAGTGTGCTTCCCATATCATCTTGGCATGCTCGCTTGAAGGAACACAAAGGTGTCCCATGTGACATAAAAGTGCATCTTGGAGGTGAAAATTTGGAACTTGCGTACCCCCCAAGAGTGCCTTGTAAGTTTGGCCGAATTCTGGGTCACTCTCATAGAGAAGCGGCCAATCAGAAGTCTCGTTCCCACAAGAGTTGAGCACAGTGGTGAGCGCCACGATCGGTGGTCGGCTGAGGCAGTCTGCAACATGATTGGTGCTACCCTTCTTGTACTTGATGTTCAAATGAAACTGTTGCAGATATGTGGACCACTTCTGATGGCGATCATTCTGCAACTTCCCTTGTGTCTGTATGAACTGCAGGGGCCGGTGGTCCGTGTGGATGATTGTTTCCTTCCCCAAAATGTAATGCTTCCATTGTCGACAAGCTTGCACAATGGAATACATTTCTTTGTCATAGGTGGGATACTTGCGAACTGTCTCAGAAAATGTCTCACTGTGATATGCCACTGGATGTCCCTGTTGAGTAAGAACTGCCCCAATAGCATAGTCAGAGGCATCTGTCTCGATCTCAAATGGCTGCTGCAAGTCTGGTAAGGTGAGCACTGGGGCAGAACAGAGGCGATTTTTCAATTCTTTGAATGCCTTCTGTTGAGGTTCCGACCAAAAGAATTTTGCTCTCGCTCCTCCTTTGGTGACTTGACTCAAGGGCCAAGTGATATGAGAGAATCCCAACACGAATCTACCGTAGAAATTAGCAAGACCCAGAAAGCTGCGAAGCTCTGTTATAGTAGTCGGGGCTGGCCAATCCCGAATGACTTGGATCTTGGCTGGATCCACATGCACCCCCTTTCATCAATAATGTATCCCAGATATTGAACCTGGGTCATGCCAAACGTGCACTTCTCCAAATTGGCACACAACTTGTGTTGCCGCAGTGTTTGGAGGACTTGTCGAATGTGATGAAGGTGCTCTTCCCAAGTCTTGTTGAAGATCAGAATGTCATCCAAGTACACCACTACGAATGAGTTGGTGAATGGTCGCAAGATGTCGTCCATCATCCTCATGAAGGTTGCGGGAGCATTCGTCAACCCGAAAGGCATGACCAGCCATTCAAAAAGGCCTTCCTTAGCTTTGAAGGCAGTCTTCCACACATCAGAGGGTTCAATTGGTACCTGGTGATACCCAGACTTCAGGTCGATCTTACTGAAATATTTTGCACCTTGGAGTTGGTCCAGAAGGTCATCAATCCGTGGATTGGGTACCTATTCCGGACAGTGATCTTGTTCAGCGCCCGATAGTCAATACAGAGTCTCCATGTCCCATCCTTTTTCTGTACCAACACGATCGGGCTCCCACAGGGCGATGAACTTGGTCTGATGTGACCTTTCTGCAACAGCTCCTGAATCTGCCTCTTGATTTCATCATTTTCGAGAACAGAGCATCGATAGATCGGTCCATTGGGTAGCGGCGCACCTGGGGTCAGATCAATCGGGTGCTTGACCTGGCAGTGCAGAGGAACCCCTGTGGGTGAGGTGAAGATGTCCCCGTACTCTTCCACGACCTTATCCATTTGTTGTTGTCGTGCAGAGGGGCCCTGTCTGGAGGTCGTGGCCACAGTCTTCTTCTTGCCCTGGGGGCGGATCATTAGGAAAACGAATTTCCTAGTTTGGGAAATGAGCTTACTACATTGTTTTGCAATAACCAAAGAGACAGTCGTAGGAGGTGGTACCTCTGGTATCCTGTACAACTTACTTCCCAAAGTAATAATAACAGCACGAGGTCGAGACTCATACACAGCATGACGCTTCCACAAGTATGGTTGTCCTAATAATACATCAGAAACATCAATAGGAGCAACATCACATAATACCTCATCCGTGAAGGGTTTGATGCTATAGGGAAGGCGACACTGCTGGCTGACGCGGAGATCTCGTCCTTGGTGAAGCCACCCGATGGTGTATGGATGTGGGTGAGCTGTGGTCGGCAAGCCCAACCGCTTCACGGCGTCTGCTGAAATGAGGTTCTTTTGGCTCCCATTGTCGACAATGAACCGTACAGGGGAGCCCTTTACCCACATCTGGGAGTGGAAGAGACGTTCCTCCTCCTCTGGATCTTCCGGTTCCTCCTTCTGGACCTTTGTAGTGGCAACAGTGGCGTTGGGCTCCGCATCAATAATCTGTTTTCCTTTTTCATTCCCCTTTTCAGGTTCTGATTCGGAGTCAGAGCATGCATCTGACTCAGAAGCCCTCATCTCGGCCACTAGCGACTGCTTGGCCCGACACTCACTTGTGTTGTGAGTGGAGCTCTTATGGAACTCACACCACTTTCCCGTGTCCTTCTTTGGCTTTACGGTGTTGTTCTTTTCTTGTGGCTTTGACGGGTTGTCTTTAGCCTCCATGCCTTGGCTCTGTCCTCTGTTCTGCGGTTTGGAAGCACCTTTTCCTTGCTTTTGATTCGTAGATCCAAAGTCTCGCTTCTTCTGTTTGAATTTCTGCTCAATCTTGGCAGCATACCGGTATGCCGTACCAAGCGAGGAGATGTCGAGGAACTCCATTTCCTCCCGAATGTATCTGTGCAGACAGCTGCGATACTTTAGCACCAAATGTTTCTCTGAATCTTTGATACCCAACTTTGTGCGCAGGGTATGGAACAGATTCGTCAGCTCGTGCACATCTTGATCCCTTTGTTGTCGCAGCGTGGTCCATTGTATGTACTTGTCCTCATAGCTCCCCACGGGATAGTATTGTTCCTTGACAGCGTCTCGGAAAGAATTCCAAGTTGGTACGGCCGAGAACAGAGAGGGTTCTGTCTGGTCCTTGTTCGCACAGTAGGTTTCCCACCAGTCCTTAACATGGGGGGTAGCTTTGAGGAGTGCAAAAATAATCTTCTCCCGGTCTGAAAAGTCATGAACAGAGAAATATCCTTCTAATAGATTCAACCATCTATCTATGGCATCTGCGTCTATTTGACCCTCAAATATGGGAATGTCAAAATTTACTTGTACCTTAAAAGGAGTCGCACCTCCAGAGTGGCTGCTGGATGCAGATGCGCCGCCGGTGGGCAGCCATTGAAGGATCTGAACAAAGTTATCCATCATCGCGTTCCTTTGTTTTTCGAGGGCCTCCTCGAGCAATATTTTGATAGGATCTCCTGCTCCCTCATCTTTATTTTCGTCCCCCATGGGCATCCGTCGAGGTTTGCGAGGCTGATCTTGCAAAGGTTCCACCAGATCAAGCCCTAGCTCCTTATACCCCGACCTCGTTGGGGACATGCAAAGAAGGATCGAGAAAAAGCAGACCGCTCTGATACCACTGATCCGGATTTATGCATGAACGCAACAGAATAAACACATAACCATAAAGATAGAGATGCAGCGGAAATAACACTTCATTTCATTAATATCAAAGAACTGAAATTTGCTTACAGACAGAATGGAAATAAAACTAGCTAGGGCACTGGTAGCTATCTCTGAGAAGAGATGTGGCGGCTACAGGCCTCCGAACTGAGTTACAATGAGGCTCGAGGGCCTATTTATTATTGAGAAACAATGGAGAACCCTAAACATCCCAAAAACCTAACCCTAGGAGATGAAGCGCCAAAACTATGGGCCCCGCTTGGGTAAATTGAACGTAACTTTGGCATACTATCTCCGTTTGACGCACATGATACATCATTAGAAAGCTCTATCCGAGGACTACAACTTTTGTGATGATTTTGATGATCAAAATCGCAACAAATTTAATACCCAAAAAACGTCGTTTAGGGCCTCAAAACGGCTCCGGAAGTTCAGGACCCGAAAAACTGCTAAAAATAGTAAGTTATGCCAAAACTGAAAAACTGAAAGGGACAATGGTCGGGGCTTAAGTGGAATAGGCGGGTGGCCACCAATATCCACCTGGATCACATTTTTTCTTCTTTCGGGTGTATTTGGACTAGCAACCCTTTGACATGATATTTTTGAAAAATGACACTATCTAATTCTACACTTATATTCGCCGAGAGTCTAGATTAAACTGATGAACTCCTTTGTTTCTCTACCTATGCTAAATCGACTATCAAGGTTAAGTTGTTTGACAGGATTTTATTCTCTAATCTAAAACATGAAATTGAAAAATGACCAAATTGGGATTAGACAGTCTGATTTGTCATGTACTTGTGGCATGAATGACAAGCTGCACACAAATATTATTTTGCATAAAAATGAAATTTAGAAAAATCAGGGCTAGGATACACAGTTTGTTTTTCATCCATGTTTTCCTCTTTGGTTCTGTTTTGAGCATGTGGAACCAGTGTATTTTCCTAATCTATTTTCTTTGATAAGTCAAGCTTACACAATATTGACTATTTCTTCTCTCACTAACTTATTAGCGAATAAATTTAAAACATGTTCAGTTATGATTAGGCTAGATAACTAAACAAGACATTTTGAGCACTAGTAGCGGCATTTAGACTTGCGCACTTTCAGAATGACTATTTTTTGAACATGGGGCTTTCTTTCTATTTTTCAAACTGCCCTATTTTTCTACTTTTCTATTGTTTTTGAGTTTTCTATTTTTGTTTTATTTCTTCAAACAATGATATATACAATGATTGAAAAATATGGAACTAGAAATCCTGAAAATGGTGAAACTTGAGCATCTTATCTTCATAAGGATCTCCTACCACTCTTGGTCCACTTAGCTCTTAAAAAGAAAAGTTTGGAAAATTCTCTCTTTCAAGCATAACATAAGGATTCATGCATGAATCTCCAAACAACCCCGTATCTTCCCACTGTACTTCTTTATACCTTTGATCTCCACTTCTCCTTTTGTTGTACATATTTTTCAAATAATGCAGATATTCTTTGTCATTTTTGAAGTATATGATGACATCATCAAGGTATATCAGAATGCAGAAATTTAGAACTGGAAACATGGCTTTTAGGAGCATGTTTTTGGTGTCTGGTGGTTTTGCAATTCTGGGTTTGAAGATGGAACTACTTCCAGCATACTTGAAAAATTCTTTGAGGTGTTCGCTTTGCAAAGGAATTATTTGGCGATACCCTGAAACATCATTTTGTAAAGACACGTGATTAGAAGCACCTATCATTTCTATAGCATGGTCTTGAGCTGGAAGGATATCATTTCCGTCCCAAGGGTGTGTATTTGTGTTTCTAAAATCAACACAGATCCTATGTTCAGCTGTCTTATCTTTGATTACTATTGTTTGGTCAATATTTTTGTATTTTCTTTTGTTGAAGCTATTTCTTGGAGTAATGGCAATGTCATAGTGCTTCTCACTATTTTCTCTACATGTAGTAGTATCTTGAACAATCTTGCAAATTCTAGCAGTTCTAAGTCTTTGGTGGAGTGGTAGAATGGTAGCTAGTTCAAAAAACTCGGGTATATTTGGACTGCAGTCATCATATCCTTTCATAAGAAGTTTATCAGACATTTTTTCTAGATTTTTAGCCGTTGTGGCCATAGTAAAAGTTTCATTTGAGGGGGTAGATTTATGAGATGATAAATCCTTAAGGTATGGTAAGAACATTAAGCTTCCCTGCCCCTGATTTCCAAAAATGTTTGTAATATGCAAGTCTTCTAGTGCTTCTGTTCTGAAAAAGTCTCTTGATGTTACTGCTGATGTTTGTCTATGGTTTGAGAAATTTTCTTGATGGTATATAATGTTTTGTGCTTCCTGCTCTATTTCTGTTTCAGTATAAACACACTCTCTTTCTTCAAGACATAACTGCTCATGGTCATGATAATTTTGAGTGTCCAGCTCATCATAGAGAACCTGGGGTGGCTGATGTGGTGTGTCTAAATTTGTTTCAAATTATCCTAACTGTTCTTCATTGTCTTCGTCAGTGTGTAAAATGAAGGAATTCAGATCAGAATGCAAGGAGTACATCGGGATGTTATCTGGCCTTTCTTGGCTACTGACCATATATTTCATGTGTGATTCCTGATAGAGTATTCTAGTTTGGTTAAACACGGGAATAGTGGCGTAGGACATATCAAGTTGAATATTTCCCTTAAGCTTGGCTCCCCAAGTTCTGGATAAAAGCATTCCGTACTTGGGAAGGATGTCTGCTACCACTATGTCCATAATCAGGTGTTTTGCAGGTATTTGGGCCAAACTGAAACAAAGATATTTGATTAATCCTAGACACTTGACTCTACTTGAATCAAATGAATATAAGTCTTTATAAGGTTTTGTTATTTCTAGGCCTAATCTTTCCATCACAACCTTTGGCATGAGATTATGCGAGGCCCCAGAGTCTAGCATGGCATTGTGTAGGATTTGGTCATGTATGTTCAGACTTATGTAAAAGGGAAGAGTGGTTCCTTCTTGGAATTTCCCTTCTATTTTTGGACCAAACAACACTTCAGGGGTGTCATCAGCTAGATTTATGGTGTTTGCATCATTTCCTATGTTCATGACCTTTAGCACTTGGGATTTGTAAGAGATTTAGGCGAGAAGCTCAGTGAGAGGCATGGTGATCTTTTTTGGAAATTTCTCCTTCAAAACTGAAGGGTGCTTGTAGTTTAGATAGGTTTTCTTCAGTTTTTTCAGCAATGAATTTCTCTATGTTCTTAATTTGCTGACTTCGATTCGGGATTTTGTTCAAAACAGTCATCTTGAGAATCTTGGTAGAGGTACTAGGACAATCTGAGCCAAGGTTTGTCTGAATAGCTTTATCTTTGTTTTGGTCAATTTTCTTGACCACGATTTTTTTTCTATCCATTTCTCTTTTAAGGATGTTATCAGGGGTTTTAGTAACAACAGTGTCTGTGCTACCTTTCTTGGAGTTGTCTTGGTTTTTTCTACTTCTAAGATCATACTGCCTGTGGGCTTCTATTATGGCATTCTGAAATACTATAGCAGGATCTTCGGGGTCCTCATAGTTGGTTTCATTTTGATTTGGGGAGAAGAAATCTTATTCTTCTTCTGTGAGGTAAACCTCACCCTTGTTATCAGAACCTATTAGGTTTAAATGACTTTCATCAATGGGTTCTATATCTCTCTCTTCCTCATCAACATAATTTTAATTGAAGGGTGGCCTGATTTTTTGGTCAGTTTCCCTTAGTTTATTTTGAGACTGGTCTCTCCTAAAGTTTTGGTTACGGTTCCTGTTTTGAGGGTTTGGTTGGTTGTCCCTAAGAGGTGTCTTTTCACTTATATTTTCCCACATTTTCACCATGGATCTAACCAGGTCATCTATTCTAGCATTTGAGGAAGATACTGAAGGGGAAACTTCATCATGGTATGTGACTTTCTTCTCTGACCTCATCCTAGCTCTCTTTTTAGCTAAGTTGGCTTCTGCACTCATGGCCACTTTTTGCATTTCCTCTAAGGTTGCGGGGTCCTTGTCTCTTAGTTGATAAGTCATGTCTGGGTCAAAGAATTCTAGAAACTTTTCTAAGGTTGAGCCAAGTGGAGGTTTGAAGTGAGGTGGGAGGGCGTTATAAACACTGTTGAACCTAGTGCAGTAGTCCCAGACACTTTCCCCATTATCCCTTTTCGGATTTTTATACTCAGAAAGGATTTGAATGGGGTTTTTTCTGATTTCCCACCTATTTATGAAAGTTTGGTAGAGTTCAGGGAGATCTTATATACTATTTGGAGTTAAGCTCTTAAACCATTTTTTGGGTTCTCCGCCCAGGCTTTGGGCGAACATCCTCATTCTTATGGTCTCGTCTTCTATTTCCATGTATTCAAAGGCATCACTAATTCTATCTACATGTTGTTGGGCGGTAGTAGCCTCAACTCCGGTGAAGTGCGGGATTTTGGATTGGTAGTCATGTTGTAAAGGTGCCAAACACTGTGGCAACACCAAGGGTGCACACCAAGCTTCCATGGCGGGAGCTAATGGTTGATTTACAATATGAGGGCTTGTAGGATGAGCTGAGGTGATTTGAACAGTGGTGGTTTGAATGGGTGTGGCGGATGTACTCGAACTTGTGAAATAATTTTTAGCATATTTGGGGTGGTAGGAGCCAAAGTGGTGGATAAGCTGAAGGTCGGGAGGTGTAGTAGGTGAGGCTTCTCTACTAGGACTTTGTTGCAAATATAAGGGGTCAAGATCGTCAAAGTTTATTTTACTTTGTGACTTGCTTCTAAAAAGGGTTTTTGTTGATTTTAAGTCAAATGGGGAATCCTGCAAGGATGTGAGATGTTCAGGTACAGATCTTGTTTTACGGATGGACATATCGGTAGCTAAGTTGCCAGTTTCAAAAGTTTTCCACAAAATCTTCTCTGGGTTATCAACTATGATAGGGGGATTTGGGTTTTGATGAGATCTGGTATTGATTCCTTTTGAAGCCAAATTTCGAATTCAGAGTTTAGAGAGGATGGTATTTGTGATTGTTTTGGATGGATGACCTCTCTAGGGGTTTCTCTAATGTGAAGAATGGTCAAAACAAAAATGAAGGCTAGTGGAGTCTCCAGGTGGATTTCTTTGAGATCTATGGTCCACCACCAATATATCAAAGATGCTTTCAGGAAAAAATTTCTTAGCAAACTTTGAGGTGGAGACTTGCAAGAAAGACTTATCACTTAGTTTCAACAGTTTGCTAGACTGTTTGGACAAGCTAATGGTTCTATTTGCAAGTTTATTCTATTTATCTCCTATGTTTAGGTGAATATTTTTGAATCGCTAAGTTATACTTAGTTTTTAATTGATTACAGAGTTTGCACCATGAATTTTAAGTTTTGGAAAGGACGAGTCAAAAGAAAAGTATGGTTTATGAAATTTTTGGTTTTTCTGGATTTTTAGGTCTACTGGAGGTTAGTGGAGTCTCCAGGTGGATTTTTGGTTGTTTTTATAGAAATGTACTTATGGTCCACCACCAATAACTAGGAAAAGCCAATCTTGGGATGTTTTTGGGGTTTTCTGAGTTTTTATGTGCAGCCTATGGTTTATTAGAGTGTTCTAAACCTGATTCATCACTTTTTTAGGGTGGTGAAAAAGCTAGCTTCTACTCTTCGGACAACACTTAATTTTTTCTAAGTTTGATTGAGACTTTGACAGTTACTAAGGTGTACTTAGATTGTCACTAACTTAGAAGGTCCCACCGTGATCGCCATTACGTTAGGGTCTCGTGATTTGGCTGATTGGCAAGCCAAGTGATAGGGTAACATCAAACCAATATTTGGAGTCCAAGGACCTAGCCTTCTTGGACTCAAAGAGGGCTCTCTCTATTTTTTTAAGGAATGTATAGTTGTGTGCTTCTTATGTTTCTGATTTTAGGCTAGTTGTGAAGTAGGTTTTTGGTTTTTATTTCAGGTTTTTGAGGGAGGAACTGATCAAAGACTAAGATAGATAAAAATTTTGTCAGATCAACTGGACTATGGGGTCGAAAAGGTCGAGAAAGCTTCATATGGTGATACAAGGTATGTTGAAGGGCTGATTTGATCAAGGTAAAATGGATCTTAAGGTAAAATGAAGTGGGATGGACACTAAGTTTGTGAAGAACAAAGGCTTTCAAACATAAACAGTTCAATAGCTGACATAAACATGGTAGGGCTAACCATTAATCATGATGAATGTAACTACAAACTGATAAATGCATAGAAATAAACATTCAAGCAATACATAGAGATATATGACTCTCTAACTTTAGAAAATTGCTATCAGACTTTGGGGAAAGACAATTAATACAAAAAAATAACTCAAACCACTATGAGGAAATTCCTAGACATAGTATTTCAAGCTATCGGGCACTTTGAAAATAAGATTGCAGAGTTTTAGGCAAAGGGAAAGATCGATACAAGACCTCATTGGTTCAACTAGGACAATCAAACATTCAAAGAAAGGTTTCAGAGGTGGAGCTATGACTAGCCATGAGTAAGAAGGGCATACCGTGAATCATACTTAGCATGCATAAAACCATAAATGAAACAAGCAAACAATTTCTTCAGTGATCAAAGAGCAATCAAGGATTATTTGATATGACTAAGAAGGAAGAAAACATAGAAGCTATAATGAAACAGGAAATCTGAGGTGCCTCTAAGGGCATGTCTCAAATCTATTCTCTAATATCTTATAGCAAGCAACAGCATGAAATATGTATGAAAACTAAGAAACATAACAGAGAGGGACACTATACCATTTTACCAAGTCAAGGAATCCAACAGCAGTCCTCTTTCATCATCCAAAAACATTCAAGAAACTATCCAATGCATGAGACAAGTATTTCTTCCAAGCTTGTATAACCATATATTGCTCTATATCATCAAGTTCAGCCTTATTTACAATGAATTCTCTTGGAATATATAGGCCAAGATTAGGGAAAACCTCCTAGTGCAACTAGCAAGCTCATTGGCCCATCAAAAATATCTGATTTTGTCCTTGAGGCTTTGCAAAGCCCAAGGCACAAAATATCTATAAAAATATCCTAAAAATGCTAAAAAATGAAATTATATTGAATTTTCCTAACTAACCATGGCCGAAAAATGCTAAACGCACATTAGGAAAAGCCACATCAGAAAAGTGCATTTTTCACAAAAATACTTAAGAAATATATTAGCATAAAATTCCCTGTCTTGTGGGTAACTTTCGAAGGCCTTCCCAATGTCACAACGAGGCCCGTGATGGCTCATTGGAAATATCTAGATGTCTATTTTCTGAAAATGATTTTTTTTCCCCAAATTGATCACTGGAAGCTTGTGAAAATCTGACCTGTGTGAAAAAACCCAGAAAATAGACTTTGCTGATATGCAGGCAGAGTGTTGAAAAGGTGACTGTTTTTCGCCACTTTGGGGGACCAAATCATCTTCAATTGATCTGAAATTCTCTGAGTATATGCCCCTAAAATTATGGCATCTAATGATACCATTTTCATCCTTTGAGGATGCTTCAAACAAAAATGGCAATGCCCATGATTTTTAGCAAAAAGCCAAAAAATGTCAAAAAACCAAAACTTGTCGAATTTTGCCCAATTTTGGCGAGCATGACCCTCATGGGTTTTCAGAAGCATGCTAAGAAGAAGAGGCCAAAATTTGAAGCCTTGATATGTATTTCTTCATTTTTGGTGTCGGGCGCCTCTGTTGAGCCTCCTTGAGCTTTTCTTGTGTGGCCTTCATATCTGTTGGGTGAATTGATTAAGCTTCTTATAGTGCCCGATCATTTTTCTTTGAAGGTCCAAATCTATATTGGTCTTTTCCAACTTCATCTCCAAGTGTTCATTCACCATTTCAAGCCATTCTTCTCTGCTGTTTTCTATCTCTTGGGTGAATAAAGTAGTAAGAGGAAAATATTGAAAAAGGGCAACTTCTTCCTCTTTTTGTTTCTCTAAGGCTCTTATGAGTCCCATGGTCCTTGGCTTCTTCCTCCATGGCTAATCTTCTTCTTCACTGTCATTGAACTCGCCCATGAGTTCTTCCAAATTAATTTTCACTTTGGAGGCCTCTTTTTGATACTTAATAGCCTGTGTCTCATACATCGCCATGTGGACACTCATCTTCTTGTTTTGTGTTTGCAGAAAATGAATGAGGTTTTTAGACCTCTCTAGATCCGCTCTTAGATCATGAATTTGTTCTTCTCTATTTATCAAGAGAGACTCTAGGATTCTGGCCTCATTGTCACTTTCATCACTGTTTATCTTAATTATGTCAAATTCCCTCTCTCTCTCATGGCTAATTTCTTCCTTCTCCTCTCCCTTGCTTTGGGTGGCCTTCTTGGTCTTCCTCCTCTTAGGTAATTCAACAATGGATTTCTTGGGCAACTTCCCTTTGCTTCGGAGGGCTCTAGTAAAATTTGGGGTTACAGTTTGAGGCACTTTATTTCTTGATGTTCAGGCCTTTGTTACCTTTGGAGAAGAAAGCATGGCCCTTTGCCTAGGAGAGGCAGCTAGCACATGCTCTACTTGGTCTTTGCCCTTGCTACTCCCCTCATCATCCTTGCCACTGTTTTGACCCTCTTCATGAATGCCTTGACTGTCACCTTGCATATCTCCTTGAGGGCTTCCTTTTTCACTTTTGTCCCTGCTTTCTTCAGGACTTTTAGGCCCTGTATCTTCAATGTTTTGTGCTTCATCCTCATCATGTTTACTGTTGTGAGCGCTACCAATATCCTCCTCTTTGTGACTGTTGTGTTCCTCATCAAACTGTTCCATTTCTACATCATTTCCCTCTTCACTTTTTTGCTCTTCTTCATGGTGCTCTTCTTCATCACTGTGCTAATTTTCATCACTATGCTTTTCTTCACTTTGCTCCTCTTCATTTTTCTTCCTTTGACTTTGATCCTCTTCACTGTTTTTCTCTTTATCACTTTGTTTCTTTTCCTTACTGTACTCCTCTTCATCACTGTGTTGTCCTTCCTCACTGTATTGTTCTTCCTCATTATGCTCTTCTTCTTGATCAATCATGTAGATTTTTTCTTCTTAGGAGTGGGTTTACTAGAAGAAGTAGAAAGAGGATGAGTGGAAGGTGAAAAATATTCATGGGATGAAGAAGTAGTGGTGAAATCGGGATGTGAAATGAAAGTGTCCCAAGAAATTCCCTTCTTCTCAAGTTGATGAAGAATGACAATCTTGATAAGGGAATGATGGAAAAGACAAGCTGAATGTTGAGAGGAAGGTCTCTTTTGAATAGTATAATCCATATTTTCAATACTTTTATGGAGGAAAAAGGGTAGGTTTAAAAATTGGGTTCTTGCGAAGTGCATGAGAAGCCTGATATGGTACTCATAAACCCAGGAAAACCTTCCCTCGCATGTGAAATATTTCATGATTATCTTCATGAGGATAGCATAGCTGGTCAAAAAATATGAAAAATGAAAGATGGATGGGCATGTATCCCGATGCTCTAGTTTCAAAAAGGGTTTGTATTGATCTGAGTCTAAGTAACTCTGCTTAAACCATTTTTCTCCGACATATGGAATTTTGGTAGCTCTCGAAATGGATCTAGGAGAAAGCTTGAAGTCTAAGCCTGCTAGATTAACATGCTTCCCTTGTAGCCTTAAAGCAAATAGATGTGTCAATGGAAGATAAATTTTCACCTCCTGAACCCTTTGACAAAACTCCAAACATCCAACTTCATGAAATTTAAAAAGTACTGAAGGATGGGCATTTACTTCCCCAGTTGAAAAAGGTTCATACCTTTTGTGAGGGCCACTTCTGCTATCTTGCCTGGGAGGCATTTTTCTTTTGATACTCTTTGCTGGCTGACCAGGATAGGTTGATTCAAATGGTCTCTGAAATAGTCTCCCAACACCACACCTTTTCCTCCTTGCAAGTCACTGTGCTTCTTTGATGCTAGCAAACAAGTACTTATCAAATGATAACCAAAAACATTTTATCACTGTGTTTGGGCAAAGATCTTGAAAAGATGTGTTTTTGTTTCTTTGTTGAAAAATGGTTTCTTTTGTTTTGGCACTAAAAATCCTCCCCTCAAGCACTGCCCCTTTGCTATTCACTGCCCTTTAAAAAGTAAACAAGACATCTTTCAACTGACTTGAATACCTTCAAAACAGACTCTAATTTTTAGACTCTAGGGGTTGCACAAACTTTCACTATCTCAAAACACAAAAAAGGACCTCTTTAAATTGACCAAGACTTCATCCCTTTTACCACTGTCTAGATGATTATTTAAAATGTTTTGAGACCTCTACAACCTCTATTTTTCTTTCTAGCAACTATGGGAAGTCTTAGCTTTTTATAGCACAAAAAGAGCTTTCAAATTGGCATAAAAAACCTCCCTTCTTTCACTGTTTTATCATTTAATAGCCATGATAAAAGAGAACTTTTTCAATTTGACAAACAACCTATCTCTTTTAATCACTGTGTTTGAGCAAAAGGCTTAAACAAGGTATGTTTGTGGTTTTTGTTTGAAGAGGAATCTCCCTTTGTTTTGGCACAAACACCTTTCCCTATCACTGTATTAATCCTTGATACCCACAAAAAAAAATACTTCTTTGATTTTGACCAAAGGCCCAATCTCCTAATCATTGTTTCCCTCTTTGACTTAGTAGACAAGGTTTTTTCTTTGTTAACACTGTTAGGACACCTCTTCAAGAAAATTTGAGACCTCTTCACAACGCAAGAAGACCTCCTTTAATTTTGACAAAAGCTCTATCTCCTAATCAGTGTTTATCTTTTTGTTTTTAGATGATGAAGTGCTTTCAAAATCATTGTTTCTTCTTTGGGAAAACAAAGCAAAAACACCCCCTTTTAACCCCAAAATTTTCCAAGGAGTGAAGAAATACCTCAAATATTAGTTCGTGGGCCTTTTTGATCATTTGAGCATCTTTCATAAGAGTTTTTGGATGCCTGGTGGATGAGCGGCTTGTTTACAAAAGAAAACGCCACGCAGATGGAGGTGTCGGGTCAGTTTTGGGCACTAGTGACTGCAAACACATGCGCGTCACGCGCATCTATAGGTGCGTCACGCCTCCATTCAAATTATTCATTCGGGCACTCACAAGCGCGCCGCGCACATCTACAGGTGCGTCACACAGGGTTTGAGCGCTGAAAACTTGAAAAAAAATGCCCGAAAACTATTTTCTCGCTGCAGTGTGTAGCCAAGGGACATTTGCTTTGTTTTTTGAAATGGCTCATGGGACCTTTTAAACAGTCTCCTCCCTCCTTTTCATTTGAAAAAAAAAAACTTCAATTCTTTGGCAGTCAGCTTTAGAAAGTTTTTGTGCCCTTTGAAAAGGTTTTTTGTATATAAAACCATCGATCACTGCCTTTAGTATTTTATCACCTTTAAAATACCATAAAGACCCATTTTCCTTGGACTGTAGGTAAACCCTTTTTTGCACTCACCAAGCTTTGACCTATATCTGTTCATCAAGGAGATGGCCTTAAGAAAACCCTTAATGAAATCATATAAACAACAAAGTTTGTTTTTAAGTACATTAATAGGTCTTGTCTATGACTGTGGTATGTTTTATTTATTTGAATGTTGTCTTGAATTTGAATCATTGTGTCATACCCTTCCTGTCATTTTGATGAGCTTGTTCCAAGTTTTGGACATTCTAGCCTCTGGTTACTCTTCGAAGGAGGCCTTTATATATAAAAGAGAAAAGAATTTTTTTGACACCATTGTATCACTGCTTTGATGATGTCACAAATGGCCTCAAACCACGAACCTTCAGTTGCTTTCACTGATTTTCAACTTTGTCCTTTAAACAGTGGACTCATTTAAACACCATTTGAAACACTACTAATATATCAGTTGCTTCATCCTTTTGGAGGAAGTTGTGTGAACAAGTTTTTAGGTCATTTGAAATGGTGTTAGTCTCGGGCTCTTTGAATGAGGCTATTCCTCTATTCTTGACCCTCTTCTTTTAAATGAAGGAGGCTCTTATCATGTTCCTAACCATCTGCTTTTAAATGAAGGAGGTTAACATAATATTTCCAAACCATCTGCTCTTTATACTGGAGGAGGTTTTCAACATGTCACCCAGCCATCTTTTGTTGCTTGGAGGAGGTTTTCAACTTATCACCCAACCATATGTTCTTGCTTGGAGGGGGTTAACACAGTCATGACATTTCATCCATTTCTCAAATTGTGTCATATTTCTTTGTAATACACATCTCTGCTTGGTATATCACGATAAGTAATAAAGTGAAAATTTGACAATATGCTATAAGGGGCATGTTCTGAGATATGTATCATGTTGTCAAAATACCCTTGTGAATCTTTTGAAACCAAGAGCCACATGACTTGTATCTGTAGATTATTTTCTTGCTAGTCATTACTTACTAACTTTTCTTGACTGTGTTTGCACAGGTTTATTTAATTTTCTCTCTGACTGGTATTCTTATCCTAGGCTCAAAACAACATGAGAAGCAGTTGTCTTCTTATTTTTGGTTTGATAATGTCTTCTGGAATGCTTGTACATATCTGCTTCTGAAAGAGACACTGAAACATTGTAGATCAACATTATATTAGTTTGGCTTTTGAAACATGTATTGTTGAGACATCAAGACCTTTTAGTGGCACGACCTATGGGTGTATCAAGCTTTTTTTTTTGTAGATTTAAGCGTTAATTCAGGGTTGGCTAGTATTGAACAAAATATTTTGGCTCAGGATGTTTTTTCCAAGGAAGGGATTCCCTAAGCGCCACTACCTAACTTAGGGGAGATATTTGACAGATTTTGAGTATTTTCTTTGGGTAGGATTAGATCTCAAAATGACATATGACCAGAGGTAGGGTGGCTGAAATTTTATCAACAGTTGGATAATGAATGACTTGGGAATGAGGGTAAATGATAGCAGATAACCTTTAGCTATGACAACTCATGGACAGGATTATATGACTGAAACTAGATAGGACTTTGACAACTATGTTTTTTCTCATCATAGGCTGACTGAAAAAGGTAGGAGGGAAAAAATTATTTAGGGATGTTTTCTAGATGACAGATTTGACAAATTGGAGATCAGCTTCTAGAAAATTTGTCTTTAAAAACTAGTCATCATCAACAGGTGAAAAATACTGATGAATAATAGTAGCCTATTCCAATTCTGGAATGGAAATGGGAGGTCATTTCCATGAATTTCATTATAGGATTTCCAAGGACATCAAAGCAACATGAATCCATCATGGTTTTGATTGACAGGTTCAGTAAGGTATCTCACTTCATTGCAATTGAGTCTACTAATTCAGCTAGAAAAGTGGCTCCAATATTCATTAAGGAGATAATGAGGTTGCATGGATTTCCCAAGAATATTATATCAGATATATATGCCATGTTCACTTCTAGGTTTTGGAAGGAGTTGTTTGCAGTCTTGGGAAAAAATCTAACCTTCAATACAACTTATCATCCATTGGAAGATGGGAAAAAAGAGAGGGTTAACATGATTCTTGAGGATATGTTGAGGATGCATGTCATGAATCAACAAAGGAGATGGGAGGAGTATATTCCACTGGTGAAGTTTTCGTATAATAATGGATATCAAAAATCCTTGAAAATGAGTCCATTTGAGGGTCTCTATGGGAGGAGTTGTAATACTCCTGTCAACTAGAGTGATCTAGTGAGCAAGGTATTGATTGTAACATATATGTTGAGAGAGATGGAGTAGGAGATGCAGGTTATCATAAAGAATTTTAACATAGCACAAGACAAGAATAAGAGCTATGAGGATCACTATATGGTATTCAAAGAGTTTCAGGTTGGGGAGCATGTGTACTTGTGTATAAAACCCAAGAATAGCTCCTTGAATAGTGGATAACGTGCCAAGTTGGAAGGTCAGTATTGTGAGCCTTTTGAGATCCTTGAGAGGATTGGACCAGTGGCCTAAAAACTTACTTTTCCCCCAACAGTGAAAGCCCATGATGTTTTGAATGTTTCATTGCTCAAAAGATATGTATGGGATACCGATCATGTGATTGATTAGTATGTATTGCACGTGGAAATATAAGGAGAGTTCCAACCAGAGCCTCAATGCATCCTACAATGGAAGAAGATTATGCTTTGGAACCGAGCAATAGAGCAAGTTAAAGTGCAGTGCTTACTTTGGGCCCAATGAAGCTACATGGGAGATCACTGATCAGATGCACACATTATATCCTTCTTTATTTTCCAGTTTAAGTAACTTTGTATTGGTATATGTGTGTGTGTGTGTGTGTGTGTGTGTGTGTGTGTGTGTGTGTGTGTGTGTGTGTGTTTGTTTGTAAATACTATATCGAGTTGTGTTTAGAAATATATAATAAGCAATATGTTGAAATTGGAAACAAGAAGGGCTTCTACTATTTTTCCCTTAATTAAATTAGAAGGAAATTGTAACTCCACATCACATGACAACTTGTATGAGTTAAATGAGTCAAGAATACTTAGTTAGCTTAGTTAATTTGAGTTGGGGGTGAAAATGGAGGCATGTAGAGTTCACTCTAAGTTTTAGGGGGTCTAGTTGCAGTTTATTTTGAGTTGTAATTACTTAACATAATTATTTGAGTTAAAATCAGTTTAACTAGTTCTAGCTGATGGATGAGCTAGTAATAGGTACAATGAATTAAATATGATTTAATTCACTTGCAATGATCAATCAAATAACTGATAATTCACTATAAATAATTATTACATGTGAGTTCTATGGAAGGCCCAGTTGAGATTGGACTTAAAGGGAAGATAACTATCAGTTGTATAATTAGAAAATTGTAGATGTCATGCATGAGGTTAGAAGGACGCCTTAAATGAATTTCACAATTAGTTCTTAGGAATTTCCTAATTAATAGGGGATAAATTCCTCTAATAATGCGTAAGCAAGACTGAGAAACCCAAATGCAAGAAATTGGTTAATTATCATACCATTCTTTCTAGGATCAGATTGAGATAGGAAGAGATAATGCAAAGGTTTCTCAGGAAGGGAAATAACATTGTATTGCTTCATATTCTTGACTTTATGCAATATAAAAATAGTGGGGTTTTTAGCTGAGGATTTCCCCAGATACATATTTGTGTTCTGTGAATGGAATTATTTCTATTTATTGTTCATGTAATTGTGCGATCGTATTTGGTTTTCACAAATTTGTAGAAATAAATTTAGTATTTTGTTTTAGCATATTACAAGATTATTTGAATCTATGTGGATTTTATACACAACATGTTATTGTAAATACTGCATCAAGTTGTGTTATAAATATCCATAAGCAATATGTTATCATGTTTTTTAACATTTTTTTTCTGGTTATAAGTGTCATAGACCACCGAGGATGGTGTTCCCCCAAGGGGGAGGGTTTTTCAACAATCCTGAGTTAAGTTTCCATGTAATAAATGGGAATTATAAAGGAAAAATAAAACCAATGTCACATGACTCATATTCTAAGCTGAATGGAGGGGGAAAACATTATATTCAGATCCACTTGCACTTAATTATTTATTGTCTATGGAAATTGGAATTTTCAAGGGCATTGGAAAAAGGAAAAAAGGTAATAAATGGAAATTTAATAAAATAAATAAAGGAAAAAAATAGAAATGAAAATGAAGAGAAAATAATATGCATGCAAGGGAAATTGAAGGAAAGGAAAAATGGGAAAAAATTATAGCATTCTAACTTGAACAGGGAGAAGCAAGGGAGAGAGCACTTGGACACAGAGAAGACACATGCAAGCAAGGAAATAAAGGGAGCACAAGAAGAATATTGGACAATATTTAGCAAGGGAATAAATCAAGTAAGGAAAGAGCATCCAATAAGAGGATTTTTTAGGTAACAGGTTGTATGTTTGATTATCTTGCCTGGATGTGAATACATGGTTTATGCATTGGTTTATTGGTCATGTTTGTTGTCATAGACATGGAAGTTTCCTGGATTGACAATGATGTAAAACCTTTCCTTTCCATTTCCTATATAGCCATGGTATAGTGGGTTTTAAATTTGGTTGAGCTTTGGATTTCCAGTGGATTTATATCTAGTTGAGGTGGTCTATGGAAAATCCCAAGGGTTGAGGGTGAGGATGGTTTTCTCTGGCAAGATATTGACAGGTGGGTGGAGACATGAAAATTTCTCTGGATATGGTGAATAAATCCTAAGGAAACCAAGCTTGTATTATTTTTGATGATTTTTGGACATGTTTAGGTGAAATCACTCTAGCTTGATGGTGAAGGTGATTTAACCTCTGGATTGCATGTTGGTCAATTTTGTCCAGCTTAGTGTGAGACAGTTGTGAGAGTGCAACAGACTCCTATGAGAAGAGTGCATTGTAATTTTTTCATGATTCCTTGGTTGAATATAAAATTAAAGATAGAGGGGTTTTGAGTAGCAAAATTTTCCTAGGAAAATTATCTCTGTTGTGGATTGATTTGCTTCTTTCTTTTACTTGGTGTGATTGTGCGATCATGTTTATTTTCTGCAATTAATTTGTAGAAGGATTCAATATCTTTCTTTAGCACATCGCATGATCGAATTGAATCCATTTGTATACATATTTTTTTTATAATTTATACATGGTATTAGAGTGCAAGAAATCACTATAGTGGAGAAGAAATTGAGTTTGTGTTGAACAGCATTCGAACTTGCAAAAATATTCTTTGGTGCGACAGGTAGATCAAGATGGATTTTAATGGATTAATATTAGAATATGCACTCGAGGGAAATTCTAATTATATTGCATGGAAAGCCAGAATGGAGAAAGTTTTGGAGGACAATGGGTTAAAAGAATTCATCGACATTGATATTCAAAGGCCCACAGCAACAGACACCGCTCTTCTTGATGCTTGTCAAAAGAAGGTTGAAAAGGCGAGGATGATCTTATTAGAGGGAGTTTGAGATCACATTGTCTCAAGTCTCCATGGAAAAGCGACTCCATATCCAATGTGGAAGGCTTTCACAGATCTATTTCAGAATAGTAATGACCACAGAAAAATAGCACTGAAGAATAAGCTCAGGAAAATCAAAATGGATAAAGGCGACACTATTCTGAAATATTTGACCAAGTTCATCCAATGTCAAGATGAGCTTGGGAGTGTCAGGATTACTATAGTGGATGATGACTTGGTGAGTCTAGCACTTCTAGGCCTTCCCATGAGTTCGCATAGTTATCATGACTCTATCAATGGGAGGGAGAATTTAAAATATTGGGAGAGACTTTGGTCGGATTCGGTAGAAGAAGATTAGGCAGAATACCAAGGATGGATCCTCATCTAAGGCACATGATGAGGAAAATTGTGCCTTGGTTGGTAAGGCAAATAAGGGGAAGGGAAAGAAATCCTATTCCAAATCTGGACCAACAAAGAAGGCAAGAAGTGTGACATGTCCAGAGTGAAATGTTTTCACTGTCACAAGCATGGAAATTATGCCACTAATTGTCCAAAGAAGAAGAAGAATAACAAGAAGGATTTAGGATCTGCAACAGGTGAAACTTTGGCTTCACAGTTCAAGTTGGACTTCTCACTCATCATATGCATGGTGTTTAGTGCGATGGGATTAGTGTGGTACTTGGATAGTGGTGCATATTTCCACATGAAGGGAGACAAAGAAATCTTTAGTGGCTTGGAGAAGAAGGATCTTCATATGCACATTGAGATGGGTGATGACGGGAGGTATAGTGCTACCAGAATTGGTACAGTTACTTTCTAGAGACAGTTAGGTAAAAATTTCTTATTAAAATATGTCATGCATGTACCAAGCTTGAAACATAATTTAGTTTCAATTGCTATGTTGGAGGATAGAGGATATGAGGTGGTTTTCAGTGAAGGGAAAGCATTCCTTCATCACAAAGCCACATGAAAAGTTAAGAAGATTGGGATTCATGTGAAGAATCTCTACAAACTTGATGTAGATGGCTGCACAACATTGATGAGTAAAGCAGACAGAGTGGTGAGCCGGGATGAGGGTGTGTTATGGAACAGGAGATTGGGAAATCTACACCACGGTGCTTTGAAGGTCATGCAACAGATTTCTACAGGGCTTCCAAAGGGTACTCTTGTGCAAATAGAAACATGCAAGGATTTACCATGGGGAAGTATGCAAAGGCCACTTTTCACGAGAAGGAGAACCGAGTAGCAGAAATCCTTCAGAGAGTTCACTCAAATGTGTGTGGACCGTTCTCTACAGCTTCTATAGAAAAGCACATATATTATGTGATTTTTGTTGATGATTTTTATAGAAAGTGTTGGATATACTTCATGCAAAAGAAAGATTAGACATTCTCAAAATTTTGTGAGTTCAAAGAATTGGTTGAGAAAGATACAGGGAAGCATGTGAAGGCTTCGAGGAGCAACAATGGTGGTGAGTACATCTCCAATGAATTCAATAACTTCTAAAACAAAGAAGGAATTAAGAGAGACTTGATTGCACCTCATAACCCACAACAGAATGGGGTTGCAGAAAGAAAGAACAGAACAATTGTGGGTGTGACACAAGCGAAGTTACATGATCAGGGCCTACCATTGCATCTGTGGGCAGAGTCATGGAACACAATGTTATTTGTGCAGAACTGTAGTCCTCATCGAATACTTGGCATGAGTACACTAGAGGAGGATTTTTCTGGTAAGAAACCTGATGTTTCATATTTTAAAATTTTTGTCTCATCTGTCTATTGCCATGTGACCAAAGATTCTAGAAAGAAGCTAGAACCAACAACTGAGATTATGTTAGGTCCTTATATTAATATTATATTCCCTTATTGCTGTTAGTGTAACCCCCTTATTGTTATTGTTGTACCCCTGTAACCCCAATATTGTTATTATTGTGTGTTGGCATGAGGGGTCCTGACCCAGGTTCGGAGTTCAAGGTTTGCCAACAAACCCCTATACTACTGGCCCTTTTGGCAGTGACTTTCTTGCGTAGGTCAAATTCTCACCTGAAGTAGTATGGGTGGGTGCTAGAACCAGGTTTCTGCACCCTGAGAAAGGATAGGTAAGGCAAGCAGAGCTGTGTCCAACCCTGTGATACCCATATCACCTCTTTTTGTGCAAGGTCGATAGGTCTCTTTTCGCATCCACGTGCACTAGAGCTATAACTATATACTTCTATGACAGTAGCACAATATTGCATAAAACATAACAGAATAGATCTAGATACAACAAACACACTTACACGGATCTTTTGCAGCCTGAATACAGAATGCATAGAAACAAGTAATTACCAATGATTCGCACAAACAATACACATAGATTCAGTTCTCAAGCAACCTCTTTTATTCATCAATTCCTTCTTACAATACCCATCCCAGCCTGCACACACAGCAGCAGGGTCTGCACACAGCTGGACTTTGGATCTCTGCGCACACAGCTAGCAAGAGTCCTTTCCCCAAAAACCTAAACAGATATCTTAAACCACAATTTGCATCAATAGCTCTTCATTTCCTACCTTACAATACAAAATGTTCCTCTATTTATAATAATATAGCCTAAACTTTCCTATGCTAGGAAAACCGTGGTTTTCAGACCCCTGGTTTACCCTTTTGCCCATTACAATGCTTTCGGGGCTTTGAACCACCCCAAAACCCTTGCGCTAGACTAAATATAACCAAAAGTATTCAAAATTGGACCAATTTTGTAGCTCATAGGAGACCCTATTCCAACAGTCCCCCAACACAATCTTGTGACTTGTCCCGAGTCACGACGGTGGTGCGGTCTCTATCTGCCCACGTAAGGTATTAAGGGCGGAAATCAACGGAGGTAACACTTCTTGACTCTGGGCAGCAGCACTCTGTGCAAGGTTTACTAGATTTTGGAAGGTCGGTCCTATAGTCGTCGTGGTGACACTTCCAAGAATCTGATTAAGTCGCTTGGTCGTGCCATCAATATCCTGTGAAAGTCGGAGGGCTGTGGCAGCCCAAGGCTTCAGACGTTCTGCCATGATGTGTTTTTTATGCCAGAGTTTCTCAATCTCGTCTTAGATATCATTGTTGGTTTTTAACCGTGCCAAACGCTGGATATCATTGTTGCTCGAAGGCTTCTTCATTCTGCCGTAATTCCTAATTTATTTTATGAAGGACTGGATCGCATTGAACCTTACTCCAGAGTTGCATGGTTGACTCCAGCAGCTGGGCACCTTGAGCAATCTGCCCCGAAATAACGGTTGTCACGTCGGTGACTGGGGAGGCGCACTGGGCGTGGACTTCTCGGGGCGTTTCGGGCTATAGTCTGGCCTGTAAGTCAGTGATTTTCTGTTCCAACTGTATCTTGACGGTGTGTATTTCCATTCGCGACGCATTGAGGGCCACAACCAATTTTTCCACTTTAGCCCGAGGCGTGTCCACGGCCAGGATCTCGTCTGTAACCTCTGTATAGAGCTGGTGGATCATTGTTTCAAGCTCCACCTATTGAGACACAACCAGGAGAAAATCAACATCCTGTTGCGTGATGGTGTGCTCAGCGGTACCAAGCTGTTGGTGTACTCGCTGGTCACGATGGCGAATCTCTTGGAAGACAGCGTGATGGAGGCCCTGTAAGGCACTGTGGGGCAGATTATCTAGGTCCATCTAGGTTCTTGTGCCTGCCAAGGGTTGCGTTCCTACCAGGGCAGTGCTAGGTATAGCCCAGAGATGACTATCCTACTCGAATAGCGCCAAACTGTTGTCGACTGAAGGGGTGCATGCCTGGCCCACGCTGGTTGGTAGCGTATCGATTTTGATCCAGAGAGCACAGAGCTCGACTTGGAGAGAGTCGACCTTGGCCTTCTGTTGTGCATTGACAAATTCCCACTTGTCTTCTATAGCCAAGGCGAATGTGTCTGTGATTTGCTCAAGGTCATTATCAGTGAGTGTGATTGTCGCATCATATTCTGCGCAGTGGGTGCGTTGTTTCTTTTGAGATCCTCGTGCTGACTCCCCTAACCGCTTCGTGCTGAGGGGAGGGGTGGTAGCTCTGTCAGGCTCTACCTAGGCCTTAGCCGTGATGGTATATGGCAGTTGTGTATCCTTGTTCTGGGCGACATTTGAGTTCGTCTGGTGGGGCTCCACGGTTTCCCCACAGTCTCGGTGAGGCCTTTTTTCCAGGCAGGGGGCCATAGCGAGATCATCAGGTCAATTTCCTCGTCTACTACCATATAGGGGAGTGTCGTCCATGTCTTATTGTTGAGACTGCAGATTTGAATATGGTGCATGGTAGCTTGGAACGCGGCAACACTCTTGTATTTGTCATATATTGTCGGGTACAGCCGGGGTCGGGAGTTTATGGTGACTACTACACTACTCTAGAAGAGGATCCAAAAAACCTTGTTATCATCGATGCACTGTGTATCCTTAGAGTCCCATAAGTGAGCATACCGAGCCCCTTCGCACATCCCAAGAGGAAGTTCAGGGAGGACCGACTCCTCGGGGTTGTCCCAGGCGACCAATGCTATTAGGAATAATAACCATGAATAGAAGAAATATGTCCCTTGCTCCTGGGATTCATGGACATTAGCCAAAAATTCATTGCACAAGTATTGAGCCCAATTGAAATAAATTCCCTTTACGCATCGGCCGGCCAAATGGATCACATAGGCGGGGACAGTCGCAACCTGGCACTTCCTCATGAGCTTGCAAGCTAAGAGTTGAGTACCCATCTGTGTGGCAGGTTCATTGATAGTCTGGATCACAAACCCTCCCTGATTTCAATGCACTACATAGGTATCCCGTAAAAATGTAGCGGTAGCTGCTTCATATTTTTTTCCTACCTGTTCTAACGGGTGCGGACCTTGCATAGGAAGGCCTGTAATCTTGTGAATAAACGTAGCAACAATAGGGACCCTGTCGCGAATCCATAAGCAACCATCGTGAATGAGGTTGAGAAATTGGAGAGCCAACCGATCTATGACATTGTAATGGCTGAAATGAGGCATTCAAAGAAGATTCAAAAGTCCCGATCTAGCCAAGCTGCATACCCAGTACTGGGGCACCACCGTGACTCCATCATCTCTATGGATTGTATCAAAGTATAATGCAAGGGCCAATTCTGGGAGGGTTTCAAAGTCCGCAAAATCGTGATCATCGAACTTGACCTTGTGGAGTTGCCCACAAGGATTACTGAGGACAGGGACTTCCCTCAGGGTTAGGGGGGTTTGCAAATAGGTGACCAAGCCATCCAAATTTTTTGGCATTCGCATGGATGGCCTACGAGGGAAAACAAAGGGAGGTAACCAATTGGTCGGGTTAGTAGGCAGAGCACCCTCCTATGCGTCTTGATCTAGAGGTGGTGCTGGAGGTGATCTGGCATGTCTTGGGGAAGTCCTAGACTTCCCGGTAGCCCACCTTGCTGCTTTTGGGGGTTTTCCTGAACCTTGTGCTTTTTCCTTGCCTTTCCTTATGGCCGGCGTGGGGGGAACTTCTTCCAATTCGGACTCAACCTCCAGGACTTCTTCAACATCAAGCCTCGTTGGGGCTGAGGGTTCGGCAGGGTTAGTAGCCGGCATCCTTGCGCGAAAAATGAATCACAGCCCTGGGTGACTACTACCAAACGGAGTAGGTTGACCAGACATGAGAGGGACAGTGTGGATATGCAAAATCTGATTGCTCAAGTGTGTCCACGAGACGCATGAGGCAGGAAAGCTGTGTAAGTGAAATAGTACCTTTGGCTGAACTATCCTATGCTGTTTATAGCACCCCCAAGTGTGCGATGGTGGGGTAAAATTTATCTGAGGCGGGTTCCCCAAGAAACAGTAAAAAATCCTCATAATTTGTTTCATTAAATTCCCAAAGGTCACTACTTCCAACGGTAATTTCTGCTTTTTACCAATAGGTACTATTCCAACGGCTAGTTTTCGCATCCCCGATAGGCTTGACTCATTTTTTGCGCTAGGGTCACCCATCTGTAGTAGCTGCATGTCCTCTCCCAACATAGGCTTGCTTCCTAGGAAACTCATGACCCATGACCAAGAGAATCTTATCGTCTCTGAAAGTGAGGCTTTAAGGGGGGTTGTAGTCAGAGCGTATTTTCTTAACCACAACTATTTTGCTATTGTAGAGGTGGCCGGGTGTATGAGAGCTCTACTTCCTGAGCACATGGCTGTCGTAGACAGCCTGCTACTTACTTGTGGGTCAACCAGACCTTTTCCCGGGGTTGGCCCGAAGTAGTCGAATATTCCTAGTTCTGTCTGGGTCCTTACCTCTGAGGAAACATAGCGGAAGTTTTTTGTGATTCGAAGACAACGCAGCGTGGAGACATCATGTAACCGATTCTGCCAAGTCTCTATTTCCTCATCAGGGTCAGATAAGCATTCAATATCCCCCTCGCAGCAAAGTACTTCACCCTTGGCTGGGTTATCTACGTCTCGCATAGTCAACTTATAGATATAGTCCACATATTCCTCCTTGGGGACTGGTTCCATATAACCTTTACCTTCCGCAGGGTCTAGTGGTACGATTACCCTTGTACCATTATTTTCGAACACCGTGCTTCTTTTTTTTAAGTTAATGATACCACCCATGTCGATGGCCCAATCCAATCTCGGTAGCGTAGGGTAGGGGTCCACATCCTCGACGATTTGAATGACTTTGAAGTCAGCTCAGACTTTTACTCCTGCGATATCTACCATAATTCCTGAGAGCCTCCCCAATGGTACGATCTTTTGGTGATTAACCATTCGTAGTTGGATATTAGACCATCCTAGCTTTGGTTCGCCCATGTGTTTCCAGGTTTTCTTAGGTAATACATTGGCATCCGATCTGAGGTCTAATATAACCTGATCCATCTTGTAGTTGCCAATCTGGGCCGTCAACCGCATCTCCCTCCCAGTGTGTTTCTAATACCTGTATAATTTTTGTACATCCTTAATATCAGGAGACACAGTGGTGCGTGTTGCGTAACTATCTAATAAAGCCTGCAGATTTTGCATTGCCTGGGGGTTGCGTGGCAATCTCATACATGCCTACAGGAAGGGTTTGACCTCCTTAGCTGCCTTCAGATACCCAGGGCGTAGGGACATAGATGCTTCATTCTCAAGGAAGTCCCTTCGGGCTTCCATAAATGTTTCCCTTGCTTTGACCAGGTCTAGCCCTTCCTATTTTCTAACTGCTTTACAAATCAGCATATCAGTTTCAATTTTCTCCTCATTCTCCCCAGTAGCCAATCCACTATGTGTAACAACATTTACGCTCGGACCCTTACCCCTTAGCTTAGTCTTAACCCTCTACACCTTTTGCGTAGATGGGAGTTGCTTCTCTTGTATTTTTACTATCAAGGCTGGACAATCTTCAAGCATATGGCCCAATTGCCTGCAATACCTGTAGGATTGTCTCGTAGGGTTCAGGAAATCCCTCGCAAAATGCCCTGTGTCTCCACAGTTATAGCAGATCAATTGGCTCTAGCCCCGACCTTCACTTCCACTTCAGCTTCCGTCCCTGCTTCCTGAGGGGGAGCCATTCAATTCTGCGGGGTTTTTTGGTGAGGTGGGGTCTGACTGTACTTCAGGAAAATTTCCCCCGCCTATCACTAAATTATGGATTTAACAGTTCTGTTCATCATGGCCCACTGGCCGGCAGAACCGGCACCAGTGTTGCTTTTTCTCTAGGACCTTGGTGCCTAGACAAGGGCAGTGGTTGGTATTATGCAACCTATCTACGTGGCCATCCTCGTACCAGAACGTAGGTCCACTTGGGCCCCGTCGTCCTGGGCTAGGCTCTTCTAATCCTGGGCACCTCAGACTAGGTTATCATGTTCGTGGGTGCCTCGGGCATAGATCCCTAGTATGCCCTGATGATTTCCATAGTTTTGCACCAGCTTCCCTTCCTTGTTCCTGTCGTAGGTCCTAAATCTCCAGGTGCATTGCCCTGAGCTGCACCTGGATCTGTTGTACTCCCAACTCAACATCTATCCTGGGTGTAGCTTCTAGTTTCATAGCGGCTTCCAACGCTTTGTCTTGTGAGTCAAAATTATGGTGACCCATAGGTATGCGTAGGTGAGGGAGTAGCATGGCAATGAACCATTCCGTATGCTGTCTGTCATCATACTTAAATTCTCCTTCTCTGATAACTTTCTTTAGGCATTGATATGCTTCCCACATGGACTCAGTCATTCCTTGCTTGAAATATTTCACATCTGCTATGATCTAAGAGTAGGGCTTAGGCTTTTGGAACTATTGTTTTAAGGAATTCTTAATATCTTGAATGGATGCACTCCCGTTTTGAGATAGGTACCGCATATACCAATCCAGTGCTCTCTCTTCGAAGGCCAGGGACAGCTGCACGTTTTTCACAGTATCGCTTACCACACCCTGCGCAATCCATACCGAGTCTGCCACAAACCAAAAATGATCCATGTCCTCATCGCCCGCACCTTTAAAGGTAGGTAATTTTAAGTGCACTTCCATGTCTCCTTCTAGCATTTTTCTTCTGTGCAGATTGGAATTTATTCACCCGAACCTGTTCTTCTTCTTTTTCAGGCTTCTAGTACTCTCTTTTCATTACCGATCCCTTCTCAAAATGCTCCAGGTCCCGACAATGGAACCAGTTGTTGGCACGAGGGGTCCTGACCCAGGTTCGAAGTTCAAGGTTTGCCAACAAACCCCTATACTACTAGGCCTTTCAGCAGTGACTTGCTTGCGTAGGACAAAGTCTCACTTGAAGTAGTATGGGTGGGTGCTAGAACTAGGTTTCCACACCCTAAGAAAGGATAGGTAAGGCAAGCAGAGCTGTGTCCGGCCCTGTGATACCCAAATCGCCTCTTTCTGCGCAAGGTCAATAGGTCTCTTTTTGCATCCATGTGCGCTAGAGCTATAATTATATACTTCTATGACAGTAGCACAATATTGCATAAAACAGAACAGAACAGATCCAGATACAACAAACACACTTACACAGATCTTTCGCACCCTAAATACAGAATGCACAGAAATAAATAATTACCAATGATTCACACAAATAGTACACATAGATTCAGTTCTCAAGAAACCTTTCTTATTCATAAATTCATCAATTCCTTCTTACAATACCCATCCCAGCCTGCGCACATAGCAGCAAGGTCTGCACATAGCTGGACTCTGGATCTCCGCGCACACAGCCAACAGGAGTCCTTTCCCCAAAAACCCAAACATATATCTTAAACCACAATTCGCATCAATAGCTATTCATTTCCTACCTTACAATACAAAATGTTCCTCTATTTATAATAATATAGCCTAAACTTTCCTATGGTCCGCAAACCGTGGTTTTTGAACCCCGGGTTTACCCTTTTTCCCATTACAATGCTTTCGGGGCTTTGACCCACCCCAAAACCCCTGCGCTAGACTAAATATAATCAAAAGTATTCAAAATTGGACCAGTTTCGCAGCTCGTAGGAGACTCTGTTCCAAAATTGTGCCCTTACATTATTATTGTTAGGTCGGCTAGGATTATATTGTGATCCCATGGACTCCTATATATAGAAGTAGGTTTTGTCATTTGTATCATCCAATAATTGTTCATTTATGTAATGTATTGAAGGTTTCCCCCTCGAATTGGCTTATTTCTAAGGTGTTGATATATATTTTATTATATTTTTGGAGCTGGTTTCATAACATTTGGTATCATAGCTTTGGATTCTAGGGTTTCACTGCTCCAAATAGGTCATCGTGGAATTTTCGCTATAACTTTTTTTCTACGAAGGTTCAAAAGCTAAAATTTTTATAGAGCAAAGATGCAATCCTGAGTAACCTAATGTAAAAATTTCCAATCTTGGTTCAAAATATTTTTAGAGCTATGATCTGTGGAAGTTAGGGTTGTTTCAGGCTCCCGAATTTCATCTCAAAGAGGTGAGCATGGGAAAATCATCATAACTCTCTCTTTGAGCATCGGATTGGAATTATATAAAAATTATCTGCAAGTACATGGACTTTAGTTTCCTTTTTATAAATTTCAGAGCCGAAGGAGGAAATAGTGACACATGGCACGCTGTAAAATTTCGCTCTGCTAAACTAGTCCATAATTAGGTCATTGTAAGATATTGGGCATAACTTTGCCTTGAAGAATCCAAATCAGGTCAGACCTATGGCATTTGAAAGAAGCTTCAAAGGGCTACTATAGGGCCAAAATAAGATATTGACGATATGCAATTACATATATAATTCAATTTCATTATCGAGCTCCTTAAAATCAAGAAAAAGGTGTGTATTTTTTTTCGAATTGCATAAGTCTTGTGTGAAAAATTAGTTTGAATTGATTCCAAGGGCATATTGTAGAATAGATATCAGTATTGGGTTCTAAAATGCCTCCTAAAAATAATTAAACACCCATTAAGCCTTTAGAAGGATCTACTATGACTCATGAAGACGAATAATTGCAACATGACATGTCAAAATTACAAGAGAAAGTGCACCAAATGTCACTCTCGCAAAGAGCCAAAAAAAATGAAATGGAAGTTTTGAAGAAAGGTGTGGAAGCTAAGATGGATGGCATGGAAGCTAAGATGGATGACATGGAAGAAAAAATGAAAGACAACATGGAAAACATGAAGAATGATCTAAAAGCAGACATATAAGGTTTGACAAAGTTGATACAGTAAATGTTTCCTAATGGCAAAAAGATAGTAGGGGAAACTCATGATGAGAACAAAATAAATGTTAATCGTGATTTTATAAATTCTAATTTTGGATGGAAGAACCACCATATTCCAAAGATGGATATGAATAATTTTTATGACAAGGATCCCGTAACATGGATACTACAGATGGAGTAATATTTTGATCTCAATAATGTGAAAAGCACACAAAAGGTATGGATTGAAACTTTACATTTAGAAAAAAATACATTTATATGGTATCGATGGCTTTGCTCCCGTAAAAAAATTGTCACTTGGTCAATTTTTACGGAGGAAATGATAGCACATTATGAGGATACAAAGGGCAACACCTTCTTTAGCCAATTGATAAATCTCAAACAAAAGGGTTCAGTGGGGGAGCACGTTGAGGACTTCCAAAAATTGAATATAAGGGTAACTGATATTCCAAAGGAACATAGGATTGACGTCTTGATAGGGACTTTAAAGGATAGCATCCAACATGAATTTCACATTTGGGAACCTGATTCATTCGAGAAGGCATTCAGATTGGAAAGAAAAATTGAATGTAAAATTATGGCAACAAGGAAGCCTACCACTCACATCTATAAAGATGGAAGTGTTGCTACTCCTAGAATTCCACAACCTAAAAGGTTGACACCACAAAAATTGGAAGAAAAAAGAGAAAAAGGGATTTGCTACTGTTGTGATAGAAAATACATTAAAGGTCATAAGTGTGCTGAGAAGAAATTATTTTACATAGATTGTGAAGAGGAGGAAGAAAATGAATAAGAAACTTTAAAAGAAGAGGATATACACTAGGAAACAACCCTAGAAGAAGAAGAAATGAGTTCGACCATACCATGTAATGAATTGGAAGGTATTACCACTCCTCAAACTCTCAAGATAGAAGGAAATATCAAGAAGAAAAAGGTAATAGTGTTGATTGATTCAGGTAGTACCCATAATTTTATTCATTGTAAGGTAACCAAGGAATTGAATTGTTTCCTATACCCAACACCAGAATGTCAAGTGATGGTTGCAAATGGAGGAACTATAAATTTCTCTAGAGAATGTCATAATATCAAGATAACCATGGGGGAATATGTATTGAATAGTCCAATTCTTTCCATTCCAATGGGAGGTGCTGATGTTGTACTAGGAGTACAATGGTTACAATCTTTGGGGATTGTATCTTTTAATTTTCAAGAAATTTTCAAGAAATTTTTTTTGAAAGGAAAGGAAGTTGAATTAAGGGGTATCACAGGAAATCCAGGAAAAATAATAAGCTCTAATTTCATAACAAAGCTTCTGAATAAATAACAATGAGGTGTAATTTCACAATTATGCTCACTAGAAGTTCCAACATAAAAATCATCTATTTCTCCAGATCTCCAAAAATTCTTGGACAATCATTCCAAGGTGTTTGAAACTCCCAAAGGAATCCCACCTATTCGTGATCATGATCATGCTATTCATTTGATTCTAGGAAGTGTTCCTCCAAACATCAGGCCTTACAGATATCCTTATGTCCAAAAGAGTGAAATTGAACGTATGATTGCAAAAATGTTAAAGGCTGGTAAAATTCAACCTAGTCAAAGTTCTTTATCTTCTCCAGTCGTATTGGTGGACAAGAAGGATGGATCATGGTGCATGTGTCCAGACTATAGGGAGTTCAATAAGCTCACTATTAAATATAAATTTCCCATTCATGTGATTGATGAATTATTGGATGAATTACATGGAGAAATTTATTTTACCAAGTTGGATCTTCGTTCAGGATATCATCAAATGAGAATGAAGATGAAAGTTATTCCGACAATAGCATTTTGAACTCATGAGGGTCATTATGAATTTTTGGTCATGCCTTTTGGCCTTACCAATGCACCTTCTACATTTCAAGGGTTGATAAATTCCATTTTCAAACCCTTCCTTAGAAAATTTGTGCTATTATTTTTTGATGATGTACTAATCTACAACAGGTCTTGGAAGGATCATGTTCAACATGTTGACAAGGTGCTCAAACTATTGGAGGGGAAAAAATTATATGCAAAAACATCCAAATTTTTCTTTGGAGTACAAGAGGTGGAATATATGGGTCATATTATATCTCATGAGGGTGTTAAGGTAGACCCTAACAAAATTAAAGCCATTAAGGATTGGAAAGTCCCCACAACCACAAAGTAGTTGCAAGGATTTATTGGGTTAAAAAGGTATTATCGCAAGTTTGTTAAGAATTATGGGTGAATAGTAGCACCTATAACAACATTATTGAATAAATATGAATTTCATGGACTCCTGAAGCAACTAAGGCCTTTGAACATCTTAAAGAGGTAATGTGCCTAGCACCAGTCTTAGCTATGCCAGACTTCACAAAAACATTTATTGTGGAATGTGATGCCTCAGGAAATGGAATTGGTGTTGTTTTGATGCAATAATGAAGACCCATTTCTTTTGAAAGTCATCCAATCAAAGGAAAGTATTTACAGAAAGCTATATATGAGAAGGAAATGTTGGCAATACTACATGCACTAAAGAAATGGCAACCTTACCTAATGGGAAGACACTTCAAGGTAAAAACTGATCATGATAGTCTTAAACACTTTTTGGAACAAAGAATATGTTCAAAAGAGCAACAAAAATGGGTCACAAATATGTTGGGTTATGACTTTGAAATCATCTACAAAAAAGGGAAGCTAAATGTTGTCGCAGATGCACTCTCAAGAAAGGATGAAGAGGTGGAAGCATTGCTTTGTGCCATTTCTATTATCCAACCAGATTGGATAACCAAAGCAAGGGATGAATGGAGGAATGATGAAGAAGTGTGAACACTCATTCAAAAGCTGCAGCAAGATCCTTGTACATCTGATACATTTAATTGGAAAAATGATTCCTTATGGTACAAATATCGGTATATATTTGTAAGAATTCCCAAATAAAACAAAATATTCTTTTGGAATTGCACACTTCTCCTTTAGGAGGACACTCGGGATTTTTAAAAACTTACCACAGGGTGAAGAAAGATTTTTTTTTGGGATGGCATTAAATCTGATATTCAAAATTTTGTGGCAGAATGTTTCGTTTTCCAGCAAAATAAAGTTGAGACAATTAAGACTCCAGGTCTTCTACAACCTTTATCCATTCCAAGTCAACGTTGGGAGGAGATTTCAATGGATTTTATCACAGTTTTACCTAAGTCCAAAGGAAAGAGTGTCATCATGGTGGTAGTTGATATAATTACCAAGTATGCACACTTTTGTGCATTATCTCATCCATTTAAAGCAAGTACAGTTGCTACTGCATTTATGGAAACAATTCAAAAGCTACATGGCAACCCAAAGATTATTGTAAGTGATAGAGATCCCATTTTTACTGGAAATTTTTGGATGGAATTATTTTCTTGTTTGAGTACTCAAATAGCTCATAGCTCATATTATCATCCACAATCCGATGGTCAAACTGAGATAGTGAATAAATGTTTGGAAGGATATCTTCGATGTTTTGTATTTGATAATAAAACATAATGGTTCAAGTGGTTACCTCTCGTTGAATGGTGGTATAACACTTCCTTCCATACTGCAGCAAAAATGACCCCATTTATGGAACTTTATGGATATCATCCACCATCCATCACATCATATTTAAGAGAAAATTCTAAGGTTCAAGCAGTGGAATATCACATTGAGCATCAACAAGAAGTTCTCCAACTCTTAAAGGATAACCTAAATTTGGCACAAAATTGAATGAAGCAACAGACAAATTAACATCGCAATGAGAGAAGTTTTGATGTAGGAGACTGGGTATTTTTACGGCTACAATCATACAAACAAATGTCCCTCAAGTAAGCTAAGAAGGATAATAAATTATTGCTAAAGTACTATGGTCATTACAAGGTGTTGCTAAATATTGGTACTATGGCATACAAATTGGAGCTTCCTGCTTCTTCGTGAGTGCATCCAGTTTTCCATGTTTCATGCTTAAAGAAGGTTATAGGTGACAAACTTCATGTTCAAACAATATTTCCAGAAATTGATGAGGAAGAAAATATCATATTGGAACTTGAATTATTCAAGGAAACAAGAACTCAACATCTATGAAATCGAACAATTTCAGAGTATCTCATCAAGTGGAAGAACTTACCCACTCAATATTCTACACGGAAGGATGAGAATTTAATACGAAAGAATCCAGAGCTACTCAAGCGTTTAGGACAACACTTTTTTGAATGAGAGGGGCATGCTAGGTCCCTATATTACTAGTATAGTCCTTTATTGTTGTCAGTGTAACCCCCTTATTGTTATTGTTGTGCCCCTGTAACCCCAATATTGTTATTATTGTGCCTTTACATTATTATTTTTAGGTTGGCTAGGATTATATTGTGATCCCATGGACTCATATATATAGAAGTAGGTTTTGTCATTTGTATCATCCAAGAATTGTTCATTTATGTAATGTATTGTAGGTTTCCCCCTCAAAGTGGCTTATTTCTAAGGCATTGATCTATATTTTCTTCTATTTTTGGAGCTGGTTTCATAACATATTGGGATATTTTGTAATATTCTTAAATGGGGAATGTAGCAATAGAATGCAGAATGATAGAAAAATAATGCAGATCATCATAGACAAAGAAGGAGGCCAATATGGAGACCCTTCATTTATATTTACAACATCAATATAGATGTAAAATATGGCCCATAAGATGCATAACAGGAAATACAAGTCTCAAATGAAAGAAAATCCTCAAAATGAGGTGCTGCAACCATGTATTAAGACTGGAAAAATCCTTACAATGTTATTTTATTGGTCTAAAACAGCTCTAGATTAAACTTTAGATATAGATAAGATACGTGCATGAAAATTCATATCTATAATAGATCCATACACTATATAGGCTCCTCTTCAGAATCCCCTTGGGGTTTTCAACATTACACCATGTACAAGTTGTAGATTTGAGGTCTAAGACTACAGATCTATTGAAATATTCAGATCTGGAAAGTGGATCTGATCTGATATGAAAAATAGAATGATCTCCTCCAATGGATCTCCAAAGTGAAGGGCAGATCCCCAGCACTTGAAAACCAACTCTCCAAATGGTGTGCCAAAACACCCTGCAACTGCACCTACAGGGATAACACAGATCTGGAAGTAAAACTGCATTGTAGGGATCAAATTGTGGTTGGCCACATGCCAAGATCAGAAAATTAAGCCCAAATCCTCCAATACTCTCCTCCCAATGAAGTAGAAGCCTCCTCCACTAAAAAGGAGCACTGAAATGGCCTAGATCTGAAAGATCTAGCCTCCACTTGCTACAGCTTACAAAGACAACCAACCCCTCAACAGGATTTGTGTTGTAGTTGAAAGAAGAAGCTTGGCCTTCAGTCAGATAGTTGAAAATACAATACAAACTCTTCCAAGATCTACTCAATGGAAAGAGGTGGATTCCTAACCAGGAACACACAGTGCTAAACATCAATCATTCTCAGCTAAAAAACAAGAGAAAGATATATTTCTAAACAGACAATATATTCAGGAATATAATACTCATCAACCACCTTCTAATGCTTCCATCCTCTTCCTTTTATAAGTTAATATCTTGCAAATCGTAAACCACTTCCAATGAGATCACTTCTTTCACACAAGGCATCTCCATCTAGAACTACATTGTGCCTCATTGATGGCCACTCCTCCTTGACAGTGCTATAGATTTGGTCAAGGTTGACCCAGTAAAAATTTCCAACCCCTTTCACACCTAAGGGTGCTTAATTTAGCAGCCAATATTTAGCCTTTTTACATTTGGCATTGATTTATTCATTATTAAGGAGTATTATGGACCTCCTTTGTTCTTTTATTATTTAAAAAAAGTAATAAAAAAAAAAGAATATTCCAATTAGTTCATGACTAATTGGGAATATTATAGTCCTCCCCTCCCAAATGTTGCTTTCCTCAAGAAACTGACAAGGTGAGTGCTGAAACTCTTCTCCTCCTCCATTGGTGACACCAACATGTGATAAGCTTCCTTCATAAGCTAAGTTTTCACCAATCCAACCTTCCATGAATTGCTCCTCCAAATTTCTCATGAGATGTAAATAATCCATCCCATAAGGAGGAAATAGCTCAAATGAAACAAACATGGTTTTCCCAATGTTCTCCCTGAAACATGTAGCATAAGATACATGGATAATATCCATCCCATAGGGCACATACATACCTCCCATCCTCCCTCCATACATTTCGATAAAAAGTATAAGTACATCATCAATGTATGGGATCAAAACTACGTACATACAAACAAAATTTTTTGCATATGGAGGTGGGTCATAGCCCAACATGTGGAAACAGCACAGTGCATCTCCTGACTGCATCAGATCATGATGTGGTAAGTGGTTTCCCCACCACTTACTTGCTGCCCATGTCATCTTACTATGGCTGAAAGTGTGAGATATATTTGGTGCTTTAGGAATGCACCCATCATGAAACAAAATATCCCTTTGTCCTCCAAGGGAGTGGCCATGTTCAGAAATTTTTGTGGCCCAAAGTTGGCCATGAAGTTTATAAGGTACAATACTCCTCCTTGGAGTCATTTTCCGCATATACATGGTGAAAGAACACAAACAATAATCAAATGAAACATTATTTACATGAGCATATTCTTCACCAAAATTCCTCCTTAAACAAATGGAGGGGTGCATATATTTGTCCCCTTCCTCAAAAACAGGAAGATATGGCTAAGTTAACTCCTTTATAGAGTTATGTTGCTGCCCCATCTCCACATGGTACATGCATCTTTGGAAACACTGATATATTTCTCCTTCAAAGCCCTTCCAAGTGTAGCTTCTCATGATGATGTTGTAGAATCTCATGGAATATGTGTGGCTGAAACAGAACTCTTTATAGGCCCTTTGTAGCAACTTCTCCTTGAGCTTGGAGGCTCTAGACAAGAAGATCCTACCATGATAATAGATGAATCCTTCTTGGACTAAGTAACCTTCTTCATGTAGCTAGTCCTCAAGTACCATGCATGTGTGAAGATCCTTGGAGTAATCCACCAAAATTTGGGATTTCCAATAGGGATCAACCTCCCATAGTGACAGCGTTGAGGATTTATCAACAGAAATGTCTGTCATATGCCTACTCTCCTCCTTGACATCTCCCATGCCAAAGGTATAAGCTGGAAGGTCATACCTTCCATGCATCTCCTCCTACAATGCAGAATCTGGAATGAGAGTGGGTGATGATGATATTGGGAGAAGATCTCCCTCCTCCTTGATCCTACCCAAGACTCTCAGCGTTGTATCATAGTCTTCCAATGCTCCTATCCCTTCTATATCTATGCTTGGAGCATCATTTTGTGATATATCTCCCACAAGATCTGAATCAGGTGGCCTCCCAGGTGGTTTGCCACTAGATAATAGTGTCCCATGTAGAAATATCATGAGCATGATAGATGGGACTGTAAGGTCCTTGCTTCCACTGCGCAAATCCATCTTTGTTTTTTGTTTCGAAGTTGTATGTGAGGGATATGTATTCATGCCTTTGATCATTTGAGTCTCACCACTCTTCTTATCTACCCATTCCATTTGCAAAGCCTCCCAATCAGTGGTAACTTTCCCCAATGTAATCAACCATTGAACACCCAATATCACATTGGTGTCAGGTATGTCAACCACAAAAAAGTGATCAATCAATGTATATGTCCCCATGGTGACTGATAAGGATGGTACATAATGCATACATTTAATTTTTCTATCTCCTCAAACCAAAACAGAGAATCTCTCAAAAGGATCTGTGGGTATTGCCCTCCTTTTCACTAGTTGGGCATCAATAAAATTGTGGGTAGCCCCACTCTCAATAAAAAAAGAAACCCTCTGATTCAAGATGGAACCTTGAACTCTTAAGGTCAAGTACTTAGGTAATCCTCTCAAAGATGCAAGAGCCCTTCCAATAGGAGCAAATTCTCCATTCCCATCTCCTGATGGTGTTGGTTCTCCTCCTACAGTGTCAACGTTGTGACCTCTTCTTGGTTCATATTCTTCTTCCTCCTCATCATCTGAGAAGACCTCTATGTAATGTGCTTTTCTAGCAGCACATCTATGTCCAGGTGCCCATAATTCTTGGCAAGTGAAGAAAAGCTTCCTTCTTCTTAGATCTCTCTGGACATCATCATTAAGAGGTTTCTTGTATGAGATCTCCTTAGAAGGAGCAGTTTTTTCTTCTTTTCCCTTTGAAGGAAAAGAGGGCTTATGCTGAAAAGTTGCCTTTGCTTTTGGCAAGGTATCTTGAAGGTCTATAGCCCTTTCAATAGCATCATGTAGGGTAGTGGGCTTGGTAGATTTAACCAACCCATGAAGAGTTTCATCTAAACCATCAATGAACATGTACACCCTTCTTGCTGCAGAAAAATCAGGAACCGTAACAGAAAGTCTTAAAAATTCAGAGATATAAGTTTCTGTATTACCTAATTGTTTCAACTTTGCAAGGCTCATGAATGGTACCTTTGGATCTCTTCTATCAAATGTTTCCACCAGCCTTCTAGTGAACTCTGAGTAAGCAGTCACATTAGCATGACCCAATGTAGAAAATCCATGGAACCACCAGTCATGTGCCTCACCTTCAAGGTGTAGCATTGTAATCTTGATAGCCTCCATCTTTGGAACCTTTTTCAGCTGAAAGTATATGTCAAGTTTTCTACCCAAGATTCAGCAGAAAACTTAGATGGCCCATCAAAATTGGGTAAAAATAATCTGCCCATAGTGTGGTGTCGATCATGATTTTGAATGAATCCACCACCTCTATGATGATGCCTTGGTCTTCTATTGTCCTTTATGTGACAAAAATCTTGAAAAATCAAGTGATATTTGAATCTCCGATTTTGAGAGTCATATTATTCCAAATAGTCTTCAAGGGATTCATGCTCTTGAAACCCTTCATTTCCCACAACAAAAAATGTAGGCATGGTAGAGCGTTGGGAAACTTGTGGCTGATGCATTGGTTGATCATTCCAGTGGTGAGACATGCCAAAGCCTTCTCCAAGATGAAATTCTTTAGGGGATTCCTTGACTATGTCCATTCTCATCTCTTTGATCTCTCTAGCAAGATCTTGCATGGCTCTAAGAAGGATCGTAGGAAAATCCTTATCTTCACCTTCACCTCTAGATAAAGGGGCTTTACCCTTGTCTTCATTATCATTTGTGTAATCAAAATTATTGTGTCTTCTCTTTAGATACCTATTCTCTCTGTTAGTAAGAGGCTCTTCTTCTTCAGAAGACATATTGGCTTCTTAGAAAGCACAGGTTGTGCCAAGATGATGCTCCGATACCACTGTAATATTCCCAAATGGGGAATGCAACAATAGAATGTAGAATGACAAAAAAATAATGCAGATCATGATAGAAAAAGCAGGAGGCCAATATGGAGACCCTTCATTTGTATTTACAGCAGCAAAATAGATGTAAAATATGGCCCATAAGATGCATAACAAGAAATACAAGTCTCCAATGAAAGAAAATCCTCAAAATGAGGTGTCGCAACCATGTATTAAGACTGGAAAAATCCTTACAGCGTTATTTTATTGGTCTGCAACAACTTTATACTACACTTTAGATCTAGAGCAGATAAGTGCATGTTAGATCTATAATAGATCCATACACTATATAGGTTCCTCTTCAGAATCCCCTTGGGGTTTTCAGCATTACACCATGTACAAGTTGTAGATCTGAGATCTAAGGCTGCAGATCTACTGAAATGTTCAGATCTGGAAAGTGGATCTGATCTGATATGAAAAATAGAATGATCTCCTCCAATGGATATCCAAAGTGAAGGGAAAATCCCCAACACTTGAAAACCAACTCTCCAAATGGTGTGCCAAAACACCCTGCAACTGAACCTACATGAATAACACAGATCTGGAAGTAAAACTGAACTGTTGGGATCAAATTTTGGTTGGCCACATGCCAAGATCAAAAAATGAAGCTCAAATCCTCCAATACTCTCCTCCCAATTAAGTATAAGCCTCCTCCACTGAAAAGGAGCACTGAAATGGCCTAGATCTGAAAGATCTAGCCTCCACTTGCTACAACTTGCAAAGACAACCAAACCCTCAACAATATCTGTGTTGTAGTTGAAATAATAAGCTTGGACTTCAACCAGATAGTGGAAAATACAATAAAAACTCTTCCAAGAGCTACTCAATGGAAAGAGGTGGGATTCCTGACCAGGAACACCCAATGCTAAACAACATTCATTCTCAGCTAAACAACAAGAGAAAGATATATGTCTAAATAGATAATATATTTAGGAATATAATACTCATCAACCACCTTCTAATGCTGCCATCCTCTTCCTTTTATAAGCTAAGAGCTTGCAAACCCTAAACCACTTCCAATGAGATCACTTCTTTCACACAAGGCATCTCCATCTAGAACTGTGTTGTGCCTCGTTGATGGCCACTCCTCCTTGATAGTGTTGTAGATTTGGTCAAGGTTGACCAAGTCAAAATTTCCAGCCCCTTTCACACCTATGGGTGCTTAATTTAGCAGCCAAGATTTAGCCTTCTTACATTTGGCATTGATTTATTAATTATTAAGGAGTATTATGGACCTCCTTTTCCCTTTTATTCTTTAAACAAAGTAATAAAAAAAAATGAATATTCCAATTAGTTCATGAATAATTGGGAATATTACATATTTTTGGGGTACACTAATACTCCCCACAACTATCGGGTGTATTTTCAAAACAACAGGATGACCGTTGTTAGACTGCATGTAAAATTTGATGAGGAAAAATCCATGCAATTGTCCCTTGAAAGGGAGCTCGATTTTCATGCAGATGAGGAACTATTGGTTCCAAAGGATGAACCTCAAGATGTGGAGCAACCACATGCAGAGGATCATGGAGCGGTAGAATCCACTCATGCAGAGCCATCCACCAGACATGGTAGAAGGCAGACCACATAAGATGACAGATTGAGACTTGATGCGGCAGAACATGTAGGAGCACCTACATTACTGCATAGACATTGATAGTCTCCAGACATGTTTACTGGATACATGGCTCTTATGAGCAAGTGTATTGTGATATAACCATCCTCTTTTGTGGAAGTAGTGAAACAACCAACTTGGGTTGACACCATGGTTGAGGAGTATGACTCCATCGTTAGGAACATTGCATGGGAAGTTGTCCCAAGACTAGTTGAGAAATCAGTGGTTGGATCTATATGGATCTATAAGGTGAAGCAGGCAGCAAATCAGAGTGTGGAGAATTACAAGGCTGGATTTGTAGGCCAAGTATTCTCACAAGTTGAGGGGATTGACTATGAGGATACTTTTGCATCGGTTGCACGGTACTCATCGATTATATCTATCCTTACACTCTCAGCATGTATGGGGTGGGAGATACATCAGATGGATGTGAAGACTGCATTTCATTTCTCAATGGAGTTATTGAGGAAGAAGTGTACATTGAGAAGACAAAAGGTTTTGAGACCTTTGATAGTGAGTCGCATGTGTGTATACTCAAGAGAGCACTGTATGGGCTGAAGCAAGCACCTCATGCTTGGTACACCAGGATAGATAGTTTCTTCACCGGGTTGGGCTTCACAAAGAGTGAAGCAGATGCAAACTTGTACCAGATTGTGGTTGATGGTAAGCTTTTGATTATCGTACTTTATGTTGATGATCTTATTTTTATAGGTGATGAGTAGATCATAACTTCTTGCAAAGAGGATATTTCAAGAGAGTTTGAGATGAAGGACATGGGACTCCACTATTTCCTTGGTTTGGAGATATGGCAGCAGGATGGGGAGCTATTTTTTTCTCAATGAAAGTATGCCAAATAGATTGTGAGGAAGTTCCACATGGAGATTTGTAAACCCATGGAGACTCCTCTTGCAGGAAACTAGAGGAAGGAGGATGCTACTTCAGGTGAGGTAGTGGATGCTACTATTTATAGGCAGCTTGTGGGTTCACTCATGTACTTGGTGAACACACGACCAAACATAGCCTATGCAGTTAACCAGCTTAGTCAAGCTATGGTTAAGCTGACCAAGCTCTTTTGGAAGGGAGGGAAGTATGTCTTGAGATATCTTAGGGTCACTATAAAGTATGGATTATGGTACAGACGGGTAGAGGGAGTGAAGCTTCAAGGCTTCACCAATGCAGATTGGGCAGGCAGTCCATCAGACAGAAAGAGCACATCAAGAGGGATCTTCAGCATAGGATCGACAATAGTTTCTTGGTACAATAGGAAGTAGAGATCAGTTGCACTCAGTTCAGCTGAGGCAGAGTACATGACATCTGGTCAGGTGGCATGTGAGGCCATCTGGATGAGGAAGATGCTTGTTGGTTTATTTCGTTGTTAGATGGATCCGACAGTGATACATTGTGATAACTAGAGTTTCATAAAACTCTTGGTTGATCCAGTATTCCATGACAGGTCCAAGCATATAGACATTGGTACCACCATCTCAGAGATTGTGTTCAGAGACGAATTATGTTACTTTAGTACATTCCCATGTAGGATCAGGATGCAGATATTCTGACGAAGGCGCTGACCAAGAGAAAATTTGAATATCACAAAGGCAAGATCGGGGGTAGCTGATAATCCCTTTCTTGGTGATAGGGAGTTTTGAAAAGTCAACAAGAAATGTGTGTCTAATTTAATTTCCCCTTAATTAAATTGGAAAATAAATTGTAATATTATCTCATAATCACTTGTAATAGTTAACTGAGTGTGATAAAATCAGTTAACTTATGGAATTCGAGTTGAGGGTGGGTGGTGAGGCATGCAGAGTGATTCTATTTGGTTTAGATTCCAAGTTGCAGTTAGTGTATTATTTTAATGCATGAGAAATTAGTTAACTCAATTAATTGAGTTAAAATCAGTTTAACTAGTTGTAATTGATTGTTACACTAGCGAGAGGTAAAATGATTTAATTCAGATTTAATCCACATGCAGTGATCTATCAAGTAACTGATGATTTACTATTAATAGCTGCATGCACGTCAGTTTTTATGAAGACCCAGTTGATACATAGGTTAAATGGATGTTAACTATCAGTTGTATTATTAGCAAACTGCCCGCATGTAGTAATACACCCAGAGGATTTCCCATGAGAATTGCACAATTTTGGAATGCTAAAATTCCTAAAGAATAGTGATTTAATTATACAGGAATTGCGCAAGCAAGGCAGGCTGAGCAGAGGCAGGAAAGTGGCTAAGTGTTGGTCGATTTTGTCCAGATCAGTGTGAGATAGTTGTGAGAGTGCATCAAACTCTTGTGAGAAGAGTGCATTGTAATTGTTTCATGATTCCTTGGGTTGAATATACAATAGAAGAAAGAGGTTTTTTGAGCAGCAAAATTTCCCTAGGGAAAATATCCATGTTGTGGATTGATTTTATTCTTTCTTTTACTTGGTGTGATTGTGCAATCATGTTTATTTTATTCAATTAATTTGTAGAAGGATTCAGTATATTGCTTTAGCATATCACATGATTATCAGGAGATCAAGTCTTATGCTAAAAAATGAAAGTGATCGAAACATGTCTGAACTTGAGTGACCAGAAAGGTCTCGTCATTGTGATTCTGACACCATGAACGGTTCGAAAAAACGATGTCATATGAGGAAGATATCGCATTTTTTTCGTTTTCCAATACAATAAAAAATTGGTGACTGGATGCCTAGTTAGCATGAAGGTATAGTCAATAGGTATATACTTGGAATATTCCATTTTTATTCAGCCAACAGAATTGTGCCACATGGCACAATCTGGGCCGTTGAATGTATATGGTACGAAGTTGTTATTGGTCGTTGGATGGTTTTTGGATTAACCACTAGATGAGTGACACGTCGCAAACCTGCAGGTCGCCACATGTCCTCAAATTTCTGTGGTAATTTTTTTTGGAGCTCTAGAGGTTTGAACAATCGACCTCCTGCCCGCAGCAAAATCTTCTTACCAGCCTGCCTACACGATAGTTCTTAACATATGAGGGGTTGAATTTATATTTAAATTTTATTGGTTTTCAGATTGGGGGCTTGGGAGGCTAGCCCCGAAGGGCCATCCCCCCTCCATATGCCCTAGCACCCAGAACCGTGGCTCTGGCTCTAACCGCAAGCAAACTTAACTGTCGCGATGACTTCAGTCACATGATTGGTTGCAGAACAATTTCGTTTGGACGGTTGTGATAACCGTAACCTCCGACGGGTGTTGCAACGACAGTCACATGCAGGGATAAAGAGTTAATGTGACAATTAAAGGTTTCAAAACCTTAACTCCTGGTTCCAACATACATGGCGGATTTTAAACGGTCAAGCGGAGGTTGCGGTGGGGTTGGCATGTGACCACCCCGCCACTAACACTTTAATGCCAAGTTAACCGCTCGAATATATTTGGAGTGCGCCCCTATTTTTAGGGGATTTATTAAATTTAACTACAACTAACTGCCTATTCTCCACATTTAGTGGAGCTTTTCTAGCTATCATTGCGGAAAATGAATTTGGAAGTCAATTTTTTACCAATTTTGGTGAAACAAGAGACTACCTAGACTAATTTGAGCATTCTGGAGCCATTGGTGTAGAGAAAAAAACTATTAGAATCCTAAAAACATATGTAATTTACAATTTTGAACATAATGACAAAGAGGAACATGCCATTGGGAGCTGGACCAATAGATGTAGCCCAGGAGGGGTGAACTGCTTCATCATGCCTACTGTGTAAAACTTATGTGTGAAATTTTTTCTCTGTTACGCACTATTGTTCAATGTTTTTAACACTTATTTACATGCTTAAAGTTAACTAATTCATATAATTTTCATGGTTAAAACTCTCATTCCTTAAGAAAACATATGGAGACAATTTGTACATGTTTATTACTGAAAGGACACTTAGCACAAAAAAAATAATACACTCCTTTCAAATCAAGTTGGTATCGAAGCTAGAGTTTTATCTCTGGGGTTTTTATGTGCAAGGATTTTTTAACTGTTTGCAAGGGTTTTCAAGCTTACTAGGCTCAAGCTTAAGAGAGGAGAAGGAAAAAATTTGGAAGCAAGAGGTTCTCAAAGTGAGCCACAATAAAGGAGGGAAGATTGCCACATTCTCCACCACCTAGTTCACCTCCAAGAGAAGCAGAAGTAGCATCAAACATGCCTCTAGGAGAAGAAGAAACCCATGAAGAGGTGAATCCAAAAGAGGAAGAAAGAGTGTTTAGGAAATCATTCCTTGACATGACTGAAATGGTGAGAGTCCTTTATCAAGAAAGGAATGAAAGACTAGAAGGAGAAGGATCCAAAATTCACAAGGAAGGTCAAGGATCGTCAGGAGGTCACAATGATGAAGAAAAATCAAAGAAGGGAAATAGAGGAAGTGGAGGCAGTGGAAAGTCACCATCCTCACCCTCATCATCATCATCCTCTACTTCATCTTCAGTACACCAGTCACACAAGTCAAAGAACATTGGTAAAAGTCATTTTCTAAAACTTGATGTTAAGTTTGAATTTCCAATGTTTAATGGTGAATTCAATGCAGAAAATATTTATAATTGCATTAGGAAATTGGAGGTTTATTTGAGAATTCAGAACCTTCATGATGATGACACCAAAATCCAACCAGCTTCATTGATGATGGAGGGTGCAACTCTTGTTTGGTGGGAAGCCAAGATAAAGGAGGCGATCAAAAAACATGGTAAGATTATTCTATCATGGACTGATTTCATTACTACAATAAAACAACAGTTTTATCCATTAGCTCACATGCAGAAAGCCATAATGAACTGGCAAATTTGTAGACAATTGTAAGGACAAAATGTACAAGACTACACCCAAGAATTTAGGAGAAGAGCTCTCTCCTTAGGGGTAGATTTACAGAGTCAAGATAATTTGCTCAAGTACATAGGAGGATTACATAGCTACCTTAGACATACTATCCTCATGTTTAATCCTACAAGCCTAGATGAGGTATGTGTTCAAGCTACACATTTAGAAGCTAGAGGGAAAAATACTTTTGAAGAAGGTAGAAACAAACCTTTTAAGGGGAAAAACAAAGTGAAGACCTCAAAAGGAAAAGGAAAAAATAATTCATTTGTCAAGAAATGGGGAGATAAAGTGGTTTGTAAACATTGTTTAAGAGAAGGCCATGAAGAGAAAAATTGTTGGAAACTACATCTTGAAAAGAGACCCAAATTTAACAATAACAAAGGGAAGCAGAAAACTGTAGCTACAACTCAACATGACTTAGGAGATGATTCAGGTGATGAAACTTAATTTATAGCCATGGTTTTGAAGAAAATGAAGGAGAAAGAAATTGAAACAAAACCCAGTACTAGTACTTAAAACTATCACATAGAAGCTCCAAATGAAGAAGAGAGAATTGAACTGTTTCATGTGAGGGTCATATCCAAACATACCAATATTGATACAATGTTTGACAGTGGTTCACAAGAAAAATTAATCTCTGAATACTTGGTCAAGAAAATTAAACTTGAGACCATTACACTTCCAAAACCATATCCACTTGGGTGGATTTGTAAGGATGCAAATTTATAGGTTTCAAAGAAGTGCATATTGCGCTTTGCAATAATTGCACATTTGGTTGACATAGTTGAATTAGATGTGGTTCCGCTTGATATTACAGGTGTTGTGTTGGGCAGTCCTTACTTGTATGACAGGAAATCTATCTTCCATTTCTATGAGAACAAATACCATTTAATCAAATATGGAAAGGAGTACATTGTTATAGCACATCACAAGAAGACAAATATTGCAATGGTAAATGTTGGACAGGTAAAAAGGTTGGTGAATTCAAGCAAGAATTTTGTTCTTCTAATGATTAAGCCTAAAGTTGATGTTAATCATGAGTCATTTGAAGATTGTGATCCTAAGTTGAAATCAGATTTATATGATGTAGTTGATGCACATCATGAGATGTTTCAGGAGCCAACAGGTTTGCCTCCTAAAAGGGAGATCCAACATGAGATTCAATTTCAACAAGATTGTCCTCTTCCAAACATTGACATGTATCGCATATCGATAATGGAGAGTGATGATAAAGAGGAAAATCAAAGACTTGTTGGACAAGGGACTCATAAGGCCAAACTTTGCCATGCAGTTCACCAATAGTCTTGATTCCGAAGAAAGATGGGGCTTGGCACATGTGTGTTGACTTCAGAGCTTTGAACAAGATAACGGTAAAAAATAGATACTCACTCCCAAGGATAGATGATTTGTTAGATCAGATGAAATAAGCAAAGTATTTCACTAAGTTAGATTTATGAAGTGGATATCATCAAGTAAGAAATGGAGAAAGTGACATATGGAAGACTACATTCAAAACCAAACAAGGACTCTTTGAGTGGTTGGTTATGCCGTTTGGTTTGTGTAATGCCCGATGAATTTCATGTGTGTGATGGATAATGTTTTGTGCCCATTTCTTGATGACTTTGTGATTGTGTATTTAGATGATATACTCATTTTCATCAAAACAAGAGAAGAGCATGTTTTACATGTTAAAAGGGTACTTGATGTTTTGAAGAAAGAGCAATTATTTCTTAAGATGTCTAAGTGAAAATTTGGAAAGACTTCTCTGGTTTATTTGGGACACATTGCAAGAGGAGGCGCATTGATAATTTATCCTTCTAAATTGAAAGCTATTTTGAATTGGCCCACTCCCAAATTAGTAACCGAGGTAAGAAGTTTCTTAGGTGCATCTTAGTATTGGAGAAAGTTTATTGCTAAATTTTCTGCCATAGCGGCTCCTATGCATGCAGTGACAAGCGTGAAGAAAGGCTTCCAATGGGGAGGAAAACAACAAAAAGCTTTTGAAGCTTTAAAATACAAGATCATTTCAGCTCCGGTCCTTGCATTACCGATTTTGAGACAACCATTCGAGATACAGACCGATGCTAGTGATTATGCCATGGGTGCAATACTTTTGCAGCATGGTAAGCCTATCGATTTTAATTCTGAAACATTCAATGGTGCTGTAATCAATTATCCAACATATGAAAAATATTTGTATGCATTGGTACAAAGCATCGAGAAGTGGAAACACTACTTGATGGGTAAAGAGACGATTATTCATACCGATCACCAACCGCTACAGTAATTGCAGTCACAAACAAAATTGCAGCAATCACAACATTTCAGGTGGATGGGATTTCTTCAACAATTTCACTTGGTTATAAGGTACAAGAAATGTATTTTCAACAAATTTGTTGATATGCTTTTAAGACCAATTATAAGTGCTTCTAATTTGCTTAAAAATTATTCTATTGTTCATGAGATTTACATAGAACAATATGCATCTGATGTCGATTTTAAAGATGTGTATGCTCATTTGAGTGAAGGGAATCAAGTTGAGGAAAATGATTGTCACTTGCATAAAAAATTTCTTTTTCATTTGGGAAAGTTGTGTATACCACAAGGAGAGAGATTTAGTGTCATGAGAGAAGCTCATTCGCCTCTTATTGTTGGTCACTTTGGGGTAAGAAAAATATTGGCGCATCTACAGAGGTATTGTTATTGGCCTCGCATGATAGATAGTGTGTCACGTTTTATAAGAGGATGTTATATGTGTGAAACAAGCAAGCCTAGCAATAGGAATCTTGGGTTGTATACGCCACTACCGGTACCATCAAGGCCATGGGAGAGTGTCTATATGGACTTTGTTGGAGGTCTACCTATGTCAAGAAAACAACATGGTTATCTTTATGTAGTTGTGGATAGATTCAATAAAATGCGTATACTTATGCCATGTAAGAAAACCATTACTGCTGAACAAACTGCTGAACTTTATTTTCAACATGTATGGGTTCATTTTGGTTTGCCAACTTCTATTGTTAGTGACAGGGATTCCAGGTTCGTTGGGAATTTTTGGTCCAATCTTTGGAAGATGATGGACACAAAGTTGAAAAAGAGTACTACTTTTCATCCACAAGCTGATGGCCAAACCGAGGTGGTGAACAGAACCATTTTGCATCTATTGAGAGGATATTGCAGCAAGCATCCCAAGTTTTGGGATGAATAAATGCATTAAATTTAGCACGCTTAAAACCGAGCCAAGAAATATTCTACAAATACTTCACCTTTTGAAGCCTACTTTGGGTATTTTTCGTCGAAATCTCCATTAGACTTCATCTATGAGAAGGATGTTGTAATTGATGGGCATAGTGATATTGACAAGGCTCGAAAGTTTATTGAGAAAATTCAGATTATTCATCAACAAGTTCAAGAAAAAATTGAGAAGATTCAAAGCAAGTACAAGGAGAGGCATGGAAAACATAGAGTTGATCACAAGTTTCAAGAAGGAGATGAAGTCAGGGAAATTTTTTGGGGCTAATATTCACAAGTGGGCTAGTTTTCCATGCTTTTTGAGAAAACAAGATTCACCAATTTCCATTATTTTATAAAATTATTCGCCCAAATTTTATAGTACACCATTATTTTACCCTAAAACTTGCCAAAATATTATATTGACCAATATAAAATCATTGGAAATATAAATATTTCTACAAAATATTGCCAAATTTTTTACAATTTGCATATTAGGGACTAGTAATATTCGCCAAGGTTTCTAAACTTTAAGATAAGCTTCCATCCTTAAAATTTTCCCTAGATGAAGTATGGTTGCACATAAGAAAAGAAAGGATGCAAGGAGAAGGTAAAAATCTCAAGCCTATTCATTATGTTCCATTCAATATTATTAAACAAGTTGGTAATAATGCATTCAACTTGACTTGCCTTCATATATGCAAATGTATTCCGTTGTAAATGTGGAGAATTTACGTTTGTATGAGCCTCCGTTTATTGATGATCAAGGGAGTGACATTCAGCTGCCATCAATAGAATATTTCTTGCCAGAATTTCTGGATGAGCTCAAGGAGGATGCCATCCTTGACAGGAGGACACACACTTCTAAAAGGGGAAGTGTTGATTATCTTCAGATTGGGCTCAAGGGCAGAAAACCAGGTAAGGCAAGATGGATGGAAGTGGAAAAGGTGAGGGAGATGTTCCCTCATCTTCTGAACATGTGATTAAAGTATTTTGGGGTCCAAAAGCTTCCCAATGGGGAGGTGTGATTAGGAGATCAAGTCTTATGCTCAAAAATTAAAGTGCTCGAAACAGGTCCGAACCTGAGTGACTAGAAAGGTCTCGTCGTTGCAATTTCGGCACCACAAACGGTTGGAAAAATCGATGTCATATGAGGAAGATATCACGTTCTGTTCATTTTCCCAAACAAAAAATATTTGGTGACTAGATGCCCAGTCAACATGCTGGTACAGTCAACATGTATATACTTGAAATATTCCATTTTTATTTAGCCAATAGAATCGTGCCATGTGGCACAATCTGGGCCGTTGAATGTATATGGTATGGATTTTTTATTGGCCGTTGGATGGTTTTTGGATTACTGTTGGATGAGCGACACGTGGCAAGCCCGTACGCCACCATGTCTCCTCAGATTTCTATGGTAAGTTTTTTTGGAGCTCTGGAGGTTCGAACAACTGACCTCCTACCTGCAACAAAGTCTTCTTACCAGCCCGCCTACACGATAGTTCTTAACATATGAATGGCGGAAGTTGTATTTAAATTTTTTTTTTTTTCAGATTGGGCGCTTGGGAGGCTAGCCCCGAAGGGAAATCCCCCCTCCATATGCCCTAGCACCCAGAATCGTGGCTCTGCCTCTAACCGCAAGAAAACTTAACTATCGCAATGACTCCAGTCACATGACGGGTTGTAGAACAATTTTGTTTGGATAGTTATGATAACCGTACCTTCGACGGGTGTTGCAATGGAGGTCACATGCGGGGATAAAGATTTAATGCGACAATTAAAGGTTTCAGAACCTTAACTCCCGATTCCAACATAATGGCAGAGTTCAAACGATTAAGCGGAGGTTACGATGAGTTTGGCATGTGACCACCCCGCCACTAACACTTTAATTCCAAGTTAATCGTCTGAATTTATTTGAAGCACACCCCTATTTTTAGTGGATTTATTAAATTTAAATGCATCTAACTGCTTGTTCTCCACATTTAGTGGAGCTTTTCTATTTTTCATTGGGGAAAATTCATTTGGAGGTCAATTTTCGACCAATTTTGGTGAAACAAGAGTCTACCTAGACTAATTGAGCATTCTGGAGCCATTGGTGTAGAGAAAAAAGCCATTAGAGGCCTGCAAACATATGTAACTTAAAATTTTGAGCATAATGACACAGAGGGACATGCCATTGGGAGATGGACCAGTAAATGTAGCCCAAGAGGGGTGAACTGCTTCATCATGCCTACTGTGTAAAACATATGTGTGAATGTTTTTCTCTGTTATGCACTACTGTTCAATGTTTTTAAGGCTTATTTACATGCTTAAGGTTCACTAATTCATTTAATTTTCATAGTTAAAACTCTCATTCCTTAAGCAAACATATGGAGGCAATTTGTACATGTTTATAACTGAAAGGAGACTTAGCACAACATAACTAATACACTCCTTTTAGATCACATGATCCAATTGAATTCATTGGTATACATATTGTTTGTATAATTTATACACATATGTCCCTGAGTGTTTCAGTAAGTTTTGTAAAATTTGGTAGGTTAGGTCCCATTTCCATAACTAGATCTTGGATTTTAGGTCATGCATAGTAACTCTCAACTCATGTTTACCCCAGTGAGCTTGCAAAAGTGGGTAAATGTGGGATGGGGTGTTATAGTGAAGGGTTCTCCACTGCAGTTCATTTTTTATAGTGGGAGCCAAAATAATGTCATCTCAATAGAGGTTGTAAAGTGGTTGGGCCTATTGACCACACCACACCCACAACCATATACCATCAAGTGGCTCCACCAAGGATGAGATCTCTTTGTCATACAACAATATCGCCTTACCTATAACATCAAGCCCTTCATAGAAAATATACTATGTGATGTTTCTCATCTTGAAGTTTTTCATGTTTTATTAGGAAAACCATATTTATGGACGCGTCATGCATTGTATGAGTCTAGGCCTCCAACTGTTATGATTAATATGGGAAGGAAACTATACATGATACTGGAGGTAGCCCCTCCTACCACCATCTCTTTAATCTCTGCTAAGCAATGCAGTAAGATCATCTCCTAGGCCAGGAAATTTGTTTTCTTTCTAATTCATTCTCAAAGTAAGGGGAAGATTGTGGCCACATCCATAGCCCATGGAAATGGTCCCTCTGCGTAGCAAAAATAATTTGATAAGGTCACGAAATAATAGAGGGAGATCTTCTCCTCATCCACAAGAGTATCATTACACTATCAGGTCAAACACTCAATCAGTACAACTCCCAGAGCTCCTATACCCAATGGGTCAATATACCACCACTCCCTTAGGGAAAATGATGAAATAAAGTGAAATATCCATGAGATGCTAAAAAAATATCACATTTTACCAATATCGACATTTTGAGGGAGCTCAATTGTACTCGTACATAAGAAGGACAAGACCTAGAGACCCTGCATTGATTATCGAGCACTGAATAAAATCACTACTAGGAATAGGTACCTGATCCCATGGATTGATTACCTTCTTGACCAAATCAATGGGGCCAAGTACTTCAACAAGATTGATTTGAAGTATGGATATCACTAAGTTCCAATATATCCCACAGATGTATGTAAGATTGCCTTCAAATCCAAGAGGGTCTTTTTGAGTGGTTGGTCATGCCCTTCAGTTTGAAAAACCCCCCTGCAAATTTTATGAGGTTGATGGATGACATATTGTGGCCTTTCACCAACTCATTCATAGTTTTATATCTAAATGACATCCTCATCTTCAACAAGAGTGGGAAATCTATGTGGAACCCCAATCTATATGCCAACCTCGAGAAGTGCTCCTTTGTCATGGACTAGGTCCAATATTTGGGATACATAATTGACGAGCAAGGCATGCATGTGGATCTGGATAAGATCAAAGTCATTTAGGATTAGACTATGAAAAAGCTTCACAACTTCTTTGGCCTTGCTAATTTATGCTAGAGATTTGTGTTGGGGTTGTCTCATATTACTTGGCCCTTGAGTCAAGTTACCAAGGGCAGAGAAAAACCACAGTTTTTTTTTGTCCGAGGCACAACAAAATGCATTCGTTGAACTAAAGCACCACCTTTGCTCTGCACCAATCCTCACCTTTCCATACCTACAACAACTATTTGATATTGAGATAAATGCCTCAGATTATGATATTGGTGCAGTCCTCACTTAACAAAGGTACCTGGTGGCCTATCATAGTGAGACACTCTTTCATAATGTTCATAGGTACCCCACCTATGATAAGGTGATGTACTATATTGTGAAGGCTTGCTGACAATGTAAGAATTATATTCTGGGGAAGGAGATAATCATCCACACAGATCACTAGAATCTTCAATTTATGTAGACATAGGGGATGTTTTAGAATGATCACCATCAGAAATGGTCCACGTACCTACAAAAATTTCATTTGAACATAAAGTACAAGAAGATAAGCACCAATCATGTTGTAGACTGCCTTAGTCAACCCTCAATCATGGTATTGAGTAAAATTCTCAACTCCTGTGGGCACGAGACCTCTGGATGACCAAAACTATATGAAAGTAACTCAAAGTTTTCTACCACCTACAAGACATTAATGGATGGAAAGCCAATTATAGACTTCCACCTTCAAGATGGACTGGTGTGCTATCTGGGACATCTTAGTGTTCCTTCAAGCGAGAGTCCCAAGATGATTTTGGAGGTACATTGCAACAGGTTTGTATGAAATTTTAGTGTTGAGAATATAATGCAATACTGGAGAAATGATTTTATTGGACAAAAATTTTATGCAATGTTGGAAAATATATCAAATCTTGTACTTCCCGTACCGTCGGCAAGATAACCATTAAGAAGAAAATTCTATACACTCCCCTTCCTACTCTTAGTCGACATTGGGAATCCATCTCCATGGAATATATTTCTGGCCACTCTTTTACAAAGCATGGTAATGACTATGTATTTGTAATCGTTGATATATTTTATAAGATGGATATATTGATGGCCTACAATAATGGAATAACAATAGAAGACACTGCCAAAATCTTCCTCAAATGAGTGTGGGTTCATTTTTTTATTCCAAAGACCATTATATCAGATTGGGATAGCAATTTCTTGAGCATATTTCGGTCGAGCCTCTAGTTGTTGTTGGAAACTAAGCTCACCAAGTCAACTTCATTCCATCTGCAGACTAATTTCCACACAGAGGTTGTCAGCAATATGATAGTGTACATAATACAAATGTGCAAATCTAATCATCCATAAACATTGGATGAGAGTCTTCCCTATGTGAAACATAGCTATAATATCTCTCAGTAGTTTGGTTGGTCACAACCCCTTTTAAGTGGGCATGGGATTTCATCCATTGTGACCCATTGATGTCGCAATGCCTCCTGTGACTGCACAAGAAAAATATGCACATGTTCAGTCTGAAGCTGATAAATCCACTAGATTTATTGAATGCATCCAACACATCTACCAATAGGGTCATGATATCCTGGATAAATCCAATGCCAAGTACAAACAACATCATGATCAACATAAGGTTCCACTTAAGTTTCAAGTGGGTAACAAATTTTGGTTACATTTGTAGAAGGAACACCTTACTGGAGCCCATCGGAAGCTTCAACTACTCTGATATGGGCCTTACACCATCACCAAGGCTATGGGTGACAATGTTTTCTAACTCAACATTCCACCATTCCTTGGCCTACACTGAATGTTCAATGTGGACCACTTTTGACCATAATTTCTACCATTAATAAATGTTAGAGTCAGTTTTTCAGTGATCAAAGATAACTCTTTTGAGATTTTTTCCATTAGGTCATTAGTCAATTTTTTTTCTTTTCCAGTTAGTCTTCAACAATCATTTTGGTCAATGAAAAAGTCCTATCATGATATGATGCTCCTTCATATTATTTCATTTCCATTCAAAGTTCTAAAGTCATGTCATTCCATCTCATATAGGTCAAGTCTAGGGTAAAAAATTCCCATGGAAAAAATCTTTAATTTTTCACTAAAATAAGGCAGCCAAACCTCCATCTCATCCATAAAGTTATAGTTGAAGGAGTAAACCAGTTTCCATAGTCTGAAATAAACTTTGCATGTCATAATTCCAGATTCTGTTGCTGTATTTGAGAAAAAATGAAGACCTTTTCAGAAGAAAGTTATTTTTGAAATTGCATGCTTATCAAATTTTTATCTTTAATATTTCGAAAATTCACCCTTAAGACCATAGGATTTAAAACTTATGCATTATTCTCCATTAGTGTTATTCTCCACTACCCATGTGACACGTTACATTCCCTTACTCGTCAATCATCCATGTCACATTGTCTTCATCATACCCCTACCCCACCATTTATTAAAACTTTTTTTGTATGTTAAATACCCCACACCTCATCGATCATCCATCACATCCCGATCACATCTGATGGCCCACATGTGACTTCGGTCCCCCCTCATCGTCCGAAACTTAATGTCAGGGCAGGGGGGGAGGGGTTTGAAAAGGGTGGTTTTAAAGCCTGACCCCACCGCTACGTGTCAAAACCATACGATTTAGCACCCCCACCCCCCCCCCGCATGAAACCGCTTACCTCCAAGATACCCCTCCAAAATCCCGCTTATCCGCCATATCAAACCACTGCTCCACCCACCAGTTATGTTATGCCAATGTGGACTGTCGATTTTCCAATCAAATTAATTCTCGCATTTCCATAACTGTTATCCAATTAATTTAATTTCTAACCATTAGGCAACATACCCACACCCTTTTCAAACGAGAATTAAACCAATTATCCATGCATTCATCACTAAACACTTGTTTTCAAATTTTATTCTCCTTTTCAATTTGCTCTGCACAAGATTACAAATTAATATCTATTGACCATAACTTTGGAGATCAACCTTGCCACTCTTTAAAGCCTTCCTTTGCAGTTGTTCACATTCTTTCGATTTTCATAGCTTCTCCTCAGTCTCGACCTCTGTTTTTCATCAGAAAATTCTTGTTTCTGCCATTTCAACATAACCAATCATGCCTCCAAAGAATAAAGGACCAGAAGAACCAATAAGTTTGTTATTACACCCTCTAGTTGACATTCATCACATACCATTAGCATAAAAATACCACAAAATCCATGAAACTCTTTGTGACCTTAAGCTTTTTGAATTATACTATTGGTTGGAAGATAAATTCTTAGATAAATCTAATGATATAGGACTTTGGGATTCTAATATTCCACATTTTATCTTTCATCACAACCATAGTGCTCCAAAATTTGTTAGAAGATGCCAAGCTTGGTATATGCCCAACCACAGAGCTATTACTGCTCCAACAGGAGATATTTTAGTGACCATCACTACCCAAACCATTGAACAAATTATGAAAGCCCCAACCACAGAGAATGCCGCACCATTTTCCCAAGAAGCCTTGATTGAAATATATCAGAAGTTATATTTTTCAAAGATATCTCAAACTCTTGAGTTTTTTATGACTGAAAATGATCCATTACCCAAGAAAAACCCTCCATTCGCATCATCCATTTTCCTAAAAGATCCAAACAGATCATCACACTTATTTCCTACCTTCATGGTTATTATTCAAACCAATGGTTAGATGAAGCCATCATAGGATTCATGTCCATATTCTCCACAAATTACAAACCCTCCATCATTTTCAATTTCAGTCAATTCATTGTAGATTTATCCATGATCAGTTTACTAAACTCACAACTGAAGAGGTTTTCAGTTATGCCTCTATGTTAGTTTACTTCTTCTTATATTCTCAGGGAGACAAATTCAAGTTTTCCTTACAAAATTTGGATGAAGAAGGAAATCGATAGTCAATCATTTTCTGGACTTCATTAGTCATGAAGGAACAAAAAGAATATTCTATAAGAAATTTTTAGAAATGTTTCTTCATCCAACACTCAGTTTATTGAATAGCACTACAAAGCCCAATATTAACGAAGAAATCAGAAAGGTATTGCAGTTTTTCAGATCAAGCAAGAATAGGGGATTGGTATATTTATCAAAACTATACAAAACTTATATTTTATTGTTGTGATCTTCCCCCTTATAAGCTGCAAAAATTCATCCCAATGAGTATTTTTGCATTAGATTACATTAGAAAAATGCTCAATGTTGATGAAGTGCATTTTGTCTCTGCTAAAAGGAAATCACAATTAAAAATCAAAACACAGATAGGACCTTTTATCTGTAATAGCAGGACAATAGGAGAGGACTGAAGATATTGTTGAAACATATGAAGTTTAGTCCAAGTTTCACATGGTCTTATGATCTAGTTGGTGTCATTTCTAAACTGAGGATAGAGAATAAATATACACCTTATTTTCATACACCTAGACCAGAGATTGAAAAATACATGAATCAACTTGAATGGATTGAAGGTACTTTACAGGATGCTTAAGAAAAAACACTGTCTACATCCGCATTACAGACTCCTATTACATAGGAAAGAGCAGGGAAAGGAGTTAGAGAAGATCAATCATCTCCAATGACTCATTCATCCAACAAAGAGTTTAAAATTCATTACAGGAAGAAGATAAAGCTTAATCCAAAGGTCAATCCTAGCAAGGAGTTAGAGAAAGAATTAATTATTAGTACTGCAGAGACACCACCTTCCACACCTGAAGGTGATAAAAGTACTTCTACTACTACTACTTCTACAGTTTCTAAAGATCAAAATTCAACAACTTTTCAAGATCAACAGAAAGCCATTCAGACTATTACAGTTGCTACAGGGGAGAAGGAGAAGACTGTCTTTGACACCTTCAGAGAGATCAAGATGAAGTATGAAATGTTAAAAACCATTGCATATAATCAATTTTGGAAACGAACTCCCAACTCTCAGAGCAATTTTCTCTCATCTTCTGACACAGAAAAGGGAAAAATGTAGTTTTCTTTTCTTCAAGCACAAATTCCATAGCCAAAATTGGAAGCATATTACAAAAATACAACATTTGAGTTTGATACAAAACAGATTCATCCAATAGATCAAATGGAGCTACACAAGAAAACTGGTGAGATGATTTTATCAACTCTCACTAACACTGCTATGAATTTATCAAAACTACAGGTTTCATTGGAAAATGTTCAATCACAGTTGAAAATGGAGAAGGTGTCTTCATTTACAAAGGAAGAATCAAAACTCTAGAAAAATTAGTGATTAAAATTGGATATGATCCTTACAATGTCAATGCAATAGAAGAAATCATCAAGAAGAAAAATGTTGGCATAACAGTATTGAGGAAACAATTGAATATTCCAGCCCCAAAAGATCCTTTCGCAAAAGATATTGAAGAGACTAAATCTCAAAAGAAAAAAATGATGAAATTGATTATGGATCAGAATGCTCAAATAAAGTAGATGGAATCAGTGTTAGAAAAAATGATAAAGGAAAAATAACTAGATGCAAAAGCATCAAAGGTTCCTTTAGAAGCAGTCCCCCTTGCAGTCATCCCTATAGCCACACCTTCTACAACAAGTACTGCATATGGAGCTGAGAAGCTCAGCAAAGCAGTTTAGAATATTTCCATTCAAGAAGAGGAGATAAAGAAATTACAAGATCAGGTAAAATTGTTGCAATTTTCGAAATCTAATGCTGAAAGTTCACATGCAGCTGAAGCATAGAGAGCCAAAAATTTAATTGAGAGGTTGCAGAAAGCGCAAAAAGAATCAACCATTGGGAATACTCTAGGCCAAGTAAAAGAGATAATTTGGGCAGACATTATATTGGGCCAAGTATACATATCATATTTGAGAAAAAGGAGCTGGTACAGAAAGAAAATGAGGCTATTACAAAAATCAAAGCATAAATGGGAGACAAGAATGCAATAGAAAACAACATCATTAAGTTTTTGAATGCAAAAAACATGTATGATCTGGATGATTTGGGCATAGATGATAGAACATAAACAATCCTGGAAGTGAAGAAAGTGCTCATAAAGAAGAATTTGATTCTTTAGCTTGAGGAAAATTGTCATGGTCTGGAGGTCACAGTTCATAGATTTTTCATCAGAACAGAACCTTTAACATAGAAATGGTTTCCTTATCTGCTCATGATTAATGATAAATTAATGACCAAAGAGGATTATTGAAGAAGATTGAAGGAAATTTCCAGATATATTGCCAAGTTTTCAAATATCAAAGGCATGTTGACAGGAAGGGCACTATTGGGAACCCTGAGTAATGACATTTATATTCAGTATGAGGTCAAACATTTTTTTTCTGTTGAGGCCCACCTTTGCTAAATACACTGAAGAAAATGAATTTTACTGTAAGGTAATGAAATTGGTCATCCCTGATGAATAACACTGGGAAAAACTGTGCGAATTTTAGGAGTAATTAGGTAAAAGAGAAAATTAAAAAGCTCTGCCAGATCATCAGTCAACTAACAGCCAATGTAGCCCACAATTATCTCCTTCAACAAAAGTTTTCAGTTAGAGCAACACCAATACAACAAATTGAATTTATTTCCATGATGCAGTTAGAATTTAGTTAGAAAATAAAGTGCTATCTGTTATGATAGCATTTAATGTAATTGTTGTAATTTTGATTTTCTATAAAGACTTCGTTGTACGAAGTATTACTATTGGATAATCAAGTTTTTGAGACTCTGTGTATTACTGTGGAGTAATTATTAATGAAATCAAAGGAGTTGCAACAAATTTTTTGAGATTCATGTGGAATTTCTTTTGAGCACTATTCTTTCTCTATTATTTCATTTCCATTCCATTTTCTGTGTAAAAATATTATCAATTTATAAATAGAGATCAGTTATATGTTTTGTTTATTAATATTTCCACAATGTGTCTTTTCTTCTGATGAATGAATTCAGTAAAATTCTCATTCAGACCCCTGCCTTTTTCTACCACTATACATAAATGACGAATTAATTGTGCTCAAATATTTTTCCTATCTTGCCTTACTTTTTTCTCTATAATTCAGAGTTTGAAATGATTTTTAGTTTCACTAAACATAATTTTTTATCTAGCAAACAAACTATCAAACAAATTTTAAAACATATTAACTCATATCTAGCCTAAAATTTGGTGCTAAGCCTAAAATTGAATATTTAAAAGTGACACAGAGAAAGCCCTCTCTGGTTAGGTAGGGCTAGCTACCTAGCTAAAACTTGGTTTGTGGTTACCTTTACTCTCTCCTATTTTCAGCCTAGGAATTTGGGGAGAGTGATAACATTTTTGGCGTTGTTGCCAGGGAACTATTGTTAAATATTCCCTGGGAAATTTTTTCTGAACAGATTGAAGTCAAAACCTGAGCCAAAGCATATAATTCAAATCTTAAGTTGGCTCCCAAAAGATATATTAGGTCAAACCCTGACCCTAATCCATCACCACTAGTATACAATCTTGAAAGTATTTTGAGAAAATAGAAGACTGAGTCTCGACAATCAGGAAAAGTTTTTCCTCCGCTGATTAAATCAAATTCCCTGCCTACGAGGTTTGTCTCAGAAGATTTGTCTTTCTCTCCACAATCTGAAAAATATTTAATTAGAACCAACGCTGAAAATTTCCTCTCAGAAGCTACTTTTTACCCTTTGGAATTTGAGTCTTTTACACCATTTTTTGAAACCTTTGAGTCTGAAACTGATACTGAAGTTTGGTCCAATTTCCATAAACTCAAAGGCTTAGTAGATAAATTTCAAGAAACCTCTAAAAAGGCCTATTTTCAATATAAACAATAGGCTTTTGGTACATCTTTTACCTCACCATCTCATACAACTACATCATTTATTCCTCCTTTCATTCCATCTTTACCTTTGCAAAATTTTATTCAATCCACACCACAATTCACACCTCCACCACCTCCTCCATTAACGATGACTAAATTTTCTCCACTAATTCTACCAGGTCAACTTACTTCTCTACCTCAAAATTATGGTCAGAATATGCCTCTCTTTAATGGAACATCAGAAATCACAGCCTATCAACATGTGGCTAAAGTAACTGATTTTATAGATCTTGAAGAAGTAGATAATGATGATGCTAATATGTGTATTATTGCTCAAAGTTTTTCTAGAGAAGTAAAGAAATGGTTTCTCTCTCTTGGAGATGGTACAATTGGTACCTCACAACAGCTAATTTATTTATTCATGGAAAAATGGGAAGAGAAGAAAAATCTGTTTCAAATCCTAGCTGAATATAATGCACTAAAAAGGAATACGAATGAGTCTATCCAAGAAATCATAACTAGATTTAACAAGATATATGATTCAATTCCTGATAATATAAAACCACCCCTAGGCTTTTCCTTACTCAATTATCCTGATGGTTTTGACCCTGACATGGCCTATCAACTGAGGGAGAGAAACCCATCAACTTTGGAAGAAATGCAAAGAAATGCAGTGAGTGTAGAGGCAAATCTGATTATTAAAAATTATAATGTAAAAATAGAGAAACAAGTCACAATAAAAGAAGAAACATCCACTTCATTAGAAGGAAAAATTGATACTTTGATTACAGCCATGGAGAAAATGATGGATAAGATGTCTAGTGCTGATCAACAAGCTGAACCTTTTATAAGAAATCCCAATCGTAGGGGTCAAAATCAACAACCCCAATACGAGATTAAATAAAGGGAACAAACGGGTCAGGATCCACAAAATCAATATCAAGTTCTGACACCATTCCAATATAATTATACTGAAGGCCCTGATGAATATGATGAAGAATAAATTCCCAGGGAAAACCATTTATTTGAGGAAAATCAACAACCTTTCTTCCTCACTAAAGAAGATGAATATTCTGTAGAAATTTGTGCATCAGAAAACCAAAAATATGCCATCTCAAATGAATATTTGATGTGCACTGAAAATTATCAGAGAGGATATCAAAATTCCCTCACTCAAGTTCAAAGGAAGTAGTGTTTGAGGAGTAGAAATGTTACCCTAATTGCAAATCAAAAGAAACAGAGCTCTCAAACCAATAATCAGCAAAAAGAAGCTAATGCACCAAAAAAAAACAAATGAGAAACACTTGTTGCTTCTACTTCTCCTAAAGCTAATGAATCATCCACCAACAATCAAAGAAAAGATCAAGAATTTCAAGAAGGAGGACAAAAATATTCTTCGTCCAAAGAACTTCTTGAAAATAAAGACACATCACTAAAAGAGGTAGATAAACATCCTGCTAATTTTTCCCTTGAAAATGAAATTTCCAAACTGAATGTTTCTATTCCTTTGAATGAGATAATGAAGAATGATCAGTATAAGTTTCAAGTTACTAAGCTGATTAGAGTTGTTCAAACATCTGATATGGTTAACTTGAGTGATGATCATCTTGAGCTTCTTTTTGGTCCTGATGTTGATGGAAAATCAGAAGATAATGAAGTTCCTCTCTTTTAATTAAGTCTCAAGATCCATGATTTCATTCTTGATAATGAAATGCTTGAATCTGGAGCATCCCACAACCTCATGCCTAAAGACATTATATAAAAATTAGGACTATACATCACAAGACCTTATCATGATCTCTATTCATTTAATTCAAGGACGGTGAAATGTCTAGGTCTTATCAAGGATTTAGTGGTATCATTAGAACAAACTACAACGAAGAATTTCCTCATGGATGTTGTTGTGGCTGACATCCAACCTAGGTATGGAATGCTACTTTCTAGATCATGGGGAGAAAAGCTTAGAGGAACTTTGCAGCTTGACTTTTCATATGCAACAATTCCTATCTTTGGACAATTCAGAAAACTTTACAGAGAAAGTAAGATGAAGTATATGACCAGTACCAGATAAAAGACTAACAATCATCCCATTCATGTTGTACATACAAACCTATAATCCTTTATTTTATTCAATGAAGGATGCTCACCATCCTCAGAGTTTTTTATTGAAGAAAAATCAAAAAACCAAAAATATTTAGATTCTGTTTTAGAATTGGTAGAGACAAAATTTTGTAAGATAGTGCCAAAAAATTTGGAATTGAAGACACCTCCTCAAGAAGAAAATAATAAAACAATAGAAAAAATATAAATTTTGAATACATCAGAGGCATCTCAAACAGAAAACAAAAATCAGTTATCTATGATTTACACCTTCCAGATGAAGAAAATAGTCTTTGGACTATGGATTTTGATGGAGCCATGGGAAAATAAGGTGTTGGCATTGTAATATGGATTCAAAACCAAATTAATCAATCAATTGATATCCCTCAAAATGTTAGAATTTCTTCTTTTAAACTATCATTTGACTGCACAAATAATGAAGCTGAATATGAAGCCTTAATTGCTGGCCTAACTTTTTTGAAAAAGCTTGGTGCAAATTAAATTTCTGTATATGGCGACTCCGAGTTAGTTATAAATCAAGTCAAAGGAGAGTACCAAGCCAAACATCCCAGAATGAGAGCTTACCGAAATGCAATCCTAGATATCCTTAAAAAATTTCTTGAATATACTATGTCATTAATTCCTAGAAACATCAATGTTATTGCTGATTATCTTGCTACTTCTGCTACTATGTTCAAAATTCCTTTGTATCCAAAAAAAAAATATGAAATAAATGTCAAACATCACCCTTTTGTCCTTGACAATATTCAATATTGGCAAGTGTTTCAAAATGATGAGAAAATCAATAACTTCTTGCAGACAGAAGAAGAATTCATTAATGCCCAAATAGATGACCAAGAAATTCATGCTACAGAGATGCAAGTACTACAACTTAAGGATAATTATATTCCAAGAGTTTTGGTACCTTTAAAAGAAATTTTTAATCAAGGTGATGTTGCAAGGAAGCCTACTATGTCACCAATAGAGGTGGGAGCGGAAGATCTAAATCTTGGCACTTCAAAAAAGAAAAAGATGGTGCAGATTTCAAAATCCTTGAGTCTAGAAATGAAAGCTAAGTATGCATTACTTATGTCTCAATTTTTAGATGTATTTTCTTGGGAATTTTCATATTTGAAGGTCTATGATAAAAGCATTATTCAACACGCTATTCCTTTGAAGCCAGATCAAAAACCATTTCGCCAGAAGCATAGAAGGATGAATCCTAAATTGCTGCCTTTTATTCAGAAGGAATTAAATATATCATTCACTGCTAGAATACTAGTTCCTATTCATTTCTTAGACTGGATGTCTAATTTAGTACCTGTGAGAAAGAAAATAGGAGAAATTAGATTGTGCATTGATTTTCGAAATCTGAACAAAGTGTCCTTAAAATAAAATTATCTACTACCAAAAATGGATCACATTCTACAAAGGGTATTTGGATCATCTAGACTTTCTTTGTTAGATGGATACTCAAGATACAATCAAGTTCTTGTCCACCCAGATGATCAAGAAAAGACAACTTTCACCACACCTTGGGGTACTTTCATGTATGCCAAAATTCCTTTTGGTTTGAATAATGCATGGGAAACTTTTCAAAGAGCAATGGAAATTTCTTTTGCCAATGAAAAGGATCCGTTTTAAGTTATCTACCTTGATGATATCACTGTTTTCTCAAAGAATGATGAACACCATTTGCAACATTAAAGACAGTCTTTCAAAAGTGCAGAAATTTTGGTATTTCATTAAATCCAAAGAAGATTCTCTTTGCTATCGAGGAAGGTAAATTTCCAGGGCATATTATATATAAATATGGCATAAAAGTATATCCTTCAAGGATTGAAGCAATTTTGAACTTATATTATCCAAGGATCAAAAAGGAGATTCAATCTTTCAATGGTAAAATTAACTTTATGAGAAGATTTGAGGCAGATTACTGATATGTTGAAGAAAGATACTGAAGTAAAATGGTTTGAAGAAGAAAATAAGTCATTGAATCAAGTCAAGTTAGATCTATCTCATGCTCCTATTCTCATTAGCCCAGACTATACACTTGATTTTATAATATTCTCATTTTCTTCAGAGCATACACTTGTTGTTGTTTTAATGCAAAAGAAAAATCAAAATATAGAACAACCTATAGCTTTATTTAGCAAGCCAATAATAGATGCTACTTTAAAGTACACTATCATTGAGAAAAAATCTTTAGCATTATTCAAAGCATTGAAATATTTTATAGTGTACATTTACATTCCCATGTCATTGCTTATGTGCCAAATGTTGTTGTTAAAGAAGTAATCACATAGAATGATCCAAAAGGTCGTAGAGGAAAATGGATTGCAGCCTTGCTAGAGTATGATTTGGAGATTAAGCCCACAAAATTATTCAAAGGACAAGGCCTAACAAAGTTGATAGCAAATTCTAATCTTCATATCTTAGACAGAAACTTCATTGCTGCACTGTCTGATGAAAAAATTGCTGAAACATTACTTGAGAGAGCTAAAATATTTTCTTTATCTCCTTGGTATGATGATATTGTATATATTCTGCAACATTTGAATCATCCTCCTGGAATGCTAAGTAGTAAAGAAAGACCATTGAAGTTAAAAGCACTGAAATACTACATTTTGAATGGTTTCCTATACTAGAAAGATCCTGGTGGAATATTGCTGAACTGTTTAGTTGAAGGTGAAGTTGAGAAAGTCATGATAGATTTCCATAAGGGTGACCATGGAGGTCATCTCTATTGGAAAACCACAAAAAACAAAATTTTGAGAGAAGTTTTCTATTGGACTACCTTTTTTTCTGATGTTTACAAAACACTTAATAACTTTCATGAGTGTCAGATATATCAAGGAAAAAGGAAACTTTTACCTTTGCCTCTTAAACCAATTGAAGTTCAAGCACCATTCTAGCAATAGGGACTTGATTTTATTGGTGAAATTTGTCCTCCATATTCAGATCAACACAAATGGATTCTCATTGCTACAGATTATTTTACCAAATGGATTGCGGCTATTCCCACTAGGCAAGAAATTGATTCTGTTATCATTTAGTTTCTTGAAAATAATATAATGTCTTGATTGGGCTGTCCTTACAAGATTATCAATGATAATGTAGCTTCTTTAAAATCCAAGAAGATGATTGATTTTTGTGATAAATATCACATTATACTTAGTCATTCTATTGCATATTATCCTCAAGAAATGGGCTTGCAGAATCATCTAATAATTATTTGGTGAATATTATCAAAGAGATGTTACTGGAAAATAAAAGGAATTGGCACCAGAAACTTACAAATTCTCTGTGGGCTGATAGAGTGAGCACAAAAATATCAATTAACATGTCTACATTTCAGCTTGTTTATGGAATTGACACTATTTTCCCTTCTTATTTGGATGTTCCAGTAATGAAAATTTTGCAGGAGGTTGATAGTGAGCCTAATGACATTCAAAGAAGGACCAACCAGATGATACATTTGAAAAAATAAAGAGATGAAGTTTACAACAATACTTCAAAGTTGCATGACAAAATTTAATATATTTTTGACAGAAAAACAAAGGCTGATGACCTCAATATTGGAGATATTGTTCTAAGATGGGATGCCAGAAATGAAGATAAGGGCAAGCATGGGAAATTTGACAATATTTGGAAAGGACCTTACAAGATTGTAGCATTCAGATTAAACAAAGAATTTTTACTAGAAGATCTTGAAGGGCAGGAAGTGGTGGGAGGACCTATCAATGGTAGGTTTCTAAAGCATTATCTTTCTTGAAATCCTGAGAAAGAAATTCATTATCATTGTATATACAAGTTTTCATTTGATGCTTAAAAAATAAGAGAGTTTTTGCAATAGTTTGAAGCCTGAGGAGAAGGCCATGAGACTTCTGCAAATATTTCATGTTTTCTTTTAAAAAGTTCACAAGTTTTAGTCTCTTGTCAAGTCAGAGTCGAGTCAGTTGTTTTTAGTCAATTTTTTTAGTTTGTTTCAGTTTTTTCAATGTCCAATTGACTCCATGGCCCAATGGTAAGGCTACTTTATCTATGGTGTTCTTGACACCTCCTGAAGAAGCTGCCATCCCCAACTGGAGCCAATGTTAGAGTCAGTTTTTCAATGATCAAAGATAGCTCTTTTGAGAGTTTTTCCATCAGGTAATTAGTCAATTTTTTTTTTCTTTTTCAGTTAGTCTTCAATAATAATTTTGGTCACTAAACAATTCCTATCATGATATGATGCTCCTTCATATTATTTCATTTCCATTCAGAGGTCTAAAGTCATGTCATTCCATCTCATATAGGTCTAGTCTAGGGTCAAAACTTCCCATGGAAAAAAATATTTAATTTTCCACTAAAATAAGGCAGTCAAACCTCCATCTCATCCATAAAGGTATAGTTGAAGGAGTAAACTAGTTTCCATAGTCCGAAATAAACTCTGCATGTCATAAGAATTCCATATTCTGTAGCTGTATTTGAGAAAAAATGAAGAGCTTTGTAGAAGAAAGTTATTTTCGAAATATCATGCTTATTAAAGTTTTATCTTTAATATTTAGAAAACTCACCCTTAAGACCATATGATTTAAATCTTATGCATTATTCTTCACTACCGTTATTCTCCACTAATCATGTGACATGTTACATTCCTTTACTCGTCAGTCATCCATGCCACATCACCTTAATCATACCCCTACCCCACCATTTATTAAAACTATGATGTATGTTAAATACCCCACACCTCATCGATCATCCATCGCATCCCGTCACATCCGACAACCCACATGTGACTTCGGTCCCCCCTCATCATCTGAAACTTAACGTCGGGGGGGTGGTGGTCCGAAAAGGGTGGTTTTAAATCCTGACCCCACTATTACGTGTCAAAACCATATGATTTCGTACCCCCCTGCATGAAACTTCTTACCGCCAAGCTACCCCTCTGAAATCCTTCTTATTCACCATATCAAACCATTGCTCCACCCACTAGTTACGTTATGCCAACATGGACTGTCGACTGTCCAATTAACTTAATTCTCACCTTTCCATAACCGTTAGCCAATTAATTTAATTGTTAACCATTAGGAAACGTACCCATGCCCTTTTCAAACAAGAATTGAACCAATTATCCATAAATTCATCACTAAACACTTGTTTTCAACTTTTATTCTTCTTTTTAATCTTCTCTGCACAGGATTAAAAATTTACAGCTATTGACCATAACTCCAGAGATCAACCTTGCCACTATTTAAAGCCTTCTAGAACTCTATATATCAACCTTGCCACTGTTTACAACCTTCCTTTGCAACTGTTCACATTATTTTGATTTGCAGAGCTTCTCCTTAGTCTCGACCTATGTTTTTCACCAGAAAAAAATTTTTTCCACCATTTCAACAAAGCCAATCATGCCTCCAAAGAATAAAGGACCAAAAGAATGAGTAAGTTTTTTATTACACCCACCATTTGACTTTCATCACATACCATTAGTAGAAAGATACCACAAAATCCATGAAACTCTTTGTGACCTTGAGCTTTTTGAATTATACTGCTGGTTGGAAGATAAATTCTTAGATAAATATGATGATATAGGACTATGGGATTCTAATCCTCCAAATTTTATATTTCCTCACATCCATAGTGCTCCAGAATTTGTTAGAAGATGCCAATCTTGGTATATGCCCAACCAAAGATTTATTATTGCTCCAACAAGAGATATTTTAGTGACCATCACTTCCCAAACCATTGAAAAAATGATGCAAGCCCCAACCAAAGAGAATGCCACACCATTTTCCCAAGAAGCCTTGATTGAAATATATCAGAAGTTATATTTTGCAAAGAGAGCTAAAACCCTTGAGCTGTTTATGACTGAAAATGATCCATTACCTAAGAAAAACCCTCCATTTCCATCATCCATTTTCCCTAAAATATCCAAACATATCATCACAGTCATTTCCTACCTTATTGGTTATTATTCATACCAATGGGTAGATGAAGCCATCATAGGATTCATGTCCATATTCTCCACATATTCAAAACCCTCCATCATTTTCAATTTTAGTCAATTCATTGCAGATTCTATCCATGATCAATTTGTTAAATTCACAACTAAATAAGTTTTCAGATATGCCTCTGTGTTAGTTTACTTGTTCTTATATTCTCAGGGAGATAAATTTAACTTTTCCTTACAGAAATTTGATGAAGAAGGAAATCAACAATCAGTCATTTACTGGAATTCATTAGTCGTGAAGGAACAAAAAGAGTATTCATATAAGCAATTTGTAGAAATTTTTCTTCATCCAACACTTAGTTTATTTAATAGCAATACAGAGCCCAATATTAATGAATAAATGAGAAAGGTATCGCAGTTTTAAGATCATGCAAGAATAGGGGATTGGTATCTTTATCAAACTATACATAACTCAGAGTTTATGGCTGTGAGATTCCCCCTTATAAGCTGCCAAAATTCCTCCCAATGAGGATTTTTTCATTATACATTAGACAAATGCTCAATGCTAATGAAGTGAATTTTGTCTCTTCTAAAAATAAATCACAATTCAAAATCAAAACACAGATATGATCTTTTATCTATAATAGCAGCACATCATGGGAGGAAGCAAATAAATTGTTGAAACAGATTCAGTTTAGTCCAAGTTTCACATGGTCTTATGATCCAGTTGGTGTCATTTATAAACTGAGGGTAGAGAATAAATCTACAGCTTATTTTTATACACCTAGACCAGAGATTGAAAAATACTTGAATCAGCTTGAATGGATTGAAGGTACTTTATAGGAGGCTAAAGAAAAAAAAATGTCTACATCAACATTACAAACTCCTATTGCACAAGAAAGAGTATGGAAAAGAGTTAGAGAATATTATTCATCTCCAATGACTGATTCATTGAGAAAAGAGTTTAATATTCATTACAGGAAGAAGAAAAAGCTTAATCCAAAGGTCAATCCTAGCAAGGAGTCATAGAAAGAAGTGATTATTATTACTGAAGAGACACATTCTTCCACATAGTTAGGTGATCAAAGTAATTCTACTACTCCTACTACTTCTACAGTTTCTAAAGATCAGCAATCAACAGCTTCTCAAGATCAATAGAAATCCATTCAGACTAGTACAATTTCTACAAGGGAGAAAGATAAGACTATCTTTGACACCTTTAGAGAGATCAAGATGAGGAACGAAATGTTAAAAAATAGTACATATAATCAATTTTGGAAGAAAACTCCTAACTCTCAGAGTAGGTTGCTCTCCAATTTTGACACAGAAAAGGGAAAACTGCAGTTTTATTTTCTTCAAGCACAAATTCCACAGCCAAAATCAGAAGAAGATTACAAAAAGAAAACATTTTAGTTTGATAAAAAATAGATTCATCCAATAGATCAAATGGAGCTACACAAGCAAACTGGTGAGATGATTTCATCAACTCTCACTAACACTGCTATGAATTTATCAAAACTACAGGTTTCATTGGCAAATGTTCAATCATAGCTGAAAATGGAGAAGGTGTCTTCATTTGAAAAGGACACAAGAATAAAAAAATCTAGAAGACTTGGTGATTAAAATTGGATATGATCCTTCAAATGTCAATGCAATATAATAAATCATCACAAAGTAAAATGTTGACATAGCAGCATTGAGGAAACAATTGAAGATTACAACCACATAATATCCTTTGGAAAAATATATTAAAGAGACGGAATCTCATAAGACATAAATGATGAAATTGATCATGGAGTAGAATGCTCAAATAAAGCATATGGAATCAGAGTTATAAAAAACGATAAAGGAAAAATAACTAGAAAAAAAAGCATCAAAGGTTCCTTTAGAAGCAGTCCCCCTTGCAGTGATACCTATAGCTACACCTTCTACAAAAAGTACTGTAGATGGAGTTGAGCAGCTCACCAAAGAAGTTCAGAATATGTCCATTTAAGAATAGGAGATAAAGAAATTATGGGATCAAGTAAAATTGTTGAAATTTCAGAAATCTAATGCTGAAAGTTCACATGCATTTGATGCATAGAGAGCCAAAAAGTTAATTGAGAGGTTGCAGAAAGTGAAAAAAGAATTAGCCATTGGGAATACTCTAGGCCAAGTAAAAGAGATAATTTGGGTAGACAACATGGAATCTTTAAATGAGATTTGGCCAAGTATACACATCATATTTGAGCAAAAGAAGCTGATACAGAAATAAAATGAGGCTATTACAACAATCAAAGGACAACTGGGAGACAAGCCTGCAATAGCAAACAACATCATCAAGTTTCTGAATGAAAAAAAGAAGTATGAGCTGGATGATCTGGGCATAGATGACAGAACATAAACAATCCTGGAAGTGAAGAAAGTGCTCACAAAGAAGAATTTGATTCTTTAGCTTGAGGAAAAGTGTCACAGTCTGGAGGTCACATTTCATAGATTTTTCAGCAGAATAGAGCCTCTAACACAGAAAGGGTTTCCTTATTTGATCGTGATTAATGATAAATTGATAACCAAAGAGGATTATTGGATAATATTGAAGGAAATTTCCAAAAATACTGCCAAGTTTTAAAATATCAAAGGCACATTGACAGGAAAGGCATTGTTGGGAACCCTGAGTAATGTCATTTATATTCAGTATGAGGTCAAACATGTTTTTGTGGTGAGGCCCACCATTTCTGAATACGCTGAAGCAGATGAAGTTTACCGTAAGGTAATGAAATTGGTCATCCTTGATGAAGAACGTATGGAAAAACTGTGGGAATTTTAGGATTAATTAGTTAAAAGAGAAAAGTAAAAATCTTTGCCAGATCATCAGTCAACTGACAACCAGTGTAGCCCACAATTATCTCCTTCAGCAACAGTTTTCAGTCAGAGAAGTGCCAACACAAAAAATTGAATTTATTTCCATGATGCAATTAGAATTTGGTTAGCAAATAAAGCACTATCCATTATGATAGCATTTAATGTAATTGTTGTAATTTGATTTTCTATAAAGAATTTGCTGTACGAAGTATTATTGTTGGAAAATCAAGTTTTTGAGACTCTTTGTATTATTGTGGAGCTATTATTAATGAAATAAAAGGATTTGCAACAAATTTTTTGAGATTCATGTGGTATTTCTTTTGAGCACTGTGATTTATCTGTTATTTCATTTCCATTCCATTTTCTGTGTAAAAATCTTATCATTTGATAAACAGAGATCAGTTAGATGTTCTATTTATTAAGATTTCTACAGTGTGTTTTTTCTTTTTATCAATGAATTTAATAAAATGCTCATTCATACCCCTGCCTTTTTCTACCACTATACACAAATGATGAATTAATTGTGCTCAAATAGTTTTCCTATCTTATCTTACTTTGTTATCTGCAATTCAGTCTTTGAAACTAGTTTTAGTTTCACTGAACATAATTTTTTATCTACAAACAAATTATTAAACAAATTTTAAAACATATTAACTCATATCTAGCCTAAAATTTGGCACTCAGCCTAAAATTGAATATTTAAAAAGTGACAAATAGAGAGCCCTCTCTGGTTAAGTAGGGCTAGCTACCTAGCTAAAAGTTGGTTTGTGGTTACCTTTCTTCACTCCTATTTTCAGCCTAGGAAGTTGGGGAGAGTGATAACACTAGACACATTAGACATTGTTGAGAATTTGACACCAAAAAATCTCAACCCAGATTGCATTGTACATGTCATAACTGATAGAATCGTGGAAAAAAATACTATGCACTCTCCAACAGACGATCCATCTATATTGGGTTGTCAAAGCCGACCAACTCTTGCACCAAGGAAACTGGCTCACGAAGGACCAAGTTCAATATAAGTTTCCCCATTTCATGGAGGCACTCAATGCAGTGGAGACCATTGCTTCCTAAGGGGGGAGGATTGATCTAGGTGGATATTGGTGGCCACTCGCCTATTCCACTTGGATCCTAAACACTTTTACTTTCAGTTTCCTTAATTCTAGCACAACTCTTCTGTTTTTGGAAGTTTTTCAGGTCCTTAACTTTCAAACCCATTTTAAGGTCCTAAGAGACATTTTCTGGGAAAACGGAGAGTTAGGAAAAATTCTTGAATTTGTTTTACACAGTTTTTCCCTCCTCATGGAGATATTAAAAATGAGATATTATGATAGCCAAACAAATATCGTATGCCAAAGTTATGACCCCATAAACTTAGTGATCCAACTTACCCCAATGGAGCCCAAAACCATTGACGCTTCATCTCCTAGGGTTAGGGTTTCACACTTTTTCCTTATGATAAAAAGGCCTATGAGCCTCATTGTAACACAATTCAGAAGGCATGTATCCGTCACATCTCTTCTCAGAGATAATATACCATCACCTAAGTTAGCTTGTTCCATTCTTCATGTAAACAATATTCAGTATTTGTTATTAATTAGTTGAATTTCCATTCTTTCATTGTATCTCCCTGTTCTATTTAAGGTTGTATTTCACTTTGTTCCTTCATAAATTTAGATAAAATTATATGCAATATCTATCTTGAAATGTAATAGAATGGATTATGTCACCCCCCCCCCCTCACCTCCCCCTTAAATTTTTAAGCATTTTTATTTGTGTGTACTATCTTTTTTATGTTTTATCTTACATGGATGATGAATGGTATGTGAAGTCTTGATGTATAGATATGTATCTCCTTTGGTTTCATTAGCTAGGGAATATGGGAAAGTGATACAACCAAGGTAGTAGTTTATGAATCATAGAGAACACTGAGCATGCAAGGGATCAAAGTCTAGAAAACTTCAAATCATAACCCAAGGTTGGCCCCTCTTGACCTACTAATTGTTGGAATATGTCATTTTGGAAGGTAATAATGTTAGAAAAAATTGCAATATCATGTAAAAGTATCTCAAATTCATCATGGAGTAAAATAATCTTGTTATCATTTATCATATAAAGCGGTGAAATTAAATTTATCCCACATGTATTATTGGGATGTAATTCCTCCATATCTATTAGTATATAAATAGAGGCAAGAGAGACCTATGTGAGATGAACAAAAGAAAGAGTATTATCTTTATAAAGGGTAAAAAAATTTTGGAAGTACTCTCAAGAATTATATTGGACATTTATAAATAATATCAAAGACATTACCTTCCCATGGATGTTTCCCCACATTGGGGTATTACCACGTATATCCAATGTGTGTGTGTGTGTGTGTGTTTATTTTATTTTATTTGATTAAATCATTATTGTTATATGTTTAGGAGGATAGTCTACTAATATTACCATGCTTAATATTATTTTATGTTTATTCATATGTCTCCATAATTTAACATGGTATTAGACTGGTTACTACACTCTACCTCTTTGTTTGAGCTCTTTTTATTTTATAGTTTTTCCGTAAAATCTAGTACCATTAAGGATTCAATTTAGACCTAGGTAATTTTCTATATTATTATTATTATTATTATTATTTAATTATTATCTCACCATTATATTTGGGACAAAGGAATCAATTAACATTGACTATTTTTCAATAAATTATGCTTTGGTTTGCCCATTTTTGAAGCAATTTTCCTAGCCTAGCCTATGATATTGTATTTTTTTATAACCTAAAATGTTGGGGCACTTTTTAGGTTTTGTTCCTACCAATCCTACTTTTTTAACCACATCTAAATTATCTTTTTAAGTTAATATATATTGATCAAAGAGACCTTTTTGTGAAACCTTTTTTAATGGGTGTGATTTTCCTTCCTTTATTTGCTTGGCCCCTTCTCTCACTATGCAATTTATATGAAAGGGTTTGCTTTCAATTTTAAATTTTTTCACAATTTGAGATTATCTCGTTCCAACAAAAGGATTCTTAAACAGATCCCACTCATATATAATTCTCAACATGATTGCCTCCCATTTAGTGTGGAGGATAGTAACAACATTTTTTTGGTTGAGAGACATGAATCCCTTGTGCATAACCCATTGGGAATCAACAACCTGATAGTAACATTTGTAGGTCCCCTCACACACCTACTTAGGGAAAAATCAAATCTGATTTCATGTATTCAATTTTCATTACATGCATTTGTACTGAGATACTGAAGCACCCCATTATTAATTGTCGATATTGGAATTTTCTTGATTAGGTTAATTTTCTCCAACTTTTGAAGTAATAGAAGAAAAATTAGTGGAAAATGAAAAAGATTAATACATTCATTCTATGGTTCTAGCCTTTCTATAAAGAGTGCATTAGGATTGCATTCCTCTAGCTACTGATTTGTTGCCTAATTATTTCTTAATAGTTGATCTGGAAGTGAAGATAAATGGTCGTTGTGAAGACTTGTCATGCAATTCATAATTCCCTAGCAGAACCATGAGAGTGTTGTACGAATCATATTTTTGTTGCAGGGAAATTTAGTGTGATATTTTTGCAGTTCAAAATCTCTATGGAAAATCATAAGTAGGAAAGTTTCTTCCAGATTCCTCAAAGGTGAGAAACAAATTTAGTTTATTCATCTTTTATACTAATCATAAAATTATAGAATTTGTTTAATATAGTGTTTAATTTATTATTTTATTCATCATAATGACTTCAAAAGTAGCTTATGTTCTTGAGTTAGTGGGTCCTAACTATCTTCCATTTAAGAGATAAATTATTGATACTTAATGAGTAAGAATCTATGTAAACTAGTTAATGGTGAACATAAGAAAAATAACGATTATAACTAATTTGTTATATGGGAAGAATGATGTGATTAAGAAAGAGGATTCATTGGTTAAATGATTTCAAATAGTCTATAGGTACATATTAGGGTTGAAGATAACCTAATTGAGGTTACTCTAGAAGAAAAATGGAATGGAAGAAAACCATACATAAGTAATTTTAAGATATTTGGTAATGAATGTTAGGACCATATTCTTAATGAAAAATAGAAAAATTTAGAGCCCAAGTATCACAAATGTATTTCATTGGTTATAGTGGGATTTTCAATCTTACATGTTATTTGATGCATCTACCCAAGGTGATATCATTAGGTGGGATGTCCAATTTAATGAAATTTACTCTTCCCCTTGATCTTGTGAACCTCATGTTACTTTCATATCCTACTACTCCTAGCTGGATGGCCATTCTTCTCACTCTATGCCTAGTCTTGATCCTAGTTCATCTATGATGCAGGAAATCTGCTAGAAAGCAGATCCCACATATAAGAACACAACTCCTTCAAGAAATCTGAAAAAATACCCAAAGGTTCTACAATAAAATCATGGAAAACATCTAACTTAATTAAACATGAAGGCGAAAAAGAGACATACAAATCAACTCAACATAACTACATTTAAATTCTGTGGCCAGATATTACATTGGCGGCCTCTTGGCTCTTTTCCCTTTAAACCACTCCTCACTCACTCCCCTCAGCTCTTCAACTATTCCAGTGTGTTCTCCTCACAAAAACCACTCATATTTATACATAAATAATGAATTTAATTCACTCCAAAAATCTCTCCACCTAATCCTCAACTAAATCTAATTTAAATCCATTTTAGGTGTGGACTCAACTAAGTCCCATACATAGCATTCCTACTCCCTAATTTCTCTACCTAATTCTATTTTCTCTCATATCCTTTTAATTAATAAAAGAATATTTACAAAATCCTCACTTTTATAATTTATCTCCTATTTTATTTAAAAATAACAAATTAATTAATAAAACAATTAAAATGTCACACCCCCTTTTATTACATATTGAAAAATGAAATTTTCCCTTGATGCTCCTGCATCAGACTCCCAAGGTTGAAATTAATCATTATCGCTTGATCATGTGTTCAGATCTATGTATGCCTGGATCCCATATCTTGTGCTGCAACTTTCCACTTGTCGCTACTTCTATCTGTTGTTCTTCTCCAGGTCTCCACACTTTATGCTGCATTGCCCCACTGGTTGTGCTCTCGCAATCTTTTGTTGTCTTTCTCTTGCTGCTTTTTCGTTGTCTTACTATTACTGGCCTCTTTTGTGATACTTTCATCATCATCCGCCTCATCAGTTCAATTTCTCTGTCTAATATATTTTCTCCAGCATCTGCAATAAAACCCGTACTCACAAAACAATTGTTAGAATAAAAAACATAAGGCTTCAGTGCCCTTTCCACTGCTGCTGGCAACATTTCAATATGCTGCTCTGAAATTCCCTTGTCCATCAGCACATCAGTATGCCGATTCAATTCCTTTGTGAGACTGTCAGTTAGTCCCTCCTCCACATCATCCGTTTGAAAAATGTTTCCCTGTTCTGTGCCTTTCAATAACTTTCCCTGAAAATAGGTCCTCTGCTTTTCCAACTCTCTCCTATGAAGATCTAACTTCCGATATAACTGAACAATCTCAACTGGAGTAGAACTCGGAAATTTTACACAATTTTCCATACCTTCACTTGTTGTTGACCAATCATCAGATGGTCCTTCTTTCCCCGCTTAAATATTCTGTTGAATATTTCCATAAGACTCCTTTGTCTGAGATCTTGATATCTCAACATCATTCTGAACAAATTTCAGATTCAACTCTTCTTCCTTAACAAACTTCAAAGTTTGTTCGACACTCTGTGATGTACCTGTAATCACACCCCAATCATTAGTCTTAAACACATAAGACCTTGTGATCTCATTGAATGCTTCAGTCGACATCTCCCTTTGCTGTTCTGAATCCTTCATTTGATTCAGTTCTTCTGTATTTTTCCCTTCTGTCTCATCACTACTTCCATTCTCCCTCTGGCAATCTTCCTGAATTTTCCTGGTTTCAACATCATTACATTGTAAATTTTTGTCAGTAATCCCATTAAACAAATACACTTGTTTACCTCCTTGGAATTTTCCTTCAGCATTTCCACTTTGTTCCCATTCCATAATAGCTTCGACTTGCTGTCTTATCCCAAACAAGAAGTTATTTGTGATTTCTTCCTGTTGTAACCAATCAACACATTCCTCTTCTTAAAGGAATTCTCTACCAGAATTTACCTCAAGAACTTCATTCTCCTTCGTGACAGTTCCATCAGGTTGCTCACCATCTTTCGCACATCCTGCAAACATACATAAACGGTGAGAAAAATCGCAAGGCTTCATAGCCTCATCTATTTCTCTCGCCATCACCTCTTCAGATGCTTCTGAACTATCCCAATAGTTCATGAGATCCTCCTCACTGATCTCTTCACCCAGAATTTCACCATGTTCCGGGCCACAAATGGAAACATCCATTTTCAACTCAGCCTCTCTGAGTTCTTCACAACTCAATATCTGCTCGAGCTTCCTCAGCTCCTCCATCAACTGTATGTTTACCTGCTTTTCCCTTCTTGCATGTAGCTTCTGCCACTTCACCTTCCTTTTCATGGTCCAACCATGTGTCTGGCTTCTCATATTTTCCTGCAACAACTTCATTAAAAATTCCAGGTGAATTGTTATCTCGGCCTTCTCCCGCTCATACTCTTCATCAGATCTCTGAAAATGACTATCAACAGTCATCTTCTCCTCCTTTTTGAACTGCATCTGTTCACGTGTGGACTTCATTTAAGCCACTTCCCCGCAATTCTTCGTACTTTTCATTCACCAAAATGCAACTTCTCCTACTGCGCTTGGCTTCTCTTTGTCTTGGGACTAATCCCTACGAACCTCTTGCTACAAATTGCTGCAAACAACACCTTAGCATATACAAAATGCATCTCTAAAATTTTTCCCAAATAAAACTTCAATTCCGGGAAATTTCATACACTATCATTGTGGAAGCTCCTTCTTAACATATGGTTCAAGAACCACAAACCCAATAATCAGTTTTCCATGCATTTAAACCCACACCTCAAATGGCATTTAGAACCAAATCATACTCTCGCTATAAACTCTTTACTAACATTCATTTATGTAAAGGTTCATCTTCAATTTAATATGATGCCCACTCTCTTTTCTAGCAATATGGCAATTCCATTCATATTCTCATAAAATTTTAACCTTCATATGTAAGGTTTCCTCCATTCATGAAAACCTTTTCCATGATTTTTAACTTATGCAAACTTCTCAAATTTCAAGAGTGGAGCTTGGTCAAATAAATCCCAAGACATATAATCTATTACCAAATGCCAAGTCTTTTAAAATAACAAACCTTGAATTGTACATGCGCCCTTTAAAACTTCCATGTTTGATATTGACTATCAAAACTAATGCATTCACGCCTTCATGGCAAATTTGATCAAATGTCAACTACAAGTGGTCACGTATTTACTTACCCTACACTTCATGTCCACTTAATGCGAATGCACACCTTCAAACTCTTTGACTGTTGAACAGTGATACGCACAGTACCTCCGCCAGCCATTCAATTTTAAAGATCTGTCTTCGATTTCTATTCAACGCAATAATAGACTTTCACACCCGCTTGCCAACTCTGCAATCTAATTCTCTAATCACACTTCTGATTACTTTGACGCTGGTTTTCAACAAAAATTTAATTCAATTCAGTTCTGAAATGCATCGCTCTTCCAAATCACACCTCACCCGTGCTAAGACTTGAAATCGACCTCCATTTATGTTGAAGTCGAATTTGCTTCACCGCCCAAACTCAACCAAAATAAGCACAATCCCAGCAATTAGATCCTTCCACACTCGATTTTGATCAACATTCCCAACGCTTCTGTTATCGACTGTTAACCCTTTGAACCACAGCATCAACTATCCAACGCTGTTTGCAATCTTTGTGCGTTTTCTCTTCAGCGTTTTCTACTAAGTTTCAAGGTTGCGCCTTTCACAACGCCTCATTCATATACAAAACCCAATTAACATTAAAATCGAATTCATGATTCCGGAAAACATATCCATGCAGCTTTCAGATGATTTATAATGCAATTTCCATTCTGTTCTTACATGTTATGCGCTTAACAATTTGTGCTACTGTTCAATTTCATTGCTTCCGCCAGCCCTACACCATCGTTGGGTCATTCTTCTTTGATTTCAATTCATGCTCTTCATACGAATCATTGCTCTAGAAAAAACACTGCATTGGTTTTGAAACTGCTGTAAATATAAATCAAAGCGCTGGTTGAAGGCCCAGGCTTAATCTTTTTCCAACATGTAATTGATCAATTATCATTTTAGTAGTGCAATTCCAATACAAATGTTGCCTTACGCAGCCGAATCCACTGCGCTATTCATTGGATCCACAAAGGATCGTTGTAATTTCATATTACTATTAAGCATTTGCATAAAAAAAAAGAACCCATCCCTATTCGTAACCCGAAAGTTTCTAATTATTATCATATCACCATTGCATTGCATTAAAACACCACATCTTCATTGTCTGTCGCAAACAAGATTATTAGGGACATACTCAGCTAGCTCTAAGATCGATTTTTTTCATTTACTTCAAGTTTTTCCTGTCCTAAAAGATGACTACCTTGATCATAAAAAAATGCATGGTGCCAAAGGATGACTTACACTTACAAAACACAAGTCACTATTTATGTGCACTTCCTTTGCTGCCAAAGTGCACTCACCTTGTTAACCTCCGCAAGTAGTCGAGCTTCATCAACGAAAGGCAGTTTTGCAACACCCTGGTTCACGACTCCTATAGCGCTGGTAGCCATTTCTTACACGGCATTGGTATTTACCAATCACATATTTGATTCAAGCCTCCGCCCGGTGATCACGTTTGGCATTAATTTGATTTAATTCTGCTTCAAAATAAAATGCAATTTCAATTGTTCAGAATTCTCCATCCAGTTAGAGTGGCTACTACGATGGTCGTAAACATGGCTTTTGTGCTCACACTTGCTCGCATCCCTTCAATTGTTTGGTGCTACAGGAACACGATGGTTTCTGATCGAATTCGCACTAATGGTTGCGCTCTCGACGAGTATGAATGCTCAGTTCTGCGCCTCTTTGAAATGACCCTGCGTTGGTTTTAGACAGTTGCTCACAATTTTCGTTGACACTGCTTTAATGCTCATTCCACGCTGCCTCAACGCAATTAACTTCTTCTTTTTTGTCATTTGTCTCATTTTCCATTCATCTGAAACGAACAGTGGTTTTCTTTAACATAATCAACGCAGTTGACAATGCTCCCTCAAATCGCTACAATTCCATAATCGGTCTTTTCTCACTGTCTCCGTTGCCAAACGAATGCAACAACAGTGACTTGTTTTAATGTTGGTGTCAACGCCCTCAACGAGCTCTAATACTCTCGTTAGCTTCGCCTGGAATTTTCTGCAATCGATCAGTCCATGTGAGATGTCACAATTCATGGCACTCTTCCAATACGTCCATGTTTATGGACAATTTCCTCCCATTTCCATCAATTCCTGCGTCCACAGCTTATACATATTTCATACACACACACACACACACACACACACACACATATATATATATATATGAAAATTCACAACAGGTATATTTTCCCCGCTCTGATACCAAAAATGATGCAGGAATTCTGCTAGAAAGAAGATCCCGCATATAAGAACACAACTCCTTCAAGAACTCTGAAAAAATACCCAAAGGTTCTACAATAAAATCATGGAAAACATCTAACTTAATTAAACATGAAGGCAAAAAAGAGCCATACAAATCAACTCAACATAACTACATCAAAATTATGTGGCTAGATATTACATTGGAGGCCTCTTGGCTCTTTTCCCTTTAAACCAGTCCTCACCCACTCCCCTCAGCTCTTCAACTATTCCAGTGTGTTCTCCTCACAAAAACCACTCATATTTATACATAAATAATGAATTTAATTCACTCCAAAAATCTCTCCACCTAATCCTCAACTAAATCTAATTTAAATCCATTTTAGGTGTGGACTCAACAAAGTCCCATACATAGCATTCCTACTCCATAATTTTGCTACCTAATTCTATTTTCTCTCATATCCTTTTAATTAATAAAAGAATATTTACAAAATCCTCACTTTTATAATTTATCTCCTATTTTATTTAAAAATAACAAATTAATTAATAAAACAATTAAAATGTCACACCCCCTTTTATTACATATTGAAAAATGAAATTTGCCCTTGATGCTCCTGCATCAATCTACCTCTTCAAGTGATCCTCATGAATGTTCCAAATATAATGGAGTAGTACCTATCACTATCTGTCTTCCTATTTTGGTCCAAAAAAATCTTGAATCCATAGGTTTTGAGATCTATATTCCTTTCAATATTCATTCAAATAGATCTAAATTTTCTATTATGACTAAAGTTATTGCTATTGATGATCCTTCCACATATTCTCAATGCAAGGAAAAAATGAATGGGAAAAATCAATGACTTCAAAGTATGAGTCATTACTGAAAAACAAAACTTGTATTTTTGTTCCCATTCCTCCCGGACAAAATTTAATTGACTATAAATGGATATATAAGAAAATTTTCACTACAGAATGATAGATTTAAGAACATAAATACTGATTAGTGGAAAACAGTCTTCCTCAATAAGAATATATTGATTATAATGAAAATTTTTCTCCAATTGCTAAAATGAACACTATAAGAACTATTCCTTCTCTTGTTGCATTTTATCAATGTGAGATACACCAAATGAATGTCAAGAGTGCATTTTTTAATGGTAATATTTGTGAAAGCATTTATATGCAACAACCGCCTAATTTTGTCACTACTAAAACTTCAATTTGGGTATGTTAAACAAGCCTTTATATTTTCCTCAACATGCACCTTATAGAGCTTGGTATGAGAAAACTGATACTTATTTCTTAAATAATGATTTCAAATAGTGTATATATAATATGAATTTTTATGTAGAACACTTTGGTGATGAAGTCTTCATGGTTGTATTATATGTGGATTATCTTATAATCACTAGAAGTCACTTTGCATCTATACAATAACTGAAGAATAATAAAAAAAAATTGTCAGTAAAAAGCTTGCTTTATATTATCATCTCAAAAATATCAACAAATTATATCATAATTTGATCCAAATATAGAGTCATAGGCTTAAGAGCTAGCACATGCCTAGCTCTATGTAGTAAGAAGACTAAAGAGGAGCCAAGACAACCAATGTCTTTGGTTATTGCCAACAGAAAAGATCAAAATTACATAACTCATAATTACACATTAAAGAGGGATATTTAGTGGGAACGCTGGAGAGGCAGGGAAGAGAGCAGCCTGTTCATGCATGTGGTAGTCATTTTGCTCCACCTGATTTTCTAGATCACAAATATGGTCATGAGTGGGATTTTTCTGGCACCAGAGTCCAAGATCTCATTCTGCATGTGATGGAGGTCATTGATGTAGGAAACTAATTCGTTTCTGTCCTCGTACCTCTGTTCCCTCATTGTATAGATTTTAAGCTAAATGTGGTCCAACTAAGTCGCTATGGAATAAAATGTGATTGGAACTTCGACATGGCCCTAGGAACAGGCTAGAGATAGAGCCATTTTTTTAGTGGAGTGTCATATCTTCATTGATTTAGAATATGAGCTAGGATCCTTAGGCTTATGACAATTGTCTAGGCGTGGGCCTACACCCCCCTATGGGCACGCCCTCGTTGACGAGGCATGCTAGAAATACCACCAACACTAGGAAAAGTGCCATAGGGGGTGAACTGCCTGACCAACACAATACACCACAAACAAATAAATTGACAATTCCAAATTATAATAGCACTTACAGTTTCTGATCCATGCAACAACACTATCCATTAAGGGGTAACTCGAAGACCAGAAATTATGTAATGCAATAGCTAGAAACAATGAGGGAGGGAAACACACCCTAAGGCCCAGAGTCTGCAGAGCTAATACAGAGCTGGAGCATGATCCATAAGCCGCGACACCGAACTGACTGACTCTCCCTTGAGGCGAGATCAAACCAAAGGTTGAAATGAGCAGCAAAAATTGTTAATACTGCTTCCGACCCACCCGAAGAAGGAAAAAGGCCAGAGAAATTGATGCGTATCTTAGATAAACCTTCCCCTAGATCCCATAGTCATGCTTGGTGTAGAGGCCCAATTTCTTCTCTGCCACATCCATCAATTCCATCTTGTTCTGTTGCCCCAAGCCACAGCTTGAGCTAGGACCCTAGAAAACCGCACCTTGTTCTCTCTTGACGCTCTCTTCTCATTTCCCGAAGTCTACGAATGTCTTCCGGAATGTCCATGAGTAGTATTAATCGCACTCACATGGATCGTGGTGTGGGTTCCTGAGTCCATTCATTATATTCGTGTGGCACGTGGAGGTCCAGCTGGCTCTGTAGACCTTTGCATCGCCAACTGTCGCCTAAATTTCCTACCCCCATCGGAAAACTGAAGAATAATCTTAATAATCAATTTGAAATGACAGATTGAGGTACCTTGCACTATTTTTTGGGTCTTAAAATTTGGCATATGTTCGATGGTATATTTATTTCGTAGCCTAATTATGTGATATATTTACTTTCTTCATTTAATAAGAGTGATTGTAACCTTTCACCAACACCATATTAGTCTGGAGTAAAATTGATTATTGATTATACTACTCTTGTTGACACTACTCTTTACCATAAACTTATGGTTAATTTTATATATTTGAAACACAATATGCATGGTATATTATTTGCCATTGGTATGGTCTCGATTTTTATACACAATCCTCATTAAATACATTGGCAAGAAGCAAAGATAACTCTCATATATTCACATGGGACAATCAATTGTGGTGTTCTTTATTCGAGTATGGCTACAATTTCTCTTCTTGGTTATATATATTCTAATTAGGTAGGTGATATTTTAGATAAATGGTCTACTGCAAGGTACATAATTTAGATTGATAAAAGTTTTATTTCATGGTTAAATAAGAAGTTGAGAACTCTCTCTCTTTCTTCTTGTGAAGTAGAGTACAGGGTAGTTAAGGAAGTAGCTAAAGAAGAAATTTTGTTATGACATGTTAGTATTTATATTGGAATGGTTCATAAATAAACTATAAAGTTAATTTGTGACAATCAAAGTGAAACTCAGTCTTTATATAATCCAGTGTATCACTCCAAAACCAAACATATTGATCTTGATACTCACTACATTTGATATCTTGTTGCAAATGCTATTATTCCTTGGGATTATTTTCCCATAAAGTAGAAAGCAGTATATTTCTTCATAAATTACATGATAGAGGAAATTTTTTTGTGAATTCAAAAGTTGTTGGGAATATGGAAAGTTGTCATCAAGGGGGAGTGATATAATGCCATCTTTCTCCATAACTATTTCTTCTTCCTACTCACCATTAAAGGGGGGTGTTGGAATATGTCACATTTGAAGATAATAATGTCTAGTGATATGTAAAAATAAATTGTAATATTATGTAAAATAGTTATCACACATTCATCATGGAGTAAAATACTCTTGTTATAATCTATTATATAAAGAGGTCAAATTACATTTATTCCACATTTATTATTGGGATGAAATTCCTCCATATCTCTTGGTATATAATAGATGTAAGAGACATCCATGTGATATATGAACATATGAATGAGTATTATCACTGTAAATGATAAATAATTTTTGGAGCTACTCTCAAGTGTAATATTGGAGATTTATGAATAATAACAAAGACATTACCTTCCCATCGACGTTTCCCCGCATTGGGGGTTTACCACATATATTTGGTGTACTCTTTTTTCTCTTGTCTCTTTCTTACTTTGACTGAATATTATTTTTATATGGATAAAAGGATAATTTAGTAACATTCCTATGTTTAATAGGAACATTGTGTGTTTATTCATATGTATCAATATTCTAACATGGTATAAGAGTTGATTACTATGCTCTACCTTTTTTAGTAATTTTTACACAAAAAAACATGTATGGATGGGTTTGTTGCAATTAATTTTACAATTTTTTTCAATATGATATTATCCTATTACAACAAAACACTTTTTAAATAGATCCCATACATATTGTCTCCTTAACTTGACTACCTCCCATTCAATATGGTGGACAACAAAAACATTTTTTGAGTCCAGAGACACAACTACCTTGTGCATAACCAATTAGGAACAAAAATAACTAACACTGAGATTTATAGGTCCCCTGACACTCTTTCTTAGAGAAAATCCAATCTAAGTTCAAGAATTTGGTCTCAATGGCTTGTATATATCCCGAGATACTGAATCACCTCTATTATTAGTTGTAGAAAGAATGAATTTTTCTTTCTTGGTTTACTTTACTCTCACTTTTGATGTAACAAAAGCAATAATAAAGGAATATGAACAAGATCAAGAAATTCATTCAATGGTTCTATCCTTTCTACAGAGAGTGTGTCGAGACTGCAATCATTTAGTTGTTGATTTTTTTCTTAGGGATTTCTTAGTAGTAATTTTGGAAGTGAAGATAAAAGGTCATTACAAGGGATTGTTGTGGGCTTTCTAATTCCACAAAAAATCTGCTAGAGTGCTATATGAATGGTATTTTTGTTGTAGATAATTTTTAGTATGATCTTTGCAGTTAAAAATATTTGTAGAAAATCGTAAATATGGTAAGTTACTTCCAGATTCCTCATCGATAAGAAACAAATTCAGTTTATTCATCTTTTATTCTAGTAATAAGCTTACAATATTTGTTTTATTTAGATTTTAGTTCTTATTTTATTCGTCATAATGAATTCAGAAGTAGCTTTTGATATTTAGTTAGTGGGTACTAACTATTTTCCATGGAAGAGAAATATGATTGATATTTTCAAGAGAAAGAATCTATGGTGGTTAGTTAATGGTGAACATAAGAAAGCCAATGATCCTAAAGAATTGGTTATATGGGAAGAATGATGTGATCAAGAAAAAAATCATTGGTAAAGTGGTTTCAAATAGTATTTAGGGGAATATGAAGGTTGGAAATAGCTTGGTTGAGGTTACTCTCGAAGAAAAATGGAATGGAAGAAAATTGGACGTAAGTAACTTCAAGATATTTGAGAGTGAATGTTGGGCCCATATTTTTTATGAAAAATGGAAAAAGTTAGAAAAAATTTCTCCCAAATGTATTTTCATTGGTTATAGTGATGATTCTATATATTACATGTTATTTTCTCCAACTACCCAAGGTGTTATCATTCGATGATATGTTCAATTTAATGAACTTTTTCCTTCCCCAAGTCTTGTAAACCTCTCATTACCTTGAATTTTCCTTCATCTCATGCAACCCCCATCTCGATTACCCCTTCTTATAGCTCTACGCAAACTATTGATCCTAGTTCACTTACCTCTTCAAGTGATCCTCCTGAATATTTTGAAGAAAATAAAGTGGTTCCTACCAATACCCCGCTTCTTATTTGGGCCCGGGAGACTCTTGAATCCACAGGTTTTGAAATATGTATTTTTTTTTTTGTTACTCGTTGAACTAGATTTGAATTTTCTCTTATGACCAAAGTTTTGGCTACAAATGATCCTTCCACATATTTCTCAAGCTAAGGAAAAAATTTAATGGGAAAAAGAAACAACTACATAACATAACTCAGTAATAAAGAACAAGATTTAGAATCTTGTTCGCATTCCTTTTGGACATAATTTTGATTGGTTGTAAATTCATTATAAGGCAAATGTTTCTGCAGAAGGATAGATTGAGAAACATAAAAACTGGTTAGTTGTACACACATTTTTTTTCAACAAGAAGGTATTGATTATAATGAAATTTTTTCTCTAGTTGCTAAAAAGAATACTCTAAGAACTATTCTTTCTCTTGCTACATCTTATAAGTGGGAGCTACAACACATGAAGATTAACAATGCATTTATGAATGGTGACCTTTGTAAAGACATTTATATGCAATGAAATTTGTTCTCTAGTTTCTAAAATAAACATTGGAAGAAATATTATTTCTCTTGTTGCATCTTATCAATGGAAGGTCCACCAAATGGATGTCAAGACTGCTCTTTGAATGGTAATATTCATGAATACATTTATATGCAAAAACCACCTGGTATTATTTCTGCTCAAACTTCAATTTGGTATGAAAATTAAGTAAGGCTTTATATGGTCTTAAGTAGGCACCTAGAGCTTTGTATGAGAAAATTGATACTTTTTTCTTGAATAATTATTTCAAATGGTGTATATTTCATTACTACATATAGGAAAAAATTCTGACAACGCAGTCCAATGGTATGGTCCATATTGTTGCAAGTTAGAAGGAAAATGTCATTTTTTTGTAAATTTCCCATGTTCATCAGTATTTAGATGATTTATGAAGAAGGCATCAATCTTATGATGATTTTATCTATATGGTTTCGTTCGTCTGGTGCAAAAAATGTAAACATTATGTGTTTTTTTTTTCGATTCACCATCTTTGAATTTGACTAGTTAACGACCGTCAAAATTCCAATGATAAACAAAATATAAATATCCTGCATGTAAGAGATGTTGGGACATTTTTTCTATCATTACAATAATTCTGAAAGGTTATAATGTTTTTTTCACGAGCGATTTTTGTTTTTTTTTATATATTAATGGCATAGTGAAAAAAAAAATTGTTTTATATATATATATATATATATATATATATATATATATATATCAAGTTCATTAAAAAAAAGTATAATATTAGATCTAGTTACATGGCCACTCAGTTTTATAACATAAACATCACATACATTTTTTGTGGCTAGGAAGAATGTCAAAAATCATTATATGGGGAACATCTAATCGACCGGGGCTCGATGATGAGAAATTTTATTTCCCTTGCACTCTTTACAGGTGCGCATGTCCAAAAATAATTTCATATGTTACAATAGATAAAAAATTTAGGAATAATGGGCACAATGAATTGTGGAACACATATTGTAAAAATATCTAAATAGATTCCACTGATCTTGTAATGTAGTAAAACCAAATATTGATTCAATTCTACAAATTGCGGAAATCAATTTTGTTCACACAATCACATAAACAAGTAAGAGAAAGAATCAATCAATTACACAACAAAATATGTATATGGGGAAATCCTCAGCTAAAAACCCCGCTATCTGTATATTTCATAAAGTCAATAACATGAAACAATACAATGCTATTTCCCTTCCTGAGAAGCCTCTCCACACTGTTGATTGTCTCACTCTAATCCTACTTTTGATCTATGCAAGTTTGGTCCAATATTTAACCACTTTCTTGCCTCTTCCTGAAAACCGTTGCCTACGTATTCCTGGGCTAATTGAGCCCCTATTAATTAGGAAATTCCCAATTAATGATTGAGAAATACATCCAAGGCTTCCTGATGACCTCATGCATGACCTGTAAAATTTTATAATTACAAAACTAATAGTTATCTTCCCTTTAACCCCAATCTCAGTTGGGCCTTCCTTAGAACTGACATGAAACAAATATTTATAGCAAATTATCAGTTATCTTATTGATCACACTGCACGTGAATTAAATCATATTTAATCCACTAGACCTATGACTAGCTCATCTCTCAGTTAGAACTAGTTAGATTTATTTTAACACAAATACTTGAGTTAACTAATTACAACTCATAAATAACTTAACCAAGGCTCCTAAAAAGTAGGAGACACTCTACATGCCTCTAGTTTTAACTCCAAATCGAATTGGTTGAGCTAACTAGGTATTAATAACTCAGTTAACTCGTACAAGCTATCATTAGATGTGGAATTACAATTTACTTCCAATTTAATTAAGGTAAAATTAAATCAGAAGCCCCCTTGGGGTGCCATTTCAACACTCCCTCTCAACAAGAAACGAATTATCTGCTACCTCGATCCTGTCTCTGTGGAAGTCAAATTTTCTTCTTGACAATGCCTTCATCAAGATGTCTACATCCTGCTCCTTTGTGGGAATGTACTCTAATGACATACTTTGCCTCTGCACATAATATCTGAGATGGTGATACCATATATCAATATGCTTGGGCCTATCATGAAAAACTGAATTAACCGAGAGTTTGATGAAACTCTAGTTATCACAATAAATCACCATTGGATCCATCTGTCAACCAAACAAACCAACAAGTATCTTCCTCATCCAGATGGCCTCACATGTTGCCTAACTAGCATCCATGTACTCTTCCTCTACTAAACTGAGTGAAACTGATCTCTTTTTCTTGTTGTACGAGGAAACTACTGTTGATACTATGCTGAAGATTCCCCCTGATGTGCTCTTCCTATCAGATGGATTCCTTGCCCAATATGCATTGGTGAAGCCTTGAAGCTTCACTCCCTATGTCCATATGTACCATAGACCATACTCTATAGTGCCTCTCAAGACATGCTTTCCTGCCTTCCAAAATATCTTGGTAGGCTTAACCATAGCTTGACTAAGTTGGTTAACTGCATAGCATATGTATGGTCATGTGTTTACCAAATACATGAGTGAACCCACAAACTTCTTGTAGATTGTAGCATCTACTACTTCACCTGAAGTAGCATCCTCCTTCCTCTAGTTTCCTGCTAGAGGAGTCTCCATGGGTTTGCTACCCTCCATGTGGAATTTATTGAGGATCTCGTTGGCATACTTTCCCTGAGATACAAATAGCTCCCCATCTCTTTTCCATATTTCCAATCCTAGAAAATAATTCAAAGCCCCATGTCCTTCACTCAAATTATCCTGCAAGATCCTCTTTGCAAGACTTGATGAGATGCTCATCACCTATCAGTATTATATCATCGACATAAATTACAATAATCAAAAGCTTACCTTATACCACAAGATGATAAATGTTCACATTTTCTTCACTCTTGGTGAAGCCCAACCCAGTGAAATAGCTATCGATCCTGGTGTACCAAGAACAATGTCCTTTCTTCAGCCCATACAATGCTCTATTGAGTTTGCACACATGTGACTCCCTATCTAAGATCTCAAAACCTTATGGCTGCTCAATGTACACCTATTCCTCAATTACCCCATTGATGAAGGTTGTCTTTACTTCTATATGATGTATTTTCCATCGCATCTGTGATGAGAGTGCAAGGATGGGTCTCATTGATGAGTACCTTGCGACTGGTGCAAAAGTCTCATCATAATCAATCCCTTCCACTAGAGAGAAGCCTATGGCCACAAACCTAGAATTTTTCTTGTCCACACTCCCATCTACTGCCTACTTCACCTTGTAGAGCCACTTGGATCCTACAACTAACTTCCCCTCTAGTCTTGGGATAACTTCCTGTGCACTATTTGTGATAATGGAGTCATACTCCTCAACCATGGAATCAATCCAAATTGGTTTCTACGATGATTCCTCAAAAGAGGATGGTTCTATATATACACCTTTTCTCACAAGAGCCATGCATCCAATGTAGTGCTTTGGGTACCTTCTCTGCCTGCACTGTGATGTGGGTTCTCCCATATTCTCTCTCACATCTAGCATCAACCTCTCAAACTCTCTGGTGTGCTTCCTTCCGTCTTAGGATGTATTTGGATGATTAGGCTCTTCCACTCTCTGTACCTCTACTTGTTGTTGCTTCACATATCGAGGTTATTCTTTTGGAGCCAAGAGCTCCTCAAATGCATGAAACCGAAGCTCCCTCTCAAGGGAAATTCACATGGCCTTCTCTTCATCGAATTTCACATCTCTTCTGACCAATGTCATCCTATGTGCTGGTAAGTACACTGAATAGTTATGAGGTGTATCAGTGTACCCCACAAATATCCCCAACTCAACTGTTGGCTCTAGCTTCTTCCTGGAATATTTGGTCACATGGCAATAAAAAGATGAACCCAAATTTTTAAAATGCGACACATTTGGTCTCTTACCTGAAATATATTCCTCTGGTGTACTCATCCCAATTATCCAATGAGGACGTTTGTTTTGCACAAGTAATTCTATCTTGCATGCTTCCACCCACAAATGTAATGGTAGGCTCTGATCATGCAACATATCTCGTGTTGCTCCCACAATATTTTCGTTCTTCCTTTCTGCTATGGGTTATGAGGTGCTATCAATTCCCTTCAAATTCCTTCTTAAGCATGTAAGTTCTTGAATTCGTTAGAGACTTATTATCCACCATTGTCGCTCCTCAAAGCCTTCACCTTATTCCTTGTATATTTCTCGACAAGTGCTTTGAACTCAAAAAACTTGGAGAACGTCTGATATTTCTTCTGCATGAAGAAAACCCAAAAATTTCATGAAAAATCGTCTACAAAAATCACATAATACCTGTGTTTTTCTATGGAAGTTGTCAAGAACAATCCACACACATCTAAGTGAAATCTCTCAAGGATCACCTTTTCTCAGCTTTCCTTATCGTGAAATGTGGATTTGGTATACTTCCCCAATGTACACCCTTTTGATGTATCTCGCTATGCAAGTGCACCCTTTGGAAGTCCTCTAGAAATATGTTGCATGATATTCAAAGTGACATGGTGTATATGGCCTAGTCTCCCATGGATAAATCATTGATGTCTTGACTCTCCACCTTCTCTTCTTTCATGCTGAAGGCAACACAGTCTTCTACATCCAATTTGTATAGGTTCTTTACTCAAACCCCAATATTTTTCACCTATCCGATGGCTTTGTGATGAATGAACACCTTTCCTTCACTAGATATCACATCATAGCCATGATATTCCAACATAGCAACATAAGAAAAATTATTCTTTAAACCAAGAACATACATGATATATTTTAATGTGAGAGGGTTACCTGGCTCTATCTGAAAGATAATTGTACCTACACCGATAGCGCTATACATCCCATCATATCCCATCTCAATGTGCATCTGGAGATCCTTCTCCTCCAATATACTAAAGAATTATTTGTTTCTGGTCATATGGAACGAAGCTGCATTATATAAGTACCACACAGAACCCATCGCCGATGAAACCATGCATGTGATGAGGGTGAAATAAAAGTCAAACTGTGAAGCAAGTGCTTCACCTTCCGCTCTTTTCGATGACTTATTATTGGTCTTCTTGTGTGAACACTTTGTAGCATAGTGTCAAAACTCATGACAGTGAAAACATTTTACCATTGAAAAGTATTACTTCTTGCCCGCCTGAACAGCATATGATTCAGAATGGGATGCCCTCCCTTTTCATTTCTTCACCTTTCCATTCAAGGCACAATTATGTGAAAATTCAAAGTCCTAGATTTGGAATCCTTCTATAGCTAACTGAATTATCTTCACCTACTTGAAAATTACAGTAACAAGTTATTTGTAGATTTCTTATGTAAACATTGAATTAATTACTGCAACAACCTTCACTTAATTAATTTAGATACGGAAATAGGAAATTGAGCAAAAGAAAAACATCACATAGGATACCATTATTTTTGGACAAAGTTCCCCAGAAAAACCAAATGCGGGAAAACCGGTGCAACAAATATGAGGGTTTTATTATTAAGAAACAATAAATCCTAAATACATCTCTGAATTTCACTTCATACAATTCAGTTACAGAGAATATTACTGACAGAAAGATTAGTGATGTTACCCCACACTATCACTGGAAATCCTAGTTTATCCGACCACTAAATGAGATGCCTCTGACAGGCTCAGCGCTGCCTCTGCGCAGTCCCAGCATCAAACCTTCTAGGAACTTCATCACTCAGCTTGTGAATTTATTTGATCCTCATAGATTCGATCTATGCCTCTTTGTCTCACACCCCGGCTCCTGAATTTTGAAATCAATTCTTCAACAAACCCTTTAGATTTCCTCTTTCCCTCTGTGAAATCCCTGTGTATCCCTACATGGCTCTGCGTCGACCTCTCTAGCTCTGTACTGGAGCTGCTGGATCTCTCTCTTCCCTTCTTTGCTGATGATTATCTGGGTGAGAAAAATTTCTCTCTAGATATTGTCTCTACCCCTCTCTCTAAAATATCTGTAGATCGAAGTTTCTCCATGAACACTGCTCACTAAAGAAATTGATCACTTGATACTCTTGGTATATCTTTTTAAATGACCCTCAAGTATTCTTTATAGTCTTCTCATTGAGACTTCAACGATCAAGATTAGATCTCCAATAAACAACTAAGATTACATTTTGAATTAATCTGATTTTCTAGAAGTTTCACCCACAATTTAGATTAACACCCATTAATTAATTTATTTTCCTAAGTTTAGATTTAGGGTCTCATTAAAAATAATTAATTTATCAAATAAAAATGTCTCTAGGTGGAATTTCCCAAAAAAAAAATTATGGGTTATGTGGAATATATGTGTCTAAGCCTCTCCACAAAGTTTGAGACTTAGAGCACATATGATGCTACCACAAATCAACACTGCCTCTTAGCGAGGAATGTGCTCTAGAAAATATGCCCTGATGCACACTGCTCTGAATCTGAAGCATCTCCCTCTACGTTTTTGCTGTAATTGTACTGCTACTAACCCTACACGATCAACGGTGCATCCATATTGCAACTCCCTCTCAAACGATGCATCTACTACTAGCACTACCAATGTGAAATTTGCACTGCAACTTAGTTGCTGAGAGAAACAATAGAAAAACATCCATGAATCTGAACAAGTGTTCAGGATGCATCTCGATGTTGAAACTCTCACTACTGCTAGTCCCACGCTGTCCCTCTAAATAACTGCACTGCTGCTGCTCTGCACTACGTCCCTCTGCACTGTGCTGCTCATATTCTGGTGTTGTTAAATACTACATCTGTCGCTCCAACACTCCTCTGCACTGAATGAAACTCCTCTAGCCTACTACTACTAATCTTGGGATCTTGTAGCAAGGTCATGATCCAAGAGGTGCACTCCTCAAGGATCCTTCCTAACTAAATTTATTGCAAACTTACAGTTCAATATCGCTCCATCTCCCTCTTGGAGATGCATGGCCACTCATGGAATACTCATCCTCTTCGATCTTTGTAGGCGCAACCTTCAGATCATGTTTATCGTCCTTTTCCTTTTTCTTCAAAGGACACTAGGTAGTGTAGTGACCAATTTCACCACACCTGAAGCACTTTATCTTCGAGACATCCTTCTTTCGTCTCTGTTGCTCCTTCTTCCCCTTGGATGCAAGGGCTATGTTTTTACTCCTCCTCCTTCGTCTTCGACCCACTGCTACTGCTACCGTCAAGTTTGCACTTGAATAGGTCCCTGCTTAGCTCTTCTTCCTGAAGATCATCCCACATCTCTTCCTAGATTGGTAAGGTTGCTCTACCTAGGATTCTCTGGACAAACACCTCCACTCTCTTGTGACTGCATTGAAGGCCAACCTTACCATCATGGTAGGCTGAGGTGTGGACCTGATGACTGCTAGCTGATAATGGATTTCCTGGAGCTTTGACAGGAATACATCAATACACTCCCCTTCCTACATCTACATCATCCTCAATTTATGCTTTAAGTACATATTACACTGCTCAAAAGAGCTTTCATACAGTGCTACCAAGGTTTCCCACATCTGCCTAGCAATGTCCTTGTTGGCTATGTGGGACACAATATGATCTTTGACTCAATTAAGGAGAAACCTTTTAGCCTTCGCCATATAAACCATGTACTTCTTCAATGAATCTGGATGTGTAGGGATAACTACTATACTCATCACAAAAATCTTGAGATCGTATCCATGTAGAAGGAATGTAATTCTTGCCTTCCATATTACATAGTTGGAGGCTCCCTCCAATAGATCCTAATCTCTAAGCCCATGAGCTGTCACGGACATCAAGAATGTTGAATCTACTCCATCTTCTTCCCCCTCTATGCAACAATAGACTGGATTACACAATATTTTCGTGAGCTTGTAGATCTGTCACCTAGATCTATTGCTCAAGTCATGAAAAATGGAATTCCTTTGCTAGGAACTCCTTGAGGAAGAAAATTCCCTTATCATGCTTCTTATTTCTCTTATGATGATCTTCTTCCCAGCAAAAATTTTCTACAGAGGAAAATGTGTCCCACCAAATATATGTTGAGGCTCTGTGCTACTCCCTTTGGCTTGAGAAAATCTCAATCTGGAAGCCTTACCTCTTTGTCGACTCACTCAGAGAGAGACTTTCCATGAAACTTCAACCCTTTTGGCATGGACTGTGCAATCCCTCTGGGGATTCGAATTGTTGATTTCTGCAGCTATTCAACCTCCTTCTCAATGTTGTATCTTCTCTTTCTATTTCATCTGTAACGCTCTACAAGCTATGAAACTATGTGAAAATTCCAAGTCCTCGATCTGGAATCCAGCTGCATCTAACTGAATTGTCTTCACCTACTTGAAAATTACATTAAAAAGCTATTTTAAAATTTCTTATGTAAATAAACATTGAATTAATTACTATTACAAAATTCACTTAATTAATTTAGATGCGAAAACATGAAATTAAGAAAAAGAAAAACATCACACATGATACCATTATTTTTGGACAAATGTGCCCAGAAAAACCCAATGCAGGAAAAATGGTGCAACAAATTTGAGGGTTTTATTATTAAGCAACAATAAACCCTGAAGATATCTCTGAATATCACTCCGGACAATTCAGTTATAGTTAATATCACTGACAGAAATATTAGTGATGTTACCTCACACTATCATTATAAATCCCGGCTAATGCGACCACTAAATGAGATGCCTCTAACAGGCTCTGCACTTTCTCTGCACCGTCACTGTGCAGTCCTAGCATCAACCCTTTTTGGCACTGTGTCACTTAGCTTGTGAATTGATTTTCTCCTCATAAATTTTGACCTATTCCTCCCGGTCTCACACCCAGGCTCTTGGATTCTGAAATCCATTCTTCATAAAACCCTTGGGATTTCCCCTCTGCCCAACCTCTGCATTAGCCTCTCTGGCCCTGTGCTAGATGTTCTGGATCTCTCTCTACCCTTCTCTGCTGACGATTCTCTGACTGGGAAATATTTCTCTCCGAATACTGTCTCTTCCCCTCTTTGTAAAATATCTCTAGATCTAAGTTTCTCCTTGAGCACTACTCACTAAATAAATTGATCACTTGATCCTCTTGAGGCATCTTTCCAAATGATCCTCAATTATTCTTTATAGTCTTCTCGTTGAGACTTCAAGGACCAAGATTATATCTACGATAAACGACTGAGATTAAATTTTGACTTGATCTGCTTTTTTTAGAAATTTCACCCACAATTTATATTAATACCCATTAATTGTTTTAATTTCCTAAGTTTATACTTAGGGTCTCATTAAAAATAATTAATTTATCACATAAAACTGTCTTCGGGTGGAATTTCCCAAAAATTTTGAGACTTAGAGCACATCCGATGCTACCACAAATCAATAAATTATCTTCATCATTAGTGTTTGATGAGGATCCATCTCTGTTGTTCCACTCAATATCTTCTTGTACCAATTCAAACCACAATCGCTCCCACTCTGGTATCTTCTCCCTCTGATTCATCAAGTCCTGATATCTATGCTAGCTCTTGAGAAGGCCTAGAAGTGTTAGGCTCACCAAATAATCCTGAGTAACTGTCACCCAAACAGTTCTAAGCTCATCTCAACATTGAGTGAACTTTGTCAAGTATTTTGGAATCATGTCGGCCTTCTCCATCTTGATCTTTCTGAGTTTTTACTTCAACTCCAACTTCTTTTGGTTCTTGTTATTCTGAAACATATATGTTAAGGCCTTCCACATAGCATATGGAATTTCCTTTCCATGGAGGTTCAAGACAATATGATATCAAATTCCTTCTAACAATATCCTTGCATTTTCTTATTCTTCTTCCATGCATCAAGAAGTTGATCATCTGCTGCTACAGGCTAGGGAATATTACTATCTCTGAATGTCTTTAGTATGTTTCCCTTTAGCACCTCCTCCATCCTTTCCTTCCATGCTATGTGTTGTAGCTCCTAGAGACAGCCTAGTGTTGTGATAGACCAGTGCCTAGGACATCTTATCATAGCAAGGAGCATATAGTATAATGTGTGAAGTTTTCAGCTTCAGCTCACATGCTATCTCCCGTAAACTGGGAAATGAAATAGAATGGGATCAAACTCCCGGAAACTGACACAGAAAAGAGGTACTGCAGAGGCAAGATGCAGAACTCTAATACAAAAGCAACAGAAAATTCAGAGACAGTTTACTGTAAAGCGGGCCGATTCAGAAATACTTCACAGACATAAATTATCAGAAGGTGTATGTAATGAAAGATATAATGAGAAGATACTAGTTATCATTGAGCTGATACCAAGATATACAATACCACCATGCATGGGCTTACCAATCTAAGAATCCATACATGATAATAGCATTTTAAAAGCACCCTCCCAAAGCAACTAATATAGCAGAAACACGGTTTAGATGAGTAATGAAACAGAATATCATGCATGAGCCATATTTAAAGTACTTGACTGATCCAAGTATGGGCATCAACTAGGATGAATCCATATCAGAAATCAGTGAGCCACTCGCATTCCAAAACATGATACAGGAAATATGGATGAGATGAAATGATATATTAAATAACATATAAAGGAGAGTTACAGACTGTGAAATACCAAAGACCAGAATCCTCTTTGACAGATAGAACTCCTCCTCACTGAGACCCTATGGGCTTTGAGCCTTCACACAAGAGTTTTACAAAATGTATGCAAAACGAGCCTTTCACTGCATAATTTTCTGATAAAAATTTGGAACCCCTGCAATGCCTTTCTTCATGGTTTTTATAAGAGAAACTAAAACCTAGTAAAATAGGTAGGTGATGAAAATTTAATCATATCATTAAAACAAAATGGTGGAGAAGTGCCCGCCCATACTGCTTGACGGCGTTGTGTTGTTTGTACTATGTTGCCTGCCTTCTAAAATGAATGCACTGGGTGAAAATTTCTTCAGGAGCACGATATAGGGATAACCATACCAACATTATGTCCTTTCCTGAAGGAAAATTTGGCTGAAAGAAGACCTGGAGGGTATTGTTTTTTGTGCATCGTACCCTTTGCCGGCTAGACCCTGAATTAGGATTGAAGATCTTCAATGTTGGACACTGAATTCCTGGATCTTCCACTGATACTCTTTGCCGCAACATTAATGTCTTTATCTACAAAAATCTGTGCTTTGAATAACTCCGGAGGGTTTGATAGATTTTAACCCTGCTTCTTTTAATGAAAGTCATGTCGTAACAACTTCCCAAATATTTCTTCATAAATTTTTCCTCTGGATCATTGTCCTTTGACGTGATCGTGGCCTCTGTAATGGAGGCTATGAGTAATAGCCACCTTCCTTCACTGTTAATCTACAAAACCCACAAACTTGTTAAAGAAAACCATGTATGGAGTGGTGAACACAATGGGGATAATGGCAAGGTTAATGGAAACAGTCATGTAAACTGTGATACGGTGAAACAACGTAGGGTGGCAGAAAAATGTAGCGTGACGATGATGGATGAGCTGATGAACGTTTACACAGCAAAAAATCTCATGAGAAACCTTTGAATATGACCTTTGAATGCATATATTACGAGGGGTGGACGAATGTACAACGGAAAACACGTGGAATGATGGCGTGGAGGAATGGAATCAATGGCGGAGTATGTAGATGATCTGGACCGTTCGATCTCCAGGTGATATCGACGGTTAAAAACACATCGGAGGGTAATGAGATGGTGGGCCAGGGGCACGATGGGCTCGGATTAAGTCTCGTGCAGCTCCGGAGCGCAATGACCATCGGATGAAGGCTCCCAGATCTGACGGTGGTGATGAATATTGTTGTGCGTCTCTGTCTGAACGATAATGCGCGATGGAGAGCGATATTGGGGCTGTACGCTGGTACGCGTGGCAAACAACATATGGAATCGCTGGCCCAACGAGAATTACCGCCCTCCGCCCAAAGGCGGTGCGATGAATACCGGGCAGTTTTGGAACAGCGTTCTTGGGCGCGGGGACCACCAAGGTGGATGGGCAGTGAATCGTTGATCTATGATTTGATCGGACGGTGCATAGGTAGGCTACGGGCATGGCAGAGGCAAGCAAACATCATTCGATCTGCACAGATCAACAGCTCAGGATGCGCCCGATATGCATCGGATAAGTGCCCGTCGAACTAGCACCTAGTCTAGCGACCGGGTTACATGGAGAAAAAGAGCAGAGGGGCAATGGCTGAAGGGGCTATGCCTCAATTATTTTCAAATATGAATTTTCAGCCTTTTATGAGGTGTTTTGGAGGCGAGAAATGGCAGCGATGGGCACAAAAATGAATTTTCGAGTTTGCAAGAGGAAACTCGAAAGATTTTATGCCACATTTCCCATGAAAATCTTATAGGAAGATGATTATGATCAACACTATGTAATTCAAATTTCCCTCAAGGGCATATTTGAGTCTCAATTTAGTGAAAGACATCTTGATCTGTTTCTAGTGCTGAAGAATAAATATGCAAATTCAATGTACCAGTTCAAAACAAACTCTGGTCTCCTCTTATATTGTGATTCCCACTATGATACCATGTAGAAATATCTAAATAGATTCAAATGATCTTTTAATGCACTAAAAGAAAATACTGAATCAATTCTACAAATTGCAGAAACCAATTTCGATCGCACAATCACATAAACAAGTAAGAGAAATAATCAATCAATCACACAACACAAGATGTATCTAGGGAAAGCATCAGCTAAAACCCCATTATATGTATATTTCATAAAGTCAAGAACATGAAACAATAAAATTCTATTTCCCTTCCTAAGAAACCTCTGCACTCTGTTGGTTGTCTCACTCTGATCCTGCTGTGATCTAAGCAAGTTTGGTCCAATTTTTAACCACTTTCTTGCCTCTTCCTGACTATCCTTGCTTACACATTCATGGCTAATTGAGCTACTATTAATTAGGAAATTCCAAATTAATTATTTTGAAATACATCCAAGGCTTCCTGATGAACTCATGCATGAACTCTGCAATTTTCTAATTATACCACTGATAATTATCTTCCCTTTAACCCCAATCTCAATTAGGCGTTCCTTAGAATTGACATGCAAAAAATATTTATAGTGAATTATCAGTTATCTTATTGATCACTGCATGTGAATTAAATCATATTTAATTCACTGGACCTATCACTAGCTCATATCTCAGTTAGAACTAGTTAAACTAATTTGAACTCAAATACTTGAGTTAACTAATTACAACTCACAAATAACTCAACCAGGGCTCCTAAAAAGTAAGAAACACCCTACATGCCTCTATTTTGACCTAAAATTCGAATTGAATGATATAACTAATTATTAATAACTCAGTTAAATCATACAAGCTATCAAAAGATGTTGAATTACAATTTACTTCTAATTTAATTAAGGGAAAATTAAATCAGAAGCCCCCTTGGGGTGCCATTTCAGCAAATATCGTTCAGTTGTAAGTTATTTATGAATCATTATATATTTTTTCTTTATATTAATTATATTAGTAATTTTTTTATTGTTATAATGTTTTTTCTGTAGAATAATTTCATGTGATTTTTTGTAGTTATTATAAAGTCAAGGTGGCCTCCTAGGTATTATGATAGAAATGCGCCAAGTAGTAGTTATAGAAATGATGTTCTACAAGTTTAGGAACATAGATTGAATATTGAAGATCATGATAATGATCCTATGGAAGAAGATGACACTAATAACATAGTTCAAGAGGATGGGACAAATCAATTGATCTAAAATTCGTTCAACAATGAGAATGATGATGTTATTTGTGATAGACCTGTGCTAAAGAAGGAAGGGACACAATTTTATGAATGATTAAGAGAAAATATTCTCTCTGCTACATTGTTGTTGGTGAACTTAAAGGTTTTGAATGGTTTTTCAAACACTTGTATGACACATATCCTAAGGTAAAATGTAATATATTTCATCACATGAAAGGTTGAATTATTTCCTTTTTTTAGTGTTAATTATTGTGTAAATTAAGAGTGCAATATTTATGATTAATATTCTTCATAATAACTGGTATCTCATTTGTCTTGTTTGTTGCATAATATGTTATATTTATTTATTTAATTATATGTACTTATCACAGTAGTAATTATGTGTAATTTCAAACAATTAGGTAAGTACAAAGTTAAAGATATGAATGTATATATCGAGCCTCTTATTGACAAGTTAATGAAGTCATGGGCCGACATCAATCTGTATGATATCTGTAAGCCAATAGGGAAAATGAAACTTCAATTCCATGGAAAATTTATGATGCCCAAGGACTAACACATTAAGTGTGGTATGTAATGTTCCATTTCACTTTAGTAGTATATAATTATTTCATTTAGATCATATCATGCATGTTTTTTAAATAATATCTTCATTTATAATGGACATTAATCCATCTCTTGCAGGCCCTCGAACAAAGGGTAAATTTTGCATGTCCAGTTTGTGGTCCTAAGATGAAACCTTGTTGTTCAACAATTTTAGGGAAGTAAGTGTTTGATAAGTATATGCACTTCATCTCTAAGAGCCATACGTATTGTGCTACTGAAAAACATATTTTCAATGGGAAAGAAAGGACTATACTAAAACCATGAAGAATGGCACCTCATCTATGGAAGTTGGAATATAACATAAATCATTGTGAAGGACATTGTTATCTCTTAGATAAAACCTAGTTGTCAGGGAAAAACTCTAAGGTAGCATAAAACCTATTTGAGGTTGAAAGTTGGCCTTTCAACTTGGAGAGGGATCTCTCCTTAAACTCAACTACTCTAGGTCACTATAGTAGTAGGTTTACACATTTAAGTTCTATGGATAGATTTGTTTGAGAAACAATGAAATCTGGTTGCACTATGTGGAAAATACACCATTGGGCATGGAGCCTAAACCCTATCAAGTGATGCTACATATTTAATGAGCAAACACAAAAGCAAGGTAGCAATATTTCCTTTGACAATTTAAGGAATTGAGAAGGAAAATGAAAATAAATCAGCATTACATTTAAATGGAAACACAATTACTAATGATGGGGAAGCAAAGAAAAGGAGCATAAATGAATCCCAATCTCTCACACTCATCTTTCCAGAAATGAAGAAATATTTAAAATAGAGAATATAGACAAGGAGCTACAACACAAGAATTTCTGCAAGTGCTCATGAAAAATTGTATATATTTAAGATCTGCTCAACTATTACACAAGGATGCTATGTTTTCAAATAGACACCAACCTTGTTTCATTTTACAGAACCTGTCTTTATAGAAAATACAAAATAACTAAAAACATGTTTCTAGCAAAGCTTTAATTACATAGTCTAAAAGTCACATCGTACATCTCAAATACATGCATATAAAACTTTCCAATCCTAGCTGAATCTAAAGATCATGTTGTTGCTAGAGTCATGGCTAGAGATAAGAATCACCAAGTCAAAATTGGTGAGGTTGAATCCATGTCAACAACTGTCCATGATCTTTTTCCTCACGAATTCCTGAAAAATAGGGTCTAGAGATCCCTTTGAAACTCCAAAACCATGAGAGCTATTTGAAAACTGAGAGAGGTTTTTTTTAAATGGGCCCATTGCAAACAAAAAAATATTTCGATTTTGAAAAAATTGTTCTCATTTGTTTGGAAATAATTCTCACAAATTATTGTGTTTCACAAGAAAAAACAGAGTTTTAAACTGACCAATATTTTTACAAAATTGCGTTGCTACTATGGTTGTCAGCGCAATTTCCAATTTTTATTTTCAAACACACGATAACACTGATACTCACATTTTCAATGCATTTTTTTTTAATTTTCAAAACTTTAGTATTGCTGAAACTCCTGTTGTTAGCATTTTAAACATGTTTATTACAAATTTGCACTAACACTCCCATTGTCAACATTTTAAACCTGTTTATTACAAATTTGCGCTGACACTCCTATTTTCATCACTTTAAAAAAGTATAGACTAAAAAAATGTGACAACAGACATGATGGACTTCCACGAGGAATGAAAATTTATCTCGTTCAATTCATGGGGTTGCCCCACTATGAGAACATAATAATAACCCATTTGTTTGATAAAATGCATATCAGGAAGAACGTGACAGAAAATTTATGGAAAATAATAGATGGCAGGAGGGATAAAGAAAAAATCCTCAAAATTTTTAATGACATTGTGGAAGCGAATCATGCAATTAAAAGTGGGATAAGATCAAATAACGATGGAGAAAAAAACAACCTTCCATGGTTATTGACAAAGAAGCAAAGCAATGATCTAAAAGAGGTGATTCAAATAATTAAATTTCCCACAAGATGTTCTTCAAACATAAATAATATTTTACAAAGAAAGGTTGATTTGGTAGGGTAAAAACACATGATTGGCAGATCTTCATTAAGGTAATTATTTTGGTATATATATTTCTATATTGGTATCTATAAATATTTATCTTTTTATCATTTTATCTACTTTGGATTAAACAAATAATGTTTCATTTTTATTGTTATAGTATGTTCTACCTCTATCTCTCCTAGACGACTTCGACAATAACATCAAACAAGCTATATAGTGATATTGGAAATACATGAAGTAAGTAGCGATTTATATGCTGAGTGTTTTTTAAATTAGTTGTTCAAATTAATGACATGTGTTTTACTTGTAATTTAATATATTATGTTTTGTTGAAACATGTTGTTTTCTTGCATCATCTGTAGATGGTTTTAATCTAAATAAATACATAAAAATGGTATAAGGCATTGGAAGAGAGAAATTCCTTGACTAATGTGTGAAATGAAAAGGTATCTACCTCTAGAATTTTTCAATGCACAAAAACACTATGTTATACACCAAGTTTAGGAGATTGTATTATGTGGATCTGTATACACAAGGTCAACATGGATGGTGGAGAGGCACTTGAAATCATTGAAGGATTTGGTAAGACAAAGAGCATGTCTTGAGGGTTCTATGGTGGAGGTATATATGGCATATCAATCCATAGTGTAAATTAGCCAATATTTTCCTATATTAGTTGCAAATATGCATGTGGATCGCATTTGGGATGTGAACTCCATCAAAAAATTTGAAGGGGAGCACTTGTTCGGGAAAGGTACAGTGAAAAAAGTGAGAGGTAATTAAATATTTAATGTGGATATTTATAATACACACACACACCCACACACATATATAACTTTTCATTTTTGTGTATATCATACTTATCTATTTTTTATTCTTTCATAAATTATTAATATTGACCATGGTAACTAGTATTTATTTTAGAATTATGATTTTATGATACAATTTCTCAAGAGTAGGATGCACTACATTTATACATTTCAAAAAATCTTGATTGGATGATGCCATGGATTGAAATATGTGAACAATGTTATGGTTCATTATCATGGGGAGGGGTGTCTGCATTTGTTAGAGAAGATTTTTGTGCCTAAGATACCAATTTTACGCAGAGGAAAATTGATTTAGAAAATGGTTTGAAAGATAAAAAAGAAAGCATGAATTTTCACCCTACAATATTTTATTAAGTTATTTTATAAATATTATTAATGTGAATGTAGGTGTGGTTTTTTTCAAATAATTTCCAAGTTATATGAATATTCTTATTAATTGATAATGCCCTTTTTTATGTGTTTTGCATATTTCAGTTGAAACACCACAACGCTATGTGGTACAATGGCCGTAAATTTCACCTCAAAAAATTGGATGAAAATAGAAAATATTATGATTGTGGGATAACTGTAGTCTTCCAAGTCACTAATGTTTCCTATAGAAGTGACACACGTCAACAAGGCTATGAAAAATGATACTATGGGTATTTGGATGACATACTTGAGTGTGACTTTGATTCCTTCAATTTGGTTTTGTTCGATGTGAAATGGAATAGGCTACGAATGAATGAATGTGATATTGATAGAACTGTTACTCAACATGATAATGGATTTACCATGGTTAATACCAGTTCATTTGAGCCAAGATTAGATCACTATTTTATTCCAACCCAATGCGAACAATTATTTTACTTAGAGGTTCTAGGTAGAGTAGGTCAATCATATGTTGTTAGATATGATCCAAGAGGATGACGGATAGAGTATAATGTAGCAGAAGAAGTTGATACTTTTCAAGAGGATGATGATGTAGAGGAGCGGTTAGTTTATCATGTGTCAGATCACAAATATGTTGAAGTGCACATATATTTTTGAATAGATAATGTTCTTGATGAAGATGATATCAATGATTTTTTGTCAGATGAAGTTGATCCAAATGTAGGAGATAATGTTCATCATGATGATGTGATTATTAGAAATTATAAATTGATGATGATGTTGAAATGGATGATCATTTCAACGTCATTTTTCAACCAAATGACATAAATATTGAGTTGGATGAAGAAAAATATTAATGATATAGAAATGTATGAAGTGTGCATTTATATGTTTTAAGTTGCTTGTTATATTTCATTTAACTTAAATTTTTGTTTTCTTAGTAATTTATATATATTCTTGATTCTTAATGTGTTGCTTTCAAATAGTTTATAGTAGATAAATTAGGTATTGGGAATATTGAGCATGATGTGGGGGGGGATATACGCTTTCACCTTCATTTGGTTGGCCTTGTTCAATAGAGAATATTATATTATTCTTGAAACCAAGAGAAGCTCATTATTTGCACCAATCTCAAGCTTGTTGTCATGAACAATTCATGAAATAATTTATTATATCTCTCTTATGCTCCTGCTTCCAATATAAATGTTAATGAGTACCCATGAGTGCAGAAATGATGACTAAGAACCAATTTTATGCTCCTATATCAAGCTTATTGTTACCAATTGTCGGCCCACCTTCGCTAAGGACCAATCCAGTGCTTAAAATTTATTGATAATTAATGGATGAAATGATGCTCTAATTAATTGATCCCACACATAATGACCTATGAATGTGGAAAAATGTTGATTTCTTTTCAATTTTTTCTTGTACACACTAAAATTTGACATAAATATAGTATATGCATACATTTATAGTGTGGGAAGGTTTCAAGACTCAAATACGACTCACAAAAATAATTCGACAATCAAGCGAGATCACCTAGATTTCGCCATTTTGCTTCACCATGAACAAGGAGAGAGAGTTATTTGCAGAGATTTGTCAAATATGAAAGTCTTATTAATTGATTGTCACTAATTTATTCTTTTTAATTTGCTGGCTTGAGGGGTCTTGACCGAGGTTTAGAGTCTATCGCACAACCAAAAACCCTCCAACTATTGGCCCTTTCGGTAATGACATGCTTGCGTAGATCAAAGTCCCACCTGAAGCAATATGGGGGGTGTTGGAACTAGGTTTCCGCACATTGAGGAAGGAAATAATGTAGTGGCCATAAACAGATTGATTGTAGACTTATATAGATCTTAACAGATATGCACAATTTTATAATAATACTTATCAGATTACAAACATAATCGTAGATCACTTCGTCGCATATATATCATAAAAGAACTAGATCTGGATCTATATAATGGGTAATAGCTTAAGCAGATTCATCAACCATCAATATAAATTCATGCATAAATAATAGATGTATTCACGCAAGTACAACTAAGCATAACATAAGTAAAGCAAAATTAAGACAAAATAGTAAACAGATAACTCAGATAGTTGATACAATGTTTCTTCCAAAATCAATCCTTCTATTAATTCAGAGCAATTCAGTACATCAGACTTTCCCTTACAGTTTACCCTTCCGTGCACACAAATAGGACTAGGTCTCTACAAACATAGTTAGCAAAAGCCTTTCTACCCAACCCAAATTGAAACCCTTACAAAAGTATCACAGATGCATAAAAATTCAGATCATAACATGAATAATGATTGAATACTTCTTTAGACTAGATATATCTATGTATATAAATATAACACGTAGATACTATGGTCTTAAACCATGGTTTGAGGCCCACAATTTACCCTTAAAAAGTTTTTACATCAAAATAGGGACTTTGACTTGCCCCAAAGCCCCTTGACCTATCTGTGCAATGCGCATATAAACAACTTATACAAAAAGATACTAAAAAGTGTACCCATTAGGGGAATTTTGAGGTCTAAAATGGGCCTCCTAAGGAAATTATAAAATAATAGTGGAAATAATAAAATAAAATTTGATGACATCATCAAATTTTAGAGGGAAAAAATAAAAAACTTCTTTTTAAACTCGTATTTTCAGCTTAACTCCCAAATTGTTTACTCAAATTTTGAGCAGGAGTACTCGTTGGATGCAAAATTTAATTCCTCATCCAAGGAGTACCCATGTTTCATAATTTCGATGGACCCTCCTAAGTGAAAATTGAGAAATACATGAAAAACATGATTGCAACCACACTTTTTCATGTATTTCTCGTTTTTTGCTTAGCAGGGTCCATCGAAAGTATGCAACATGGGTACTCCTTGGATGAGTAATTAAATTTTTAATCCAACGAGTACTCTCACTTGAAATTTGAGTAAACACTTTGGGAGATCAGTTGAAAATACGAATTGTAAAAGTAGTTTTATTATTTTATTATTTTTAATCTTTTTACCCTTTTACTTAAAAAATGGTGAATCATAAAGTTTATAAAGTTTATTTTGGTTGTAAATTTTTCTTAGGAGGCCCATTTTAGACCTCAAAATTCCCCTAATGCTAGGGGACTCCGCTCAACCAAGCCCCCAACACAAACATGTGACTCGTCCTGAGTCACTGTGGTGTATATTCCTTCATCCTATCTTGGAGCACATTGACATAATATTTGAGAGGGAGCACCATTTACAGACTCTACACAATAACTCCCTACGCTTGAAGAACCAACTTCTCAGTGGTGGGCCCTTCAATGGCCAACTCGATACTTCACTGCGTTTGTTGAATGACCTTCAAGGTGTTGTCCAAAGTCTGTGAGAGCTGAAGAGCCTCCTCTGCCCATGGCTGCATTCATGCCTCCAACAGCTACTCTTTGCGATGCAAGTCCTCAATATTTGTCTGGATAAGTCATCCCTCCTGTAGGCAGGTGAGGCATTGTGTAAGAACCAAGGTAGGTTCTACTATTTGGATCTCAGAAAAATGTTGTTCCTTTATGCGCAGCTCATTGCGTAGCTGCTGTACTATCGTGTCATTCTGAAACGAATTCTAGACACCCATAGCCTCATCTAAAAGCATATCACAATGCATAACTGTGACAACGATATTGTTAGTGGCCTGCTTTACTTTGGCAGCTCACTAGTCTCTGAATTCAGGTGGAGTTTTTGGCTGCAACTTCATTTGTATATCAGAAATTTGATGTTCAAACTTGACTTGCACGATTTGTACTTCAATGCGCGAAGCCTTCAATGTGGCATCTAGTCCTTCCAATTTCTCTTCCGGGGTGGTTGTGGCTAGGACTGTTGGTACTTCACTGCATACTTGGTGGATTTTCAGTTCGAGCGCAACGCACTGGGCTTCGGCTGCATGGAATGCTTCCTCCATTTCTTGTTGTTTCTGTTATGCTTCCATGGCCTGCTTCTTTGATTCCACAATAGTTGTGTGAGCATTGTCACGATTTTTCTCCGATTCATTCTCTTTATCTAAGTCAATAGTCTTATCAGTTTTTTTCGGCATGGTCTCTTTCTCTGTCAGCTTCTCAGTCGTTTTATCTGACATCTTCTATGGCTGAGTACCAGTGCATGACTTTTTTGATGTTTTAAGAATGGATGTGGATGCACCAAGCTCTAACCATGTTTGTGGCCATTCTGCAGTGATGAAAATTAGATAATCCTTCATGACTAGGTATGGTAATTCATACTAGACTCCCTTGACTGCGCCTTTCCCTTCGATATGCATATTATGGAAAGTGGATTTGAAATCCGCTATCATCTTATACAGATCATAAAGTGTTGGAAACAACATCAACTTATAATGCACTGCTTGATAGAGTGAGGCATCGAACAACACCCCAAAAATATTATTCTCCATAATGTGCATGGGGTCTGATGAATTCCAAAGTGTCGTGAACCGTGGGACCTCACACATCTAGGGCTCTATCTAGGGAAACTAGGTTTCCTCAAGGTTCTTCCAACTAATTAATGAAATCAACAATAGCAGCCAAGCATAATGAAATTTCTTTCCTTCTTCCTATACTTCGCGCGCATTCTCCATAAATTCCTTGCACAAATAATGTGACCAGTTGTAGATCACTCCCTTTTCACATCGTCCAGCGAGAGAAATCACCTACACGGACACCTCCTTCGGTCTACATTTGTGCACCATCTTGCAGACCAAGATGAACGTTCTGAACTGAACAACAGGGTCATTTATCTCACTCACCACAAATTCCCAGATCTTGTGCAAGACTTAGTATTTGGATTTGATATTTTTTGTGACAACTTTCTCTTGCGCTTTGCCTCCGACATTAGCCATTGGATTTTCACCCTGATCAGGTAGACCAATGATCCTATGGATTAGCGCAACATCAATGGGAATGCGCTCTTCCAACCACAGTGTATCATCATGCACGATCACGAGCAATTGCTGGACAAATATATCATTTATTGTGTTTCCTCCAAAGTGAAGGATCTATAGTAAATTCAACATGCCTGCCTTATGCACACCCATATATTTGGCTATAGGAACATGATTCCACCTTCATACTAGACATGGTCTAGGTAGAGCTCTGGTGCAAGTTTAGGAATTTTATCCACATCTATAATGTCCCAATCCTCCATTCTGAGATGTAAAACTTTTTAAAAGATGTCACCTTCCATCGAGATTTTTTTCAGGGATTAAAGGCATATTCATGCTCACTCGCACCTTGTTGAGATATTTGGGAACCCTTACTCATGGTATGTGCGGTGTGACATAGGTCAACAACCATGAGAATGGGGCCACTTCTACCACATCCTCGTCTTCCTCCATAATTGTCTTGGGGAGATCCATCATTGGTATTTTCAGGTGCTTAGCCATAGTGGAGAGTAGCTTCAGAGTCTTTTCCCTTGGGGATTTCCTTATTCCATATGTTTTCCCCTTGTTAGACTTCATGGGTGCATGTGTTTCAGAAATCGGTGCAACACGGACCTCTGGCGCAACAGGGTCATGTAACTGTCATATTGGGTGGAATTATGTAATCCAACCCTCTATGGTGCAAATCTTACTCGAATCCCAGATCCAAACCAAACATGGAGAATGAGTGTGCAGCAAAAATCAAAGAGCTCAACAGGGAAAATTTTAAGAACCCCCCTAAATTTATATGTATAATAAATGGGTGAATCCCCATGATACATAGTAAAAATGGAAGGCAATTTTATTAATAAAATAATATGTATATATAATTTTTTTAGCAAATCTCTCACGATATTATATTATCTTGTAAAATCATGGCGAAACACCACTACAAATGGCGAATCACTACTACAAAATGGTGAATTGTTGTCTAGTGGAGTTCAGGGTGTTGATTCCAATGAAGATATGGTAGTTGAACCAAGGGTTGAAGGAAGTGAATCATCGAGACCAAGCATGGCACATGGTAACTCGTGAGGGAAGTAGTTCTCATGTAGTTTGGAAAATGTGTTCTTCTAGTTATGCTAAGTGTAGTGTTGTTTGTCATGCTACTACTAGCATTGATATTGAGGTTGGAGAGGAGTTTGAGGAGTCCTCGAACTTTGAGGCAAATGATGTTTATGTAGCACCTGGTGATGATCCCATGTGTAGTAGTGGTGATGAGTTTGGTTAGTGATCATGCAGGCAACAAAATATTCAAATTTAAACAGACCCATTACAAAAAATACATGAAGAGAAAACTCTAGCAAAAATATTGTCGTGTGTTGGTCGCTTTAATTGTTTTCACAATTCAAGCTCCACATAAAATGTCAACCCGAGGAATTATTTTTATTCCAAAGACAATCACGCACTGGATATGCTCAATTTCAAAAGCAAGAACAATGTTGTAGTAAAAGCCACACAATTACCAATCATACAAATCTAATTATTCACACTCTGTTTAATCAAAGCTGAAGTCAATTATACTATAGCAGAGGTAATTCCTATGTTGCAGTTTAGAATTCAAATAGAAGGAAAATCAATCTGCAAGAAAGGAAACCAATCAACCATAATAGGAACAGACCTTATTCCTTTCACTCAAGAACTTCAAAGACCGTTGCCTAACACTAATCACTCGTAGCAAGGATAACTCAAGAGACCAAGACCCTATTCCCATGAACAAAAGAACCTTCAAAGACTTGGCTCGTTTTCTCTAATCACACCTACAGAAGAGAAAGGAAATTAGTAGGAACAGACCCTATTCCCTTGCACAGAACTCGCACTGCCTCAAGATTATACATTCAAAACATATAACATAAACAGATTCTTCACTATGAATGAATGTACCGAACACATGCGCTGTTAAGGAAACGAATATTCAATAACTACGTAACTATGTAACGATGTCTAAGCAATGTGACTAAAGTAAAGTGCAAACAGCATAAAGAAATTAAACAAACTACAGGGACAGAAGGGTGAATCTTGTGAGGAAGGCGGGCCCTTTCCCTCTCACAAGATTCCCCAGGGAAAGAATTAAATTGGAGCGCTCAAAAGAAGATTTTATTCATCCGTCAAAAGAAATGATACATTATAGATGGAGTCTAGCTCTAGTCTCTCAATTACAATGTTCTCCTGTAGCTTTCAAACTCGAACTCCCTTCTAATGATGATGTCTCCTATTTTTAAAGAGGAGACATCTCTTATAATTACATGAGAGCAAATCTGTGTTTATCCCAATTCTGTTCTTCTTTCTTAAAACAGGACTATTATGTTCTTCCATAAAAATATATTGTTACAACAGATACAACAAGAATGCTATCTTCAGAATAATCCGTGTAACCATGTCTTCATGCTGTTGCCATTGTTCCACAAAATACTCTTCCAGAATCGCAAATTACGAGTGACGGAATTTGCGTGCTTGCTGGTTGTTTCAACAACGAAGTCAACTGTTTCAGCAACGGGGTTGGCTGTTTCAGCAACGAAGTTTGACTGTTTCAGAAACGGCCGATTGCTCCAGCACAGCACATAAATTATCTGCGATCTTTTAGACTTATGTTAGCGACAATCCACTTCGATTAATGATAAAATATGAGAGTATTATGGAATTATATGTAAACATATTAAACATATAATAAAGAAGAGGATTTTATATACCTTGGGATAAAGTAATTGAAAATGATAATGGAATCATGGTTATAAAGATAAGATGGTGTCAAAGTATATAGTAAAAATGCTACATAGTGGAGTCCTAACATCCCCCCCAGCTGAAAATGTTGCATGTCCTCAGGCAACCCCTAGTCTGAGTCAGAGTCTGAGTACTGATTCTGTGCATGCAAATTGCTCAAGCAGTAGCTGGAGAAGGTGGCATCTGTAGGAGCTCAGAATCCTTTATTGTTCTGCAATTGCTGCCATGATAAAGCTTCATCTCTGCCAGCCAATTGGTAGTGACACTGATATTTCTCTGAAGGCAGCCATAGAATTGGAAAATGAAAATGATAACCAATCCAGTTTACTCCACAATGTCGAATGCATCCAATGTAATTAGGTACCCTGGAAAGTACAGCTTGAAGATTGTCAGGGTTAAAAGGGTGATAATCTTGTCTTTCTTTACATGACTGCTGCCAAAACATAGTGTTGGCCTTCAATGCAGCAGTCCCCTTTATTCTGATTTGCTGTTGACACTTCAAAAGTGTTGAAGCCTGTAGTTGTTGCATGTACCTATGCATTCCTGGCTTATGTAAGAATTGGTGATATTGTGCTATAAACATGGCTGGACTTAAAGTTTCTGGTCTAATCCAAAGGAGCCTATTCTCCTCATTATGACTGCTTGCAATAAACGCAGTTTGCCAAGTGAGCTGATTGGCCAAAAATGAAACAAATGCCCTTATTTGTATATCACCTGCAATTGGAATGAGATTGACTCTTCTATTGTCGGGAATGGCCTCATTATGGAGGTAAAGTTCGCACAGAAAATGCTGGTCACTTTCAGGGGCCTCAGCAAAAGTCTCAACAAATTGTTCTGAAGTAAGCAATCCATGCGGTCTGCCATCCTTTATTGCTTTTAATTGAAAATAAATTAAACGTTCAGAAAGGAAAAGAGAGTAATTTACAGAGGGTTTGCGGGTAGCCATCAACTTCTGCACTAATGAAAAAATCAAGGCCATATTTTCCTTTGATTCCTTGACTTCCTTCTTGGAATCCCTGAGCTGTTGCAACGTCTGTTCCCAACTATCCCAGTTGGCGTACATGTGATTCTGCCATGCTAACTTGTGCTGCTGTAATATTGTATCTTGTTCTTCAGCATATTTTTTCTTCCATTTGTTCATCAGTTCTAATTGATTCCATGGCAGCGTCTGTGTCCTGGCATTAGAAGTGCTGGGTTGGGACATTGTTTGAGTGGCTACATTAACTGACTCAGGGCAAGATACCTTTGGTTGTGGTACTGTCTGAGTGGCTGAGCTGACTAGCTCAGGACAAGATATCTGTGGTTGTGTTTCTGTCTGAGTGGCTGCACTAACTAGCACAGGGCGAGATATCTGAGGTTTAGTTTCTTTTTCTATACTTTTTGGAAGCCCTACTGGTTCTTGTGGGACAGTAGGGCATTCTTCTTTTATTGTAGCTGATGTAGATGCCTCAGATACTTGAATTTTGACTAGTTTGTAGCCTGCCTGCTGGTAAATATTACCACACTCATGGCACATGTATTCCCTGCATGGCTCCCTATTTTGTGATGATGCTGTGTGTGCTAGCATATAGAGATTTAGTTCTCTATCGAAGGCTTCTCGTGCCATGACTAACTCATTCTTAGAGGCTTCTAACTCAGACTTCAAAAACTGATTTTCTTCCAATAAAGATGCCACAGTATATGAATCCTGTATGTTGGTTGATTCTGCTGGGGTTGTCTGCTGATGCACAGCCATAGCTGGTTCTTGTGGAGCAGCTACGGCTGGTCTCCCTGTATCATCGTGCTTGGTGTATGATTTTTGTACCACAGTGGCTGGTTCTTGTGTTTCAGCCTCTGGGTAAGTGACTGGTTCTTGTGTGACAGTCACTGTTTGAGCCATAAACAATGTCATATTATCCCGGGGCACTGGTTCTTGTGTGGCAGTGCCACCGGACGAGACGGGTTGGGGGATTTGAAATGGGGGTGAAGATTGGAGTTTTAACATAATAGTAGCGGGGTCAGGGGAAATGGGAGTAACTCCTGTTTCAACAGTCATCTTCATTTTCCTTTTTGGTAGGAAAGCAGAGAAGTCACTGTCTTTCCTTTTCTCTGTAGGGGAAGGTTCTTTTCTGGGGGAAGGGCTTTCGGAAGAAGTGTAAATTTGGAATTTGGCCCTTGTTCGTTGTTTTGAGACAGAGACTGTTGGGGTTATTTTCTTCCTTTTATGAGTAGGTGGGGACGGGGGTGTTGGAGAGTCATCGCTGGGGATAGAAATAGTGGGAGGGGATGACTTCACTAAATGGGACAAACTTGGGGGTAGGTCAACTGGTTCTGAGGACGGAATTACTGGGGAGTCTGGTATATCATCCAGTTGCCCTTCATGAGGATTCTTAGGAGTTTCTTGGGAACTTTCGGCTTGTTGGGGGATTTGGGCCTGCTGGGGAATGTCAGCCTGCTGGGGAATGAGGAGTGGATTATTCAGAGGGGGGTTTTGCTGAGCAAAACCCCTCTGAATTAACAATTGGCATAAACGATGATGGGTGAGGGATAACAATGGGAATTTAGCCCGTCTGCAATAATAAGACATGTTTTTGATACAACCAAGCTGATAATAGGGAATATTAACTAATCGACCATTCCTTAAATGATTCATCAAAACGAAGTCGTGTTGGTAGACTACCTGGTAACGCCCTTCGCATGTCAAGTAGTGTTTGATGAATTCTGCTACTATTGGCCATGGTCGAGGAAGTGAATGCAGACTTACACCGCGGCCTTTAAGTTCAACTGGTTCATCTGGACGAAGAAAATCTTGTTGTGCATTTAAAATCACTTGCTTCCTACTGAACCAGCGAGTCCCAATAGCCGGCAAACCTGAAACTTGAACTATGTCCTCCTCTGTAACTGAAATGCGGACGCCTTGAACCACTGAGAAATTCCCCTGAAGATTTTGTGCAAACTCTAAAACCTGCTCCTGATCAAATTCTCCTAACCGCTCAAAGTATGCTGTCCATCCTGCTTGTTGGAAAATTTGATAGGCTTCCGGGAACATTTGAAGAAGATTCATCGAACCGGGCTTGTGTCTGATAGCCGACCCTCCCATGGCTGCTAGCTTGAGTTATATGCAGAGGCACAGAAGACAGAAACACAGGCTTTGGTCAAGCTAATTGTTGCAACAGAGGATGCGGAGTCTCAATGACGACAGAAGTGGATATGAAGAATGACGGAGGATTGGTTAATGTGAAATGATTATTCAGTTTTCGAAATTCCCCCCCCTACGTATGGTGCAATGATGATTGGGCGTGTGGAGATTGCAACCATTATGAGCAAGATCCTTTCTTTAATATATAATTTAAACGTATTACATTAAAACCACATACCTTACATTTTTACCTTTGGTTTAATAATTCGAAGTGTAGGGTGCTTCAAAATGGCTTAATATACATGGAAGAATCCGTAGATTTCTCTGAAATTTAGAACAGGAGTGTAATAGGATCTGCTCAGTATTTGAATAATTTTCACCCAAGGGATCTGAAGCGTAGAAGTGAAGAACTAAAAAGCTTGTAAAGCAGCGGAAACAAATGATGTTATAATGATGAAAAGATAAATGACAGGTTGCTGAAACTGGTGTTTCAGCAACGGAAAAATGAATGACGCGTTGCTGAAACTGGTGTTTCAGCAACGGGAAAAATCAGGAAAATGGGATAAATGACTTGGGTTTGAAACAAGTGGGGGAAATGTTTGATAAGGGATAATTCCAGTAGTAAGGGATAGGAAATACTAGCTGAAGGATGATATTTCAGGAATGGTAGAAGTGGGAAAAATGGGAAAAAGGGCAATAATGTAGAAATGGGATGAAGGGATATTGCTAGGAAATGGGGTAAAATGAAGGGAAAAAGCTTCTTGTGATTGAAGCTTCAGATCTTCTTATGATGAATTTGTCCTCCTTAATGAGCTTTTCCAGAATCTGCAAAATTCAATTGTAATATGCCAACCCTTGACAGGGATTATTAGTCTTAAGTCTAATCTAATCTAATACTAAAAAAATAGTGCAGAAAATTAAATGCTGTGAGGAGCAGAAGACTCCCCTAGAAAAAGATAATGAATATTAGTCATGCAAGTAGTCTTGAAATCCTCTTTAGAAACAAGGCGCTGGTATAAACGAAGCCTATGACCATTGACTAGTAGAGGTGTTTTAGAATCATCAATTGTTAAAATTCTTACCGTTCCATTAGAAAAAACAGCATCTACCTCATATGGTCCAAGCCAACGTGTACGTAGCTTACCCTGAAAATTTTCAAACCGAGAGTCATACAACAAGGCCCAATTACCTTTTTGGAACTGCTTGTGTTTGATAATTTTGGCATGCCACTTCATTCTCTGTTGTTGAATCATGGTTGTTTGGTGAATGGCATCTAATCTCTTTTCATCCAACTCAAGAAGCTGCTGCAACCTAGCTGTCTGCACATCAGTCAAATCAAGATTAACAGCTAAAGCAGTTCTTAGAGTTTTGAATTCAAATTCCACAGGAAAAACAACATTTTTACCATAGACCAATTCATAGGGAGAGAAACCTGTAGTGTTTCTCCAAGTAGTTCTGTAAGCCCATAATGCTTCAGGCAGCCTTTGAGACCAATCCTTCCGGTTTTCCTTCACTGTTTTAGTTAGAATGGCTTCTAATACTTTGTTTGTGCTTTCCACCTGCCCATTGGCCCGGGGGTGGTATGGTGTAGTCATTCTATGTTGAATATGATATTTCTGAAGGGTAGACTTAAAACCATGGGAATTGAATGGAGGTCCTCCATCTGTAACTAGCTCTCTAGGAATTCCAAATCTAGTAAAGATTTCTTCAAATAAGAAAGCTAGGACAACCTCTTCATTGGCTCTAATAAGTGCTTTGGCCTCCACCCATTTAGTCATATAGTCTGTACAGACTAATATACAAGTTCTTTGATTGGATGGAGGGTTAATGGGTCCTATGAAATCCAAGGCCCATCTTTCAAATGGTTCAGAAACTACCTGGGGGTTTAATGGCATTTGGTCTCTATGATTGGGTTGACCCATTCTCTGGCAGCTGTCACAAGCCCTTACATATTTCTTTGCATCCTTAAATATTGAGGGCCAATAGTAACCCAACCTCAAAATTTTGTGTGCTGTTCTTTTATCAGCGAAATGCCCTCCACAAGGGCCATCATGACAAGCTTTCAGTATGTCATACACTTCATCTTCCCTAATGCATCTTCGGATTTCCTAATCAAGCCCTGTGTAGAAAAGACACCCACTTATCCAGCTATACCTGGCACTTTGTTGAACAATTCTTCTCTTTTCTCTGTATGACAAGTGTGATGGTAATTTTCCTGCAACCAAATAATTAGCAATATCTGCATACCATGGAGAGTGAGCAGAAACTGCAAACAAATACTCATCAAGAAAAGAATCATCTACTGGAATATCATTGTCAGTTTTTAACCGTGAAAGGAAATCAGCCACCACATTTTCTTTACCAGGCCGATCTACAATTGTGATATCAAATTCCTGCAAGAATAATAGCCATCTGGTAACTCTAGCATTTGTGACAGATTTGTTCATTAAATACTTAATAGTCATAGTGATCATAGCACAAAAGTAGAATAACCATGATATAGGTTTAATTAAGTTACTGCATAAATTGCAAAGGAAATTCCTTTCATGAATCGTGTAATTAAGCTCAAATAGTGGGTCATATTTTACTAATGAAGTAGATAGCATAAGGAAGATGATTCACTCTGTTTTCCATCAGTTCATATCGCATGTCTGAAGCATCAGAAGATATATGAAAAGGGAGGGCCCAATCAGGCCCCCTCAAAATAGGAGCAGTAGACAACTGATGCTTGAGTTCTTCAAAAGTTTTCTGACAAGAATTAGTCCACTTAAATTCAGCATTTTTCATAAGCAACACAAATAATGGAGAGGCTATCTTAGAAAAATCTTTAATAAATCTTCTGTAGTATCCAGCATGTCCTAGAAAACTTCTCACATCAGTTTGTGTTTTAGGAACAGAAAGATTCTGAATGACCAATATTTTAGATGGATCTACCTAAATACCTTGAGATGAAATAAAATGTCCAAGCACTACTCCTTCACTCATCATCATATGGCATTTTTCAGTACTTAGGGAGAGGTGAGCTTGTATACATCGTTTAAGTACTTTCTCAAGGTTTTGTAATGCATCTTCAAACGACACACCATAAGGAGTAAAATCATCCATAAATATTTCCAGAGAATCATTCAGCATATCAGAAAAGATTCCTATAACAGCTCTTTGAAAAGTTGCTGGTGCATTACATAGCCCAAATGGAAGAACTCTATAAGCAAAAGTTCCCCAGGGGCTAGTGAAAGTAGTCTTGTCTTGGTCTTGGGGTGCAATTCTAATCTGATTACACCCACTAAATCCATCTAGAAAAGAAAAGAATTTCTTCCCTGCCAGACTATCCAACACCTGATCAATGAAAGGTAAAGGAAAGTGATCCTTTTGAGTAGCTTTGTTCAAGGCTCTGTAGTCAACACATACTCTCCATTTCCCGTTTTTCTTAGGGACAATTACCAATGGGGAAACCCATTCACTATCAGATATAGGGTATATAAATCCTGCATTAAGCAATTTCTGAAGTTCTTCTTTAACAATTTCTCGTAAATTAGGATTCATTTGTCTTTGGGGTTGACAAATAGGCCGGCATCCCTCTTTAATGTAAATTCGATGAGTACATAATTCAGAAGAAATACCTTTCATATCCGTGTAATCCCATGCAAATGCTTCCTTATATTCATGCAATAACTTCATTAACTGTTGTGTTTCATCAACCGTTAGATCAGGATTTATGTTTAATGTCTTGCCAGGTTCAATTTCAATTGTTATGCTTTTAGATGAGATGGTGGTTAATGTCTGAGATAAGTCTTCAGATTCAATCTTTTCTTGGGTATCTGTTTCAAAAATTGCAGTCAATTGATTGTGTGTTTCAGCAATTACAGAAGAAGGTTCACAAATAAAGTTATTAATTACCTCATCCTCTGTATTGTCTTTAAGAGTTAAAGCTTGTCCAATAGTTAGAATAGGCTTAACAGCATTATCATCATAATCCATCCACATAGAATCTTCATTATTAATTATTGGTGTAGCATGAGGATAAAGAGTAAGCTGTTTTGTTTCATAACCATTAGAAATTTTCATTGAACCAGATCTACAACTGATAAAAGCATCAGCTGTAGCCAGCCATGGCCTTCCTAGAATTAAGGGATGTCCCCCCAGCATTGTTTTAGTCTGCAATACAACAAAATCAGCTGGGTATTTCCAGGATTCAACTGAAATAAGTAGATCTTCAACAACTCCTTCAGGTTTAATTGTAGAACGATCAGCCAACTCTAGAATGGTGGGCGTATCTCTGATTGTGTTATTCAGCTGTAATAATTGTGAAGTTTCAAGAGTCATTATGTTAATTGCAGCACCTAAATCTACCAGAACTTGGGGAATCATTGTTTTACCAATCTGAACTGTCACCGTAGGATGGCCGGGATCACCATATTTCACAGGTTGGGCTTTTCCGGACATTAATGCAGACAAGTCACCCATCACATGTACTGTAAGGGGGTCTTTAGTTTTCCTACCAGGTTTCTTAACACAAATATCCCTTATTGTTCTGGCATAAATTGGCACATCTCTTAATGCTTGTAAAAGTGGAATTTTAACATACAAATTTTGCAATTCCCCTAAAAGATTAAAAGCAGGTGTTTCAGGCGTTCTAGTTAAAACCAAATGCTCGGGGAATGGTGGTTCTGTTATTTCAACACTTTTGTTAGAAGGTGGTTGTGCTTTCTTATGTTTCTCAGTTTCCTCTTTATCAGAATCAGAAGAAGTTATGTCATCAATAATAGGCTCTACTATTTTCCCAGATCTTAAATGAATATCATTACATTGCATAGTAGGAAACATAGACTGATTCTGAATATCAATGACTTGCACAACTTTATTATTGGGGTTAGGATTTGGTTGCACAGGTAGCTGGGGTCTCATTTGGTTATTTTGCGGAGCATTTGATGGCAGAGGAAGTGGTTGTTGAAATTGAGGAAATTGATTTGGATACGGGAGTTGTTGGCTTCTCCAATTTGAATTCCAAGGGTTAAAAGAAGATGGTTGTTGTGGGGGCCAAGGAGTCCACATTGCAGGATCAACAAAGGGAGGGTTTGATTGTTGCATGGGTGGGAAATTCATCTGATTAAAGGGTGGGTATTGCATTTTATTAAAGGGAGGGTAATTTGTTTGACTGAAAGCAGAATAATTATTCCAACGATTAAATGGCATACTAGAATTCATACCTTGTCCTTTTGGTTGCCATTGTCTTCTTTGAGTTAGCAAGTAAACTGCTTCAGCTTCTTCTTCCGTTGGCTGCAATGCTGCCTTTATTCCTAGTAGAGATGGACATTGTTTTGTTTCATGATCTTTCTCACAAAGGGTGCAAATTGGTATTTTATCCATTGGGCATTCCCTTAGTGGATGTTTGTCTCTGCACTTCGGGCAAAAGAAAGCCAGAGTTGCTTCTGCTTCAGCCTGCTTCTTCTTAACCTGCAAAGTGTCAATTTGTGAAGAAAAAGAACTTAACATCTCGGTTTTAAATTCTTCAAGTAAATTACCTATTTCAGCTCTTGTTGCTCCTCCACTGGCTGATTTCTGCACTCTTGAATAGGTGGAATCTCTATTACTTACTCTGTTCCTTGCAGCTCCCCTTGAACACCTCTTAGAAAGTTCAACAATCTCATCATATGATTCCTTAGATATATCTCCTTTGCCAAGCACGTTTAACATATCTAAACAATCATCCCTTAAACCTCTAAGTAATATTGTTTTGCGAATTTCCTTACTTATATTCGGATGATCAGATCTCTGTATATTGTACTGCAGCCTTTCTATATAGTCCTCCAGATTCTCGTCCGGATTTTATGCCATATTGAATAGTTCATCCTTCTTTTCTCTCGTCCGGCAGTAGTCTTGATATTTAAGCAGAAATTTCTGTTTCATCTACTCCCATGTTGTGATTACCTGACTTCCAAGGCTCATGAACCATCTTAAAGCATTTCCTTTTAAGGTGGCTGGAAACAGTTTCAACTTTTGAGCATTAGTAACATAATCATAACTTCTGCATAATATATCAAATTCAAAAATAAATTCATCCGGATCTTCAGAGGATAACCCATGGAAGTTAGGTAAAGCAGACAATGGAATGTTTTTCATAGGAGTTGTTCCTGCAGGGAGATTACTGATAGGAAATCCCAAGGTAGAGAGGGAATTTTCATTCCTTCCTTCTCCTTCAGGATTTACACGTCCTCCACCAAAGAAATCATCATTGTTTCCTTCCATTGTTGGCTCTCCTACTGCACTTGCTCGATCGTCAAGATCTTCTACTGGCTCTTCAATGTTTTCCACTGGTCGTCCAACACTCTATTATTTCCTCGATGTGCTCTGCTGATTTACTAACACTTTCTTCTGACTCTCCAGCACTGACTGCTGGTTCCTTAATCACTGGTTCTTCTATATTTTCAGGACCCACAACTTCCTCTGTTTTGTAATCTGATTGAGGGGAGTGCTGAAGTTTTGATCTTCGAGAACTTAATCTCTGTGATGATTCAGCCTTTGATACAATCTCGTCAATAAAAGTCTTTCTTCCTCTCCTTCCTTTGCCTTTGCCACCTGTGGGGTTAGTTTTCTTCTGGTTTCCGCGTCCTCTCATACAATCTGCACATTTAAAAAGAAAAGATTAATGCTTTTGAAATCTATAATTGCCTTCCCCGGCAACGGCGCCAAAATGTTGGTCGCTTTAATTGTTTTCACAATTCAAGCTCCACATAAATTGTCAACCCGAGGAAGTCTTTTTATTCCAAAGACAATCACGCACTGGATATGCTCAATTTCAAAAGAAAGAAAAATGTTGTAGTAAAAGCCACACAATTACCAATCATACAAATCTAATTATTCACACTCTGTTTAATCAAAGATGAAGTCAATTATGCTATAGCAGAGGTAATTCCTATGTTGCAGTTTAGAATTTAAATAGAAGGAAAATCAGTCTGCAAGAAAGGAAACCAATCAACCATAATAGGAACAGGACCCTATTCCTTAATTAGGAACTTCAGCACATGTTGCCTGACACTAATCACTCTGTAGCAAAGATAACTCAAGAGACCAAGACCCTATTCCCATGAACAAAAACCTTCAGCACTTGTCTCCTGTTTCTAATCACACTGCAGGAAGAGAAACGAAATTAGTAGGAGCAGGACCCTATTCCCTTTCACAAGAACCTTCAACACCTGCTTCCCAGCATTATACATTCAAACATATAACAGAAATAGATTCCTCAACTTCTTAGGAATGAATGTACTGAACACATGCAGCGTTAAGGAAACAGAATATTCAATAACTACAGAACTGTGTAACTGATGTCTCAGCAACAGAATTAAAGTAAAGTGAAAACAGCATAAAGAAATTAAACAAACTACAGAGACAGAAGGGTGAATCTTGTGAGGAAGGCGGGCCCTTTCCCTCTCACAAGATTCCCCAGGGAAAGAATTAAATTGGAGCGCTCAAAAGAAGATTTTATTCATATGTCAAAAGAAATGATACATTACAGATGGAGTCTAGCTCCAGTCTCTTAAATACAATGTTCTCCTGTAGCTTTCAAACTCGAACTCCTTTCTAATGATGATGTCTCCTCTTTTTAAAGAGGAGACATCTCTTACAATTACATGAGAGCAAGTCCATTGCCATTCCACCCCGTTCTTCTTTATGAAAATACATCTACCCTCTGTTCTTCCATAAAAAGATATTGTTACAACAGATACAACAAGAATGCTATCTTCAGAATAATCCATGTAACCACGTCTTCATGCTGTTTCCATTGTTCCACAAAATACTCTTCCAGAATCGCAAATTACGAATGACAGAATTTGCGTGCTTGCTGGCTGTTTCAGCAACGAGGTCGGTTGTTTCAGCAACGAAGTCGGTTGTTTCAGCAACGAAGTTTGACTGTTTCAGCAACGGCCGATTGTTCCAGCACAGCATATAACTTATCTGCGATCTTCTAGACTTATGTTAGCAACAATCCACTTCGATTAATGATAAAATATAAGAGTATTATGGAATTATATGTAAACAGATTAAACATATAATAAAGAAGAGGATTTTATATACCTTGGGATAAAGTAGATGAAAATGATAATGGAATCCTTTTTTAAACATAGTTATAAAGGTAAGATGGTGTCAAAGTATATAGCAAAAATGATACATAGTGGAGTCCTAACATCCCCCCCAGCTGAAAATGTTGCATGTCCTCAGGCAACCCCTAGTCTGAGTCAGAGTCTGAGTACTGGTACTGTGCATGCAAATTACTCAAGCAGTAGCTGGAGAAGGTGGCATCTGTAGGAGCTCGGAATCCTTTATTGTTCTACAATTGCTGCCATGTTGAAGCTTCATCTCTGCCAGCCAATTGGTAGTGACACTGATATTTCTCTGAAGGCAGCCATAAAATTGGAAAATGAAAATGATAACCGATCCAGTTTACTCCACAATGTCGAATGCATCCAATGTAATTAGGTACCCTGGAAAGTGTAGCTTGAAGATTGTCAGGGTTAAAAGGGTGATAATCTTGTCTTTCTTTACATGACTGCTGCCAAAACATAGTGTTGGCCTTCAATGAAGCAGTCCCCTTTACTCTGATTTGTTGTTGACACTTCAAAAGTGTTGAAGCCTGTAGTTGTTGCATGTACCTATGCATTCCTAGCTTCTGTAAGAATTGGTGATATTGTGCTATAAACATGGCTGGACTTAAAGGTTCTGGTCTAATCCAAAGGAGCCTATTCTCCTCATTATGACTGCTTGCAATAAACGCAGTTTTCCAGGTGAGTTGATTGGCCAAAAATGAAACAAATGCCCTTATTTGTATATCACCTGCAATTGGAATGATATTGACTCTTCTATTGTCGGGAATGGCCTCATTATGGAGGTAAAGTTCGCACAGCAAATGCTGGTCACTTTCAGGGGCCTCAGCAAAAGTTTCAACAAATTGTTCTGAAGTAAGCAATTCATGAGGTCTGCCATCCTTTATTGCCTTCAATTGAAAATAAACTAAACGTTCAGAAAGGAAGAGAGAGTAATTTACAGAGGGTTTGCGGGTAGCCATCAACTTCTGCACTAATGAAAACATCAAGGCCATCTTTTCCTTTGATTCCTTGAGTTCCTTCTTGGAATCCCTGAGCTGTTGCAGCATCTGTTCCCAACTATCCCAGTTGGCGTACATGTGATTCTGCCATGCTAACTTGTGCTGCTGTAATATTGTATCTTGTTCTTCAACATATTGTTTCTTCCATTTGTTCATCAGTTCTAATTGATTCCATGGCAGGGTCTGTGTACTGGCATTAGAAGTACTCGGTTGGGACATTGTTTGAGTGGCTGCATTAACTGACTCAGGGCAAGATACCTGTGGTTTTGTTTCTGTCTGAGTGGCTGCACTAACTGACGTAGGGCGAGATATCTGAGGTTTAGTTTCTTTTTCTACACTTTTTGGGAGCCCTACTGGTTCTTGTGGAGCAGTAGGGCATTCTGCTTTTATTGCAGCTGATGTAGATGCCTCAGATACTTGAATTTTTACTAGTTTGTAGCCTGCCTGCTGGTAAATATTGCTACACTCATGGCACATGTATTCCCTGCATGGCTCCCTATTTTGTGATGATGCTGTGTGTGCCAGCATATAGAGATTCAGTTCTCTATCGAAGGCTTCTCGTGCCATGATTAATTCATTCTTAGAGGCTTCTAACTCAAAGTTCAAAAACTGATTTTCTTCCAATAAAGATGCCACAGTATATGAACTCTGTATGTTGGTTGATTCTGCTGGGGTTGTCTGCTGATGCACAGCCGTAGCTGGTTCTTGTGGAGCAGCTACGGCTGGTCTCACTATGTCATCATGCTTGGTGTATGATTTTGATACCACAGTGGTTGGTTCTTCTGTTTCAGCCTCTGGGTAAGTGACTGGTTCTTGTGTGACAGTCACTTCTTGAGCCATAAACAATGTCGTATTATCCCGGGGCACTGTTTCTTGTGTGGCAGTGCCACCGGACGAGACGGGTTGGGAAATTTGAGATGGGGGTGAAGATTGGAGTTTTAACAGAATAGTGGCGGGGTCAGGGGAAATGGGAGTAACTCCTGTTTCAACAGTCATCTTCATTTTCCTTTTTGGTAGGAAAGCAGAGAAATCACTGTCTTTCCTTTTCTTTGCAGGGGAAGATTCTTTTCTGGGGGAAGGGCTTTCGGAAGAAGTAAAAATTTGGAATTTGGCCCTTGTTCGACGTTTTGAGACAGAGACTGCTGGGGTTCTTTTCTTCCTTTTTCGAGTAGGTGGGGATGGGGGTGTTAGAGAGTCATCGCTAGGGATAGAAATAGTGGGAATAGTTGACTCTACTAGGTGGGATGAACTTGGGATTGGGTCAACTGGCTCTAAGGATGGAATTACTGGGGAGTCTGGGATATCATCCAGTTGCCCTTCATAAGGAATCTCAAGAGTTTCTTGGGAGTTTTCAGCTTGTTGGGGGATTTGGGCCTGCTGAGGAATTTCAGCCTGCTGGAGAAGAAGGAGTGGATTATTCAGAGGGAGGTTTTGCTGAGCAAAACCCCTCTGAATTAACAATTGGCATAAATGATGGTGGGTGAGGGATAAAAATGGGAATTTAGCCCGTCTACAATAATAAGACATGTTTTTTATACAACCAAGCAGATAATAGGGAATATTAACTAATCGACCATTCCTTAAATGATTCATCAAAACGAAGTCGTGCTGGTAGACTACCTGGTAACGCCCTTCGCATGTCAAGTAATGTTTGATGAATTCTGCTACTATTGGCCATGGTCGAGGAAGTGAATGTAGACTTACACCGAGGCCTTTAATTTCAATTGGTTCATCTGGACGAAGAAAATCTTGCTGTGCATTTAAAATCACTTGCTTCCTACTGAACCAGCGAGTCCCAATAGCCGGCAGACCTGAAAATTGAACTATTTCCTCCTTTGTAACTGAAATGCGGACGCCTTGAACCACTGAGAAATTCCCCTGAAGATTTTGTGCAAACTCTAAAACCTCCTCCTAATCAAATTCTCCTAACCGTTCAAAGTATGTTGTCCATCCTGCTTGTTGGAAAATTTGATAGGCTTCCGGGAACATTTGAAGAAGATTCATCGAACCGGGCTCGTGTCTGATAGCCGACCCTCCCATGGCTGCTAGCTTGAGTTATATGCAGAGGCGCAAAAGACAGAAACACAGGCTTTGGTCAAGCTAATTGTTGCAACAGAGGATGCGGAGTCTCAATGACGGCGGAAGTGGATATGAAGAATGACGGAGGATTGGTTAATGTGAAATGATTATTCATTTTTCGAAATTCCCCCCCTACGTATGGTGCAATGATGATTGGGCGTGTGGAGATTGCAACCATTATGAGCGAGATCCTCTCTTTAATATAATTTAACTGCATTACATTAAAACCACATACCTTACATTTTTACCTTTGGTTTAATAATTCGAAGTGTAGAGTGCTTCAGAATGGCTTAATATACATGGAAGAATCCGTAGATTTCTCTGAAATTTAGAACAGGAGTGTAACAGGATCTGCTCAGTACTGAATAATTTTCACCCAAGGGATCTGAAGCGTAGAAGTGGAGAACTAAAAAGCTTGTAAAGCAGCGGACGGAAATGATGTTTTAATGATGAAAAGATAAATAACAGGTTGTTGAAAGTGGTGTTTCAGCAACGGAAAAATGAATGACGCGTTGCTGAAACTGGTGTTTCAGCAACGGGAAAAATCAGGAAAATGGGATAAATGACTTGGATTTGAAACAAGTGGGGGAAGTGTTTGATAAGGGATAATTCCAGTAGTAAGGGATAGGAAATACTAGCTGAAGGATGATATTTCAGGAATGGTAGAAGTGGGAAAAATGGGAAAAAGGGCAATAATGTAGAAATGGGGTGAAGGGATTTGCTAGGAAATGAGTTGAAATAAAGGGAACAAGCTTCTGTGATTGAAGCTTCAGATCTTCTCATGATGGATCTGTCCTCCTTGATGAGCTTTTCCAGAATCTGCAAAATTGAATTGTAATATGCCAACCCTTGACAGGGATTATTAGTCTTAAATCTAATCTAATCTAATACTAAAAAACAGTGCAGAAAATTAAATGTTGTGAGGAGCATAAGACTCCCCTAGAAAAAGATAATGAATATCAGTCATGCAAGCAGTCTTGAAATCCTCTTTAGAAACAGGGCGCTGGTATAGATGGAGCCTATGACCATTGACTAGTAAAGGTGTTTTAGAATCATCAATTGTTAAAAGTCTTACCGTTCCATTAGGAAAAACAACATCTACCTCATATGGTCCAAGCCAGCGTGTACGTAGCTTACCCTGAAAATTTTCAAACCGAGAGTCATACAACAAGGCCCAATTACCTTTTTGGAAGTTCTGCTTATGTTTGATAATTTTGTCATGCCACTTCATTCTCTGTTGTTGAATCATGGTTGTTTGGTGAATGGCATCTAATCTCTTTTCATCCAACTCAAGAAGCTGCTGCAACCTAGCTATCTGCACATCAGTCAAATCAAGATTAACAATTAAAGCAGTTCTTAGAGTTTTGATTTCAAATTCCACAGGAAAAACAGAATTTTTACCATAGACCAATTCATAGGGAGAAAAACTTGTAGTGTTTCTCCAAGTAGTTCTGTAAGCCCATAATGCTTCAGGCAGCCTTTGAGACCAATCCTTCCGGTTGTCCTTCACTGTTTTAGTTAGAATGGATTCTAATAGTTTGTTTGTGATTTCCACCTGCTCATTGGCTTGGGGGTGGTATGGTGTAGTCATTCTATGTTGAATATGATATTTCTGAAGGGTAGACTTAAAACCATGAGAATTGAATGGAGGTCCTCCATCTGTAACTAGCTCTCTAGGAATTCCAAATCTAGTAAAGATTTTCCAACAATAGCCAGGGATGCCCTCTTCATCGTCTCTAATAAGTGCTTTCGCTCTCTAACTATTTAGTCACAGTCTCAGAATCACCCAATATATAAGTTCTTTGATTGGATGGAGGATTAATGGGTCCTATGAAATCCAAGGCCCATCTTTCAAATGGTTCAGAAACTACCTGGGGGTTTAATGGAATTTGGTCTCTATGATTGGGTTGACCCATTCTTTGGCAGCTGTCACAAGCCCTTACATATTTTCTTTGCATCCTTAAATAATGAGGCCAATAGTAACCCAAACCTCAAAATTTTGTGATGTCTTTATCGAAATGCCTCTCCACAAGGGCCATCATGACAAGCTTTTGATGTCATACACTTCATCTTCCCCAATGCACCGGATTTCCCCATCAAGCCCTGGTAGAAAAGACACCCACTTATACGCTATACCTCGGCACTTTGTTGAACAATTCTTTTCTTTTCTCTATATGACAGGTGTGATGGTAATTTTCCTGCAACCAAATAATTGGCAATATCTGCATACCATGGAGAGTGAGCAGAAACTGCAAACAAATACTCATCAGGAAAAGAATCATCTACTGGAATATCATTGTCAGTTTTTAACCGTGAAAGGAAATCAGCCACCACATTTTCTTTACTAGGCCGATCTACAATTGTGATATCAAATTCCTGCAGTAATAATAGCCATCTGGTAACTCTAGCATTTGTAACAGATTTGTTCATTAAATACTTGATAGCTGAGTGATCAGTGTGCACAAAAGTAGAATAACCAGTGATATAGTGTCGGAATTTATTAATGGCATAAATTACTGCAAGAAATTTCTTTTCGGTAACTGTGTAATTAAGCTCAGCAGGGGTCATATTCTTACTAATGAAGTAGATAGCATAAGGAAGATGATTCACCTCTTGTCCCAAGACAGCTCCAATTGCAGTGTCTGAAGCATCAGAAGATATATATGAAAAGGGAGGGCCCAATTAGGCCCCCTCAAAATAGGAGCAGTAGACAACTGATGCTTGAGTTCTTCAAAAGCTTTCTAACAAGAATTAGTCCACTTAAATTCAGCATTTTTCATAAGCAACACAAATAATGGAGAGGCTATCTTAGAAAAATCTTTAATAAATCTTCTGTAGTATCCAGCATGTCCTAGAAAACTTCTCACATCAATTTGTGTTTTAGGAACAGAAAGATTCTGAATGACCAATATTTTAGATGGATCTACCTGAATACCTTGAGATGAAATAAAATGTCCAAGCACTACTCCTTCACTCATCATCATATGGCATTTTTCAGTACTTAGGGAGAGGTGAGCTTGTATACATCGTTTGAGTACTTTCTCAAGGTTTTGTAATGCATCTTCAAATGACACACCATAAGGAGTAAAATCATCCATAAATATTTCCATAGAATCATTCATCATATCAGAAAAGATTCCTATAACAGCTCTTTGAAACGTTGCTGGTGCATTACATAGCCCAAATGGAAGAAAACTATAAGCAAAAGTTCCCCAAGGGCTAGTGAAAGTAGTCTTGTCTTGGTCTTGGGGTGCAATTCTAATCTGATTATACCCACTAAATCCATCTAGAAAAGAAAAGAATTTCTTCCCTGCCAGACTATCCAACACCTGATCAATGAAGGGTAAAGGAAAGTGATCCTTTTGAGTAGCTTTGTTCAAGGCTCTGTAGTCAACACATACTCTCCATTTCCTGTTTTTCTTAGGGAAAATTACCAATGGGGAAACCCATTCACTGTCAGATATAGGGTATATAAATCCTGCATTAAGCAATTTCTAAAGTTCTTCTTTAACAATTTCTCGTAAATTAGGATTCATTCGTCTTTGGGGTTGACAAACAGGTCGGCATCCCTCTTTAATGTAAATTCGATGAGTACATAATTCAGAAGAAATACCTTTCATATCCATGTAATCCCATGCAAATGCTTCCTTATATTCATGCAATAACTTCATTAACTGTTGTGTTTCATCAACTGTTAGATCAGGATTTATGTTTAATGTCTTTCCAGGTTCAATTTCAACTGTTATGTTCTTAGATGAGATGGTGGTTAATGTCTGAGATAAGTCTTCAGATTCAATCTTTTCTTGGGTATCTGTTTCAAAAATTGCAGTCAATTGATTGTGTGTTTCAGCAATTACAGAAGAAGGTTCACAAATAACGTTATTAATTACCTCATCCTCTGTATTGTCTTTAAGAGTTAAAGCTTGTCCAATAGTTAGAATAGGCTGAACAACATTATCATCATAATCCATCCACATAGAATCTTCATTATTAATTATGGGTGTAGCATGAGGATAAAGAGTAAGCTGTTTTGTTTCATAACCATTATAAATTCTCATTGAACCAGATCTGCAACTGATAAAAGCATCAGCTGTGGCCAGCCATGGCCTCCCCAGAATTAAAGGATGTCCCCCCAGCTTTGTTTTAGTCCGCAATACAACAAAATCAGCTGGGTAATTCCAGGATTCAACTGAGATAAGTAGATCTTCAACAACTCCTTCAGGTTTAATTGTAGAACGGTCAGCCAACTCTAGAATGGTAGGTGTATCTCTGATTGTGTTATTCAGCTGTAATAATTGTGAAGTTTCAAGAGTCATTATGTTTATTGCAGCACCTAAATCTACCAGAACTTGAGGAATCATTGTTTTACCAATTTGAACTGTCACGGTAGGATGGCCGGGATCACCATATTTCACAGGAGGGGTTTTTCTGGACATTAATGCAGATAAGTCACCCATCACATGTACTGTAAGAGGATCTTTATTTTTCCTACCAGGTTTCTTAACACAAATATCCCTTATTGTTCTGGCATAAATTGGGACATCTCTTAATGCTTGTAAAAGTGGAATTTTAACATACAAATTTTGCAATTCCCCTAAAAGGTTAAAAGCAGGTGTTTCAGGCGTTCTAGTTAAAACCAAACGCTCGGGGAATGGTGGTTCTGTTATTTCAACATTTTTGTTAGAAGGTGGTTGTGTTTTCTTATGTTTCTCAGTTTCTTCTTTATCAGAATCATAAGAAGTTATGTCATCAATAATAGGCTCTACTATTTTCCCAGATCTTAAATGAATATCATTACATTGCATAGTAGGAAATATAGACTGATTCTGAATATCAATGACTTGCACAACTTTATTATTGGGGTTAGGATTTGCTTGCACAGGTAGCTGGGGTCTCATTTGGTTATTTGGCGGAGCATTTGATGGCAGAGGAAGTGGTTGTTGGAATTGAGGCAATTGATTTGGATACGGGAGCTGTTGGCTTCTCCAATTTGAATTCCAAGGGTTAAAAGAAGATGGCTGCTGTGGAGGCCAAGGAGTCCACATTGAAGGATCAACAAAGGGAGGGTTTGATTGCTGCATGGGTGGGAAATTCATTTGATTGAAGGGTGGGTATTGCATTTGATTAAAGGGAGGGTAATTTGTTTGATTGAAAGAAGAATAATTGTTCCAACGATTAAATGGCATACTAGAGTTCATACCTTGTCCTTTTGGTTGCCATTGTCTTCTTTGAGTTAGCAGGTAAACTGCTTCAGCTTCTTCTTCCGTTGGCTGCAATGCTGCCTTTATTCCTGGTAGAGATGGACATTGTTTTGTTTCATGGTCTTTCTCACAAAGGGTGCAAATTGGTATTTTATCCATCGGGCATTCCCTTAGTGGATGTTTGTCTCTGCACTTCGGGCAAAAGACAACCAGAGTTTCTTCTGCTTCAGCCTGCTTCTTCTTAACCTGCAAAGTGTCAATTTGTGAAGCAAAAGAACTTAACATCTCAGTTTTAAATTCTTCAAGTAAATTACCTATTTCTGTACCTTTTTTGTTGCTCCTCCACAGGGTTGATTTTCACACTTTATCAGGTGGACCCCATTACCACCGTTCCTTGGCAGCCCCTTGAACACCTCTTAGAAAGTTCAACAACTTACCATATGATTCCTTAGATATATCTCCCTTGCCAAGCATGTTTAACATATCTAAACAATCATCCCTTAAACCTCTAAGTAATATTGTTTTGCGAATTTCCTTACTTATATTTGGATGATCAGATCTCTGTATATTGTACTACAGCCTTTCTACATAGTCCTCCAGATTCTCGTCCAGCTTTTGTGCCATATTGAATAGTTCATCCTTCTTTTTTCTCGTCTGGCAATAGTCTTGATATTTAAGTAGAAATTTATGTTTCATCTGCTCCCAAGTTGTGATTACCTGACTCCCAAGGCTCATGAACCATCTTAAAGCATTTCCTTTTAAGGTTGCTGGAAACAGTTTCAACTTTTGAGCATTAGTAACATAATCATAACTTCGCATAATATATCAAATTCAAAAAGAAATTCATCCCATCTTCGTAGGATAACCCATGGAAGTTAGTTAAAGCAGACTAATGGAATGTTTTTCACAGAGTTGTTCTCGCCAGTGGGAGACTAATCGATAGAAATCCTGTTGCAGAGAGGGAATTTTCATTCCTTCCTTCTCCTTCAGGATCTACACGTCCTCCACCAAAGAAATCATCATTGTTTCCTTCCATTGTTGGCTCTCCTACTGCACTTTCTCGATCGTCAAGATCTTCTACTGGCTTTTCAATGTTTTCCACTGGTCGTCCAACACTCTCTATTATTTCCTCAATGTGCTCTGCTGATTTACAAACACTTTCTTCTGACTCTCCAGCACTGACTGCTGGTTCTTCAATCACCGGTTCTTCTATATTTTCAGGACCCACAACTTCCTCTGTTTTGTAATCTGATTGAGGGGAGTGCTGAAGTTTTGATCTTCGAGAACTTAATCTCTGTGATGATTCAGCCTTTGATACAATCTCGTCAATGAAAGTCTTTCTTCCTCCCCTTCCTTTGCCTTTGCCACCTGTGGGGTTAGTTTTCTTCTGGTTTCCGCGTCCTCTCATACAATCTGCACATCTAGAAATAAAATATTAATTCTTTTGAAATCTATAATTGCCTTCCCCGGCAACGGCGCCAAAATGTTGGTCGCTTTAATTGTTTTCACAATTCAAGCTCCACATAAATTGTCAACCCGAGGAAGTCTTTTTATTCCAAAGACAATCACACACTGGATATGCTCAATTTCAAAAGCAAGAACAATGTTGTAGTAAAAAGCCACACAATTACCAATCATACAAATCTAATTATTCACACTCTATTTAATCAAAGCTGAAGTCAATTATGCTATAGCAGAAGTAGTTCCTATGTTGCAGTTTAGAATTCAAATAGAGGAAAATCAATCTGCAGGAAAGGAAACCAATCAACCATAACAGGAACAGGACCCTATTCCTTAGTTAGGAACTTCAACACCTGCTGCCTGACACTAATCACTCTATAGCAAAGATAACTCAAGAGACCAAGACCCTATTCCCATGAACAAGAACCTTCAGCACTTGTCTCCTGTTTCTAATCACACTGCAGGAAAAGAAAGGCAATTAGTGGGAGCAGGACCCTATTCCTTTGTACAGGAACCTTCAGCACCTGCTTCCCAGCATTATACATTCAAACATATAACAAAAATAGATTTCTCAACTTCTTAAGAATGAATGTACTGAACACATGCAGCGTTAAGGAAACAGAATATTCAATAAACTACAGAACTGTGTAACTGGTGTCTCAGCAACAGAATTAAAGTAAAGTGCAAACAGTATAAAGAAATTAAACAAACTACAGGGACAAAAGGGTGAATCTTGTGAGGAAGGCGGGCCCTTTCCCTCTCACAAGATTCCCCAGGGAAAGAATTAAATTGGAGCGCTCAAAAGAAGATTTTATTCATCTGTCAAAAGAAATGATACATTACAGATGGAGTCTAGCTCCAGTCTCTCAAATACAATGTTCTCCTGTAGCTTTCAAACTCGAACTCTCTTTCTAATGATGATGTCTCCTCTTTTTAAAGAGGAGACATCTCTTACAATTACATGAGAGTGAATCTGTGTTTATCCCAATTCTGTTCTTCTTTCTTAAAACAGGACTATTCTGTTCTTCCATAAAAAGATATTGTTACAACAGATACAACAAGAATGCTATCTTCAGAATAATCTGTGTAACCACGTCTTCATGCTGTTGCCATTGTTCCACAAAATACTCTTCCAGAATCGCAAATTACGAATGACGGAATTTGCGTGCTTGTTGGTTGTTTCAGCAACGAGGTCAACTATTTCAGCAACTGAGTCAGCTGTTTCAGCAACGAAGTCGGCTGTTTCAGCAACGGCCGATTGTTCCAGCACAGCATATAACTCATCTGCGATCTTTTAGACTTATGTTAGCAACAATCCACTTCGATTAATGACAAAATATAAGAGTATTATGGAATCATATGTAAACAGATTAAACATATAATAAAGAAGAGGATTTTATGTACCTTGGGATAAAGTAAATGAAAATGATAATGGAATCATGGTTATAAAGATAAGATGGTGTCAAAGTATATATTAAAAATGCTACATAGTGGAGTCCTAACATCGTGCAAATCTAGATTCTATAGAATTATTAGAACTCCCTACTGCTCTGCAAATACATCCATGAGATGAAGAATATGGTAAAAAAATAGTGACCAATATGTTTTATGGGAAGGAAAATTATTCATGTTCAAATTCTTTCAGATGCAGAGACTCTATAGCTTTCAGTGAAGGAAATCTTTCTGAGCTTAGGGATTTCTCATAACCTTTTTTAGAGAGAGCACCTCAATGTATGAAGTTATATTAGAATTTTATACGTTATATGCATTGTATATTTGGATGTTAGAAGTGGAAGAAAACACTTCAAATATTAGCAAAAGATATCACTACAAATTTTTGCACTATACAAAGGTTTTATCTAATATGCAAGAAACAGAGGCTTCCTTATATGACTTCAACAATAGTATCACTCGAAACAATAGATTTTATGTTATGTTGAATAAAGAAGCTTTTATGTTGTAAATTCATCCAGTCAGGGAACAATTTGACTTGTTGGCTTTTCCACCCACAACAAACTCAAATGGAGGAGCCTTAGAATAACTCCCAGCAACCCACACAACAAGATGATCACCTCCCTCCTTTGTAGAGCTCACACACATAAGAAATAAGTTACAGGTAGAGAGCAGTGCCACCTCAGTATGCAAATTCATGAGATCTCGAGAAGACCACTTACCTCCACCCATGAGATCCTTGCACTAGTGTCTCTGTCCAGACCCTTTTTACAATCACATAAGACACCCTCCTTCCCACTGATCCAGGTCTATGCAAAGAGCAGCCTATATGCACAATATCGGATCTTCCAATTTATCCAAATTTCTCCATCATGGGATTATTCACTTTAGCTTCAGATGGTAGGAGATATTCACCCACTGGTAATATTGTTTTAGAGGCTAGCAGTTTCTCCTAGTCCTCCCTAATTAGTAGGTGATATCTCCTCCAAACACTTTCTGTAGGAAACCTTCAATCAAGATATTTCTCCTGATTCTCAAGTTCTTGAGAGGGACCCTTTCTTCTCTGGGACTCTCAGCTTTGTAACATTTTATATCTTAGATGAATAATTTGACCCTTTAGGTATTTGACCTCAGAAGTTAGATATTCCTTTTATAGGAGCTACACTCATGCTCCCACTAAATACTTTTTATGATGTACCTTGCAATCCATTGGACCTATTTGTGGTTATTTTCTTTTTGAAGCTCTATGTTGCATCCCTCCACTTGCAACTCTGTAGGGAGATTGAGCAGAGACAACATAAAGCTCGAGGAAAGACTGAATTCTAACCTGAGCACTAGACTATTAATCACATCTTTACACTCCAGACCACAATTGAGGAAGCCCAACATTGCTTCTGGAAATTTTACTGTTGTTTCATAGAATTTCAAAAAGGCTTTTGAATCTGTCCCCATAGAGCCTTTATTCCACATGCTCATAGATATTGGCTTCAATCTTACTGTTCTTCTTGTTTATAGTTTCAGTGAATTATTGTCTGTTGGTGTTCCAAGAAATTTCTTCTAGGGCTATGGTCTTTAGTTTTTATCTGGATTCGGTCCTTCAAGTTTATTTGGCTCCAAAAATATATGGATATTAGGCTCTCTTGTAGTGTTTTGTGGTATGCAATGTAGTGTGGTTTTTCCTATATCTTGAATTCACGGTCCTGAATGGAAGTTTGAACCCCTTAAGAGCTATTGGCTAACAACTATGTTTCTTCCTGCCTATAATATCCATGGATTAGAGAAGCCTAGGAAGTCCAAGAAGTTATTTGAATACATAATCCATTCAATGCAAGAGAACTTCCCTCTTCTTTGTAACTACAAAATTATATGAAAACTACCACTTGTGCACTTCTCAAAATGCCATAATTGAGAACAAAAATCGAATAAAAAAATCAAATCGATTTTGTGGAGGAAGAATGTAGTATGTTGAGAAATAGGGTCCTTAATCTTAGAAAATTATCTCATTCTTCTACTTCAAATCATAGGATATCAACAAATTCAGTTCAAGCAAATTATAGAATTCAAGGAATAGATATTTCACCAAATGATAGAAGACATGGATCTTGGAAATCAGGACTCTTCCTTCAAACATTAGGCTGAGAGAAGCCAACAGTGGTCATGTCTTTCATAAAATTTTATGTTTAGTAACCAAACTACAATACTCGTTGTTTTATTAAGGTTGCATACATGTAAAAAAAAATTGGGATGTATACATTGTTGATATTTGCAACTGTTGATATTTGCAAACTGTTGATATTTTCAAATTGTTGATATTTGCAAAAAAATTATATTTATAAACTGCTGATATTTGTAAACTATTGATAAATAGTTTGAATTCAAATATTTTCAAAATGATTTTTGCATATAGATTTTTCAATGATTTCTCTTCAAATTCAAGGGATTTTCACATGATTTTTTTCCTGTTTTCAGCGACAGTGTAAAGAGGCTTCCTTAAATGACTTCAACAGCAATATCACTTGAAAAAATAGATTTTTTGTTATGCTGAATAAACAAGCTTTGATGTTTCAAATTCATCCAGTCGGGGCACAATTCAACCTGTCAACTTTTCCACCCACAACAGACTCAAATGGAGGAGCCTTAAAATAAATCCCATCAACCCACAACAAGATAATCACCTCCCTCCTTTGTATTCCTCACACATAGAATAAATAATTTATGGGTAGAGAGCAGTGCAACCTCATTATGCAAATTCATGAGATCTCGAGGAGACCTCAGGCCTCCACCCATGATACCCTTGCAATAGTGTCATTGTCCAGGACATTTTTACAATCACATAAGCCAACCTCCTTCCCACTGATCAAGGTCTCTACAAAGAGAAACATGTATGCACAATATTAGATCTTCCAAAAAATCAGATATTCTAATTTATCTATTCCTCCATGAGAGGATTCTTCACTTGAGCTTCAGATGGTAGGAGAGATTCCCCTACTGGAAATATAGTTTTAGAGGCCAGCAATTTCTCCTTATTCTCCCTAATTAGTAGGTGATAGCTCCACCAAACCTTGATCACTTTCTACAGGCAACCTTCAATCAAGATATTTCTCCTGATTCTCAACTTCTTGAGAGGGACCCTTTCTTCTCTTGGAATCTCATCTTTGTAACATTTTATATCTTAGATGAATAATTTGACCCTCTAGGTCTTGGACCTAAAAAGTTAGATATTACGTTATAGGAGCTGCACTCATGCTCCCACTACATATCGTTTCTGATGTACCTTGCAGTCCATTCGACCTATTTTTTGTGATTTGCTTCTTGAATCTCTATGCTACATCCCTCCACCTGCAACTATTTAGGGAGCTTTAGAAGGTGAAACATAGAGCTAGAGGAAATGTTGGATTCCAACCTGAGCACCAGACTATTAATCACATCTTTACACTCCAAGCCATAATTGAGGAAGCCCAACATTGTTCCTGGAAATTTTATTGTTGTTTCGTAGACTTTCAAAAATGTTTTTTACTCTATCCCCATAGAGGCTTTATTCCACATACTCAGAGATATTGGCATCTCAGAAACCCTTTTTTCAACCATTATGCATTTTATATGAGTCAATCCTTGGTCATCTATGCACCAACACATGAGATATCAGATTTTATCCTAAGTATCACTGGGGTAAAACAAGGTTGCCTCTTGTCCCCTACACTATTTGTATCTATATTGACAAGTTAGAGTCCTTGCATGAGCACATCCAAGATGGAAATGGTTTCCTTCTCCACCATGTCTTAATTTATATTTTGATGTTTGTAGATGATGTGGCCCTTCTAGTCTCATCCCCAGATAAATTGCAAAGATAACTCGATGCCCTGGCCCTTCTTCATCAGTTGATTGTCAACCTCTATAAGGATGATCTTCATGAGTTGATTGTCAAACAAAATCATATACTTATCTAGTGGTACTATTCACAAGACCTCGCTTTAGTTTGCAACATGCACTTCAACCCTGACTCAACAAGGGCTATGGGTCCTTGGCACTTCTTGAGAGGTAGTGTTTCTCAAATATTTTCCAAGACATATCTACCAAGATGTCACTCATGCACACTCTTGGCCCAGCCCAGAGTTCTAAATGGTTCTAAGGTTTGGGTAACTAGTTTACTAGAGTCTAATTGGTCTTCTACAAAGAGATTATAGGTCATCCTCCTTTGTCACATTGTTCAATGCAAGTAGCCAATTCCTCAACCCATCATCCTTATAGATTTTGCAGCTCACCCCTTCCTACTTGAGACAATGTTTTGTCTTGTCCCTCTTTTACACTATGCTCAAAAATCCGTTGATACAACAAAGGGGCATGATCGGTATCCATACTTGGCTTTTTTCTCATCAGATTCCATTGAAACAACTACTCCTTCGGCTTGATATCCTTGATTCAATTAGTATTATGATGGACCAACTTCCTCCATTCAAATATTCCCTATATGCACCTAACCATCTCTTACCAACCAAATAAAAGATGAAAAAAATCATCCAAGAGGATATCTATAGGATGTAAAAATTAAAATGTATGAAGTAACAAATTAAACGATGTAAAAATTTGAATCACACATGCTTCACTTTATAGGACAGTTTGTAGGCCTTAACCTATGAATGTTGTGTTGCTTAAGGTTTGATTAGAAGGACTTAAAAACAAATACAATATCCATCATGTTCCAGCTTTGTGGCTATCTCAAAATAATTTTCAAACATAAAATTACAACATATTGTCACAAGGATATTACTCACGGTTTAACAGATCAGAATTGACATCTTATATTAATTGTTTCCTTTTACATGATGTCATTCTTCTGCCCATTACTATAGCTGCCCAGATATAGTAAGAGATCTTATCTATACTTAAATATTAATAGAGACTAGAATAATTTGTTTTCCTTGTAGGGTAAGGAGGAATGGGAGTAAATACCTCATGTTCATGTCAAGTTTACTGGGATTCAAAGGGGGGAATTGTAGAGAGATAGGGTCTGAGAGGGTGGACACAATTTTTTTTAAGGGTAATGAGATATAAAAGTTAATTTTCCTCAACTAACTCTCTATTGGTATGGGTATCTAGTCATCTGAAAAAATGTTTTATAGACTATAAATACTCAAAAAAATATGAGTGATTTTGAAGCCTGCAAGATGTCTAAAACGGTAGAGTGTGAACTAGTAAAGCTAAAAACCTAGATAGTATGAACTGAAGAAAGCCAAATTTTGTATTATAATAACCTCTCCATATAAAGGTTTTAATAGGATTATTGTTGGATGCATCCATCCAGACACTGAACAAAAATGCAGTTTTAAAATTGTCCTGACTTCCAACCATAATCATTCACTCAGTTACTCTTATTTATCTTTGTAGATATATGAAATGTCTATGCTAACTTTTATTAAAATTCACATCAGTAATAGGCAATGTAAAAAATGCAATGCCTATGCTAATTTGTAATTCAAGAATAAGAGAGAATCCAATGAAGAGTACATTGAGATCAACATAAATATGTATCACCAAACACATGTTTCTTTTAGTATATGTATGCATGTTTAGATACCTTTTTCATAAATTAAGGAAAATTCAACCTCATATAAATTGTCCTGAATCTTGAACAATGGTTTATCTACATTCAACATTAGGTCAATAGGACAAGACCTAAAAAATTCTCTCATAACAAACTTGTCAGTTTTGTTGTTTGCCCCATTTAATAGACAGGACCCTTAAAGAGGCTAGAAATCTTGTTGATCTGTATCAATCTTAAAATTTCCTCGCCAAGATATTATTGCCATAGGTTTTAAAATGGTTAAAATTCTCACCAGTAATTACATATTCTGGAGTAGCATAACCATATGTTCCCATAACTCGAATTGAAACATGGGTGTTGTCTCCCTCGGGTCCATCTTTTTCTAGTCCAAAATCAGACAGCTTGAAATTGTATTCCTGCACCAAGTACATATCTCTTCATAAATACTTAAGAGAATCCAAAGTGTAACACTGAGCCATCTCATAATTTTGAATTTGTAGGTACAAATCAAATCCAGCAAAATATTGGATGTTTTGAAATCTCGATAAATCACTGGTCTTTCAGCCCCTCAATGAAGAAATGCTAGACCTTTTGCTACACCCAATGCAATTTTCATCCTAATAGACCAGGGGAGTGGTAGGGACCCTTCTGCATACATAAGGGAAGTACCATTGGACATCGAAGATCTAAATATATTTTTCAAAATACAAATTTACAACTTGGGATTAAGACTCTCTAGAAGGACAAAGAATAATTATGTAGCTACTCATTGCCAAAAAAGGTGAAAGCCCCACGACATTGATGCAAAAAAATGAGATTTAACCAAGAGAGGCACATATTTCCTTATGTCCAACATAATTTGACAAATCCAGACTGAGGATCCCAAAATTTCATGAAAGAAAGATAGATCATAAAGTATTTAATAAAGCAACATAGGCTTTGTTTTGGGTAACATCATCAGCATATAGTATGCTCTTCAACCAAGATGACTTAAAAATTCCATATCAGCCCGTGAATTTTTCTGCACAGAAATATTCTAAGAAGACATTTCAACAAATCCTCACCAAAAATGGGTTTTTTTTCAGAAATGTACCTCACCATCTAATCACAGAACATAAACAAACATTGAAATTTAATACCTAACAATATTGAGTGTTCCGTCAAATTTGAAAATCATACGTGTTATGCTAAATGAATTTGATGCCTTGGACACAAAGACCAGCTTTTATCATACACTTTCCGTAAAAGTCATATCCATTCAAATGTGGCAAAATTTCTAAATTTTTCATTGCTTTGAAACTTGTAGTTGAGTGTCTTTATCATTTATGTTGAATGGGTAGATCTGGTCGATGTTTTATCATTGTGACTTATGTAAATAACATCCTTACACCGACAAATTTCATTTGATATAATCCAATGGAACCTTTAAGTATCATTTTAAGAAATACGTTGTAGTATCCTGTAAGTGCCTACATACTTTTATACTTCATTGCTTCTAGATACAGATCCTATGCTCAAAAACAATCAATATCATCCTATATTTTGTAAATATGAGTTCATGGTTCTGACATTCAAATAACATATTAAATTTGTGGATTCAGATGCCTCAGTTTCCAGCATTCAAGTAAACAAAATTTAGGTTCCTATGGTGATTATCTCATTGGTTGTTTGGAGACGGATCTGATATATATGTCTGAAAATTATGAATGGACCTAAACATACATGTCTTGAAATATTGACAAACAACCTCAACAAAATTATAGAATTCATATTACATGACATTCTCAACAAACATATGTTCTTTAGGATGAATGTGACAATATATTAAACGTTCATTTGATATATTAGTGTATAATGATTGTCTAAGCATATATTTTTTCATTTGGAGGTGACAAACCTGTTTCGTCTTTCAATAAAAATCTTGGCACACCTATGATATCTTCATGATGTAATGGGTGTGGTGTCTTTGTGACTATAGTGAATGTAACTCTTTCAACAAGATCTTTACATTCTCTCAAACTGTCTTATAACGGCAATATTAGAATGTGTATGAAGGAAAAAACTCAGATTCATGTGATGACTATCTCGACAACCATGAGATAAGCTCAATTTTTATATGATTCAACATTCATTATCAACACTTTTACATAAGTAGAATATTCAACATGCAGACCTGACACTCCTGTGAAGAAGGGTTAACATAATAGTGGCATATCCATGGAATTTCAAGTTCTATGATGATAGACTCAGTATCTTCAAGTGGTGATTCCATCACAACATTCAAGGCATAAAAATCCAAACCAACATAATAAGCACACAATCCAACTCGTACTTAAAATACATCAATGTTTAAGGTCCTAAAGGAGAATAAAAACCCCCAAAAAATTATTCTTTAACAATATGGTTGGGAAGCATAAGAAGACCTTTATTAGATCGAGAAATCCTCCCTTGTGTCATTGGCTTGAGAAATAATGCTCCTTTGTATCACTATATTAAGAAACAATTCTCCTCTATGTCACTGCCTTGAGAAACAATACTCATGTGTGTTTCTAAACATAATAGTAAGTGAGATGATTATTAAGAATTATAAACATAATTATTTAACTTACAAAGGCGACATTGATAATAGTTTAGAATAGCTTCATCAATGTGCTTAGATATAACGGCTTCATCAATGTGCTTCGAATAAAAAACACTTTCCACCTTTCTATGATGTCCTGTGTTGACAAAAATGTATACATATTTAAATTTATTTCTCATATAAATTCTATAATATCTCCAAAATAATAAATAGCCACTATGTATTTCTTGTGTTTTGTTTTCCCTAAATAGGCAATTGTAATAATATAGAGGAATTATGATTTCTTGTGCTCTTTCCACCCATCACACCATCATCAGAATATCCATGGAATTAGTAGTGTATCTCCGACCATAGGTAATAGAATCACAAAGATATCCCAACAAGCAGCTATCTAATATATGAGGCTTATTCATAAATCGATTCAAATCTTTATAACGAGGCATATGGTAGGTGTTTTTCAAGAATCACCAGGGATCCCACAATATATATATACATACTTCTCCATTTCATCATATCTTTAAGCACAAAAAATAGTACATCAATTCTAGGTCTTCCATCTTAATTTTACATCGATAAATGAAAGGGTCATCATCTGATAGGTAGAAATCATCAAAACGACATATCTCATCCACTTTCCATAATCATCAAGCTATCTGCAACCTGACCCCTTCCTATTATTGACCCATAGGTTCATGTAACAAAAACAGGAATAATAATCATGTAGCCTCTAAGGTAACAAAGATATATATCAAGCCATCATCGGTGTCATCATACTAAACTGTCATGACTTGCTTTTATCAATAATCATTGGGAAAGAAAATTCATTGGGTCATTTTGCCAGGTATTTTATAGCTCCCTCTAAGGCCATGCTTTAGGTGATCATCCAGCCTTCAATCACGAGTTCCTCATACGAGAGATGAGACTTTCCATGATGAAACTGCAACAACCAACTTCTAGGAAGCTTGCTTTTGGTCAGAGAGGAAAATTCTGAAGATTCATCATGGTCCTTCTTCAACTAGGGTGAAGAAATATATATATATATATATATATACTTCTCCATCTCATCAGATCTTTAAGCACAAAAAACATTACATCAAGTCTAGGTCTTCCATCTTAACTTTACATTGATAAATGAGAGGGTCATATATACATCATCAAAATGACATATCTCGTCCACTTTCCATAATCATCAAGCTATCTGCAACCTGCCCCCTTCCTATTATTGACCCATAGGTTCATGTAACAAAAACATTAATCATAATCATGTAGCCTCTAAGGTAACAGATATATATATCAAGCCATCATCGGTGTCATCATACTCAACTATCATGACTTGCTTTTATCAATAATCATTGGGCAAGAAAAGTCATTGGGTCATTTTTCCAGGTATTTTATAGCTCCCTCTAAGGCCTTTCTTTAGGTGATCATCCAGCCTTCAATCACAAGTTCCTCATACGAGATATGAGACTTTCCATGATGCAACTACAACAACCAACTTCTAGGAAGCTTGCTTTTGGTCAGAGAGGAAAATTCTGAAGAATCATCATGGTCCTCCTTCAACTAGGGTGAAGAAATCCTCTCATGAGATTATCCCAAAACTATTGCATTATCCTTCAACTCTAAATGAATGCTACCAATGCATCAAATTCCCCAATCCATGATGAGTAGGGGTCCTTCGCATTCAGGAATCCATATCCACAAGACCATTCTTTATAAGTTCCTAACGTAAAGCATCAAAGAGCCCAATTACCCAACCAAGATGCCAAAATTAGGGTCTTCTGCTTATCGTGCTTGTCAAGACATAAAATCTGTTATGCACTTTCTTCAAGGTACCTTTGTTTTCATGCTCATGAGGATTGTTACAAGGAACTTCTCCAATGTTCCATGCACTTTTTTACTCCTAGCTTCCAGATTTCCAAGGGGTACCCAAAGGTGCCAACATAAAGGTGTTGCATGAACTTGCATTGCTCCAACTGCTAGACAAAGATGTGAATGGCTGCTACCATACACCATTACTTCTCCTACAACTATTTCCACCATTCACAACTGCATTTGCCACCACCACTGCTCCAAATGTCCATAGTCACTTCTCCTACACTTCACTGCCTAAAAACACTATGTTGATTAGCCAATCTAATTTCTATTGCTCAAATCATCAAGCTCTCTTAGTCACTAAAGTCAAAGTTACAGTCTTATTGATTATTGTCATCATCACTCTCATTGGTGCCTCTAACGTCTCTGTTCAAACAAACTTAAAGTCTCTGGTCAAGTTATATCAGCTAGTATCATACATTGATCAAATGCATCTAAAGCAACATGCCTACTATTCTTTGTTTTGCATGTGTCAATGAGAATTATACCTTAAGTGTGATGATGCCTTTTTGTTATGAAGCTTCTTGCTATCAATAGTATACCACAATTTTTAGGCTTTTTGATTCCTTTTAGGATCCCTTCAAGTTGTTGGCCTTGTTCTGCAAACCACTTATTCAAGACAGTGTTAATGACTATAATATCATGCCAAAAAACTCTAGAAGATCTTTGTGCTTATCGAAATTGTATGATCTTCAGAACTTACTCACCGCAGGTATACTTCAGTTAGGCCCACAGGAGGACTATCATGAAGACTTTAGAATTATTTTCATACAAAAGGTTATTGTCACAAGGGTGTTGTATCAAAACACTGCAGTGATAGTCTTAAGAAACTGCTGCAAGGAAATGATGAACCTTGAGGCTTACTGCTACAATAAGATAAAGCTATTGTATACAGTGAGATTGCTTGACAACACAACTAGAGCAAGATAGCAACTATAGGTAAGGATTATTTATGACAAGGAAGCTATGTTGACTGATGAAGATTGATTGGAAAGGTCAGCCAAGTTGTGAATTAGCTAGCCTTGTGATAATCAATGTGTTGAAAGAATTGTGTGATGGACTATCATCAAGGCAAGAATTAGTGGAGATCACATTTAAAGAGAAATTTCAAATTTTCTCTTGGTATGTTGTGTCAAGAAAGGTCTCAACATGGAGTACAGTGCACTGAAATACCGTGGGACATTGATGAGCACCTGAATATGTGACAGTGGAGGCTACCTTAACACAAGGGGTTATATCTCAACTGGTTGTCACCATATTGCTGAGAATTTGTTTAGTTCCATACTAGCAGGTGCCTTGTTAAACCCCGTTGGGTAAGGTTCACTAATCTATGCCAATGGGCTTATTTGGGAATCTGGATACCATCTTCAAATGTGATGAAGCATCCTTGGGTTTCCCATGACATTTCGCTTTGAAACAATAAGATAGAAAGAAAGGGTTTCCTTCATAAATTTCTTGTGAAAAGCCTAATTACCTCACTGTATTATGTGGAAGTGGAGGCTACCTTAACACAAGGGGTTATATCTCAACTGGTTGTCACCATATTGTTGAGAATTTTTTTAGTTCCATACTAGCAGGTGCCTTGTTAAACCCCGCTGGGTAAGGTGCACTAATATATGCCAATGGGCTTATTTGGGAATCTGGATACCATCTTCAAATGTGATGAAGCATCCTTGGGTTTCCCATGAGATTTCCCTTTGAAACAAAAACAGTGACCATTACGTTGACCATGAAAAACAAAACCCTTAAGGGAATATTGTGACCATACAAAGAAATGACCAGTCACTATATACGCTCCTCCATCTCTAAACCATGTAATTCTGGGTGAAAATGACAATGAGGTTGAACTTAAAAGGTTACAAAGGTCCACTAAGATTTAAAAAACTATGATTCAAGAAACAAAACTGGAAATGCGCTTATATAAGGAAAACTTGAGAGAAGTGTTTTTCACTTATTGAAACACCACACAAATACGTGTTAACTCCTCATACCTGTCAGCATTGCATAGACTCTCTTAATCAATAAGGAAAAATAAAATAAAAATTGGAGGACATAGGCACCAAAAACAATAGCTTATAGTCATTTCACTGGTAAGATTGACATAGTGTTAAACACCTCTCCCTTAAGTTGTAAAGAATTGGTTATAAGAAGTTGAAACATATCCTCTATCATTTTCCATGATAAAAGTGAGGAGGAAGGAAACTAGTCATTTACTAGTGATTCTTTTACTTATATTTCCCTTGATGAATTGGTTATAAGAATTTGAAACATATCCTCGATCATTTTCCATGATAAAGGTGAGGAGGATGGCAACTAGTCAATTACTAGTGACATTTAAACCCTCCATAGAGAAGACGAAGGACTTGGGCTAATTAACAGCCATGCTCCAAGGACGGTTTTAGCGACTAAATGGCTTGCAAGGACAAATGACAGAGAATCTCCTTATGAGGTAGTTTTCAAGCATAGGCTAGAAACAACTTCACATATACACAACATCCAAGTCCCTAATGATTTATGATTTAATCATAGGTGCAAATTCCTTTAATTTTCCCAGATGAGAAATTGTCAAAACAATTTGGAATCATTGCAAGTAATATTTCATGAGCTTGACGATGAGCTAAGGATTTTTAAGAGTGTTCTTACATTAATACACCAACCAAGCCACATTGCTAGGTGTGCCAATTATTTGATTTTACATGCATGGAACAAGCATGGGCAAAATAAATTGCAAGCATTAAATCATCTAATGGGTTTGATTAGCAAAATGGACCCTTTGCAGGGTAAATCAATGGAATGGTATCTGTACACTTGTTTAATTAATAGAATGGATGCTTTTTGTAGGTTTAATAAGTGAAATGGAAAAAAAACCAACAATATGTATCAAAAAAACATATAATAGGCCAAAAGGACCAATAATTACACCAATTGCAAATAAAAACAATAGTTATGAAAAATTGCAAAAATAAAACCTGAAAAAAAAGTGGATATGCAAAAAGGACGAGGGAAACCTAAGAAAAAATATGATGCATGTTGTTAATGGCCTGAATATAAGAATTGGTTGTATCAACAAGCCTATAAATCGCTCTAACCACTTGGAGTGGGAAGCTCAAGGAGAATTCCAAGCAAGAAAACTCCCAATGAGTTTGAAATTGCAAAGCGCTAAAGAGACCCTGATATTGGTACAGGCACACATTGGAAATGTGAATAATTGCATCTAAGAAAGAGACAAACCCAAGAATCCGAGCATGCAAGTAAAGAGGAGATTGTTGCAAGGTGAACCTATGGTACACTCTTCATTGGAATATCTATTTATAGAGGTACAACATTGGTGGAGAGTGATCATATTTAACCAAGTCTCCTAAGGTTATAATTATAAAATACATATTTAGGTGGGTGATCACATGTGATCAAGCCCTGCATGAAATATATAATATTGAATTGGAAAAACAGAGTGAAAACGTAATTACAATTATAATACCTAGTCTAACTAAGTCCAATGGGAGCATAGGGACTACACCTCAATCTCCTTGACTAATGTTTTATAATACCCCTAGATATATATACTTTTAAAGAGAGTTCACTATTCAATAGACTATATATCGAAGTTCTGAGTGCACTTGACATGCTCTGGAATCACTCCAAAATATTTGAATTATGTGTTGTTTCATAAATTTATGTTATGTGTTGTTTCAAGAGGACTGAAACCCATTTTATGCATAAAATAAACTCAAAGCCAATAATTATAAAATGAGCCATCACTCTCATCCGTGTCATCATCTTGGAGAAAGTATTTCACTAATATTACAGTAGTATGTCACATCAAATTTGGTGTTAGAGACCCTTTATTCTAGGCATATATATAGAAAATACTATTTTTAAGACTATAAAAAGTGACATCATTCACCATAAGACCACCTCCTAATCATAAGTATATTAAAAGGATTTAACATAGAAACCAATATTCCCCAGATTATTTCTAAGCATAAAGGATTTCGAGAGCGAAGGCTCACCAGGCTTATCATCTAGCTACAGTGATCTTAGAAGATAAAATTTGTAGTATAAGTTCAATGTAGACTTTCAATGTCAAGATTGGTATATATGAATACACAACTCAAACTGATACAATTCAGTGAGCCAAGAAAAGTTGCAAGTGTCTCTCTTGAATATCTTTACAAATAAATTTTGATGAAAGCAGTCGATATTTTAAGACATGTACACCACATAACCAAACAGAAATGATGTCTACAGTTAGAATTCTTCATGTGACATTAATAAAAGGCATTATACCCCTTGAAGACAGTTTTCATGATCATGACATGCAGGAGCAGGCCTAACAACAATATCCATGATCATAAAAGAATAATATACAATCTCTAATAAGGAACTATCTCCTTGGTTCAATGATGGGAAACTTCAAGTTCTATAACAATAAAGATACGATGAAAAAGAATACCTCTTATAGTGACCTTCATGAAGTATAAGTCTAATTAGTAGTGAATAAGACATGCATATTTATATAAATAAGCATAAATCACCATGGAACAAACAATTATAAGGATAAAAGTTTACAAGCAATCGAGGTAGATCATGAAAATGTTATGAGGAATATATAGAATGATATATGAGTATGCTTTGTTTAAACTTGCCTCTCTAAATGTTTTTCAAGAACAAGAAAACTTAAGTATGCTTCATGGCAGAAATATGTATTAATATATATTGAATGATACCTAATAACATAAATGCAAAATCTTTTTTCATATTTTGCAGGAAAGTCAGGAATTCATGGATTTGGCATTTTTGCAAAACAAGCGCATAAATTTGGGGACATGGTAAGTTTTGTGTAGTTACTGGTCATTGGAAATTTCGTTGCAAATCATGTTAAGATTGAAGTCTATTTTTTTTTTCTAATGTGAGAACTATAAAATTACCCATTCATTATGATGTAGGTCATTGAATACATAGGCAAGATTGTCAGGAAAATAATTGCAGATAATAGAGAGCATTTTATTTACAATTCCTTAGTGGTAAGAGAATTTTTAATTTTTATATTATTTACTGTTAATGGTTGAAAGTGCACTCCCAACTACCTAGTGAATTTCTTACCTCTTGTACATATTCGAGGAGCATTATGGAGCTTTGGACATGTCATATTTCATTGTGTAGATAAATTTCATGAAGTTGTCCTTTATATTTCATAAGCTATATTGATGCCTACATAAGTATTCCTCACTCTGACATTAACTCTTTGATCTAAATGTAATCAAATCAATTTTTTGTCCCACTCAAGTTACATTTCACAACTCAATTAGTTATTCATTTGTAGCCTTTCCTATCCTCACACGAGATAATTACTTGTGGTTCTTTGATATGAATTTATAAACACTGAGTAATTCCATCAAGTCATTCAGTTTTCTCCTTTATAAAAGTCTTTTTACCCTGCAATTGTTTTCCTACTCAACTGAGCCCTAATAAGCTGCCTGTCAATTCCAACTGTCTCATTTCTCTGCCAGACCAATTATATTTAACGTTAAATTGGTGTATGTTTATCCATTTATGGCTCTTGTTGGATCTAGATGAGCTCTCTTTTGCATTATCATACTCCCCCTTTCTAGTTGATTAAAATTGAGTGAGCTTGGTTTTCATATTTGGAATTTCCAGCAATATCACAATTCACGTGTTTCCAAAAGGTAAAATTGCAATTGTTGGGTATACCTTCTGGAGCTTTCCCAATAATTTCAGCTTAAGGTTTTGTGATGAGCACCACATGAATTGTTTGGTTGATCTTAGCAATCAGATGAGTGGTGTAAAGTTGCTTCATAGGAATACTACAATTTTTACTTGATGTACCTGCTACATCAGGTTTCCAAAACTACAACTGACTGGTTTACCTTAGGTGCTATCTTTGGAACAATGAGAAATGGCTGATGGCTTTCCTAGCATGTGCATTTCATTACACAAAAGGAGGAAACAAAATAATATTATTGTATTTCCCTGCTTGATTACATGGTTTAGGGCTCATTTCTCTTGGCTCCAATAGCTTGTTATGTTTTGCATTTGACAACTTATTTGTAAATATGTATGCATTAAAATATGTGATACAAGTTGTTCCACCTAATATGCTTTTTTGTTTCTGCTTATACAGGGTGCAGGTACTTATATGTTTTGTATTCATGATGAACATGTTATAGATGCCACTAGGGTTTTGTAGGCCTATACAAGTAATGCATACCTTGTCTCACTATGAGAAGATACTTTGAAATTTGAATTAAATTTTCAAAGATCCAAAGATGGATCCATTATTATATCCCTGATGCATTGTATATGATACAAATCATAAAGAGTATTGTGCTTGTAATAAACATGGTATCTATGTTCTGGAGTCTGGACACACATGAAACATCCCAGTATGGAATGTCATGGAATTCAATGCATGAACAAGTTTTAAAAATTCTTTTAAAGGTCATTGATCTGTCATTCCTGGGGAAAAATGAAGGGCCCATATGTGCAATATATAAATGTGGTAGAGTAATTAACAAAACAACAAAGTAAAAATGATGATATAAGTTGGGTTCTATTCATGACGACGTATCCAATTCCATCTCAACATTGCCATGACAATATCCCACCATTTTCCCTCCACTACTCTGAATTTTGCATATTAAATTCCCCATCCTCTTCCCTGCCCCACCATGAATTATGCATATTCAGTCACTAAATCCTTCTCTCTGCCCCACGCTGAATTCTGCATTGTACTACTCCAATGAAATGTAGCTAACCCTCATGCTTCATGCAGCTTTCATATTATGCAAGAAACAAGTTTTCAACCCTAAATCTCATTGACAGTCCACGAGAAGCTCATCATTTACGATTTTGGTGAAGCTTGGGGACCCTTGTGAAATGAAGATCTGCCTAACATGATTCTCAAACACATTTATGTGTTCAGCATCAACTCACAAGAACACATTAAAATTATATATATTATAAAAACCCTAATTTTAATGTTCCTTGATTCATGAAATATAAAGATTGTTGCTTCTACATCCTATTTGTCTCCATATCCGCTCACATAGACACATGTCTAATCAATTTGGATAATAATAAAAAATATAATGGATTTAGATAGTTATATGCTTTGTATCCTTATTATCATAAGTAAATAAGGAGTTTATTCAATTAATTACACTTGAGATCTCATTTATATTTCATATCACAGAGATCAAGTTATTGGGACATGGCTTTCATTGAACACTTCACTTGGGAAAATTTCAAAATACATATACTTTAGTTACTTTGTTACTCAGTTACAATGTTGAAGAAATTTTGTAATTTATTTATGTAAGGTTTAAATAGACTTCTCATGAGTCACCTTTGGAGTCTAATTTTTCTTTTCAGCCCTAGTTTTCATTGGAATTCAAGTTCAAGGGCTAGTTTATTTGTTGCTATAATAACTTGTGTTCTAAAATATATTATATTAATTGCAATTTTTGCAACAAGAATCATTTTTTCTTCATTTTTAGTTTTTGTGTTAGTATATTCTGACACATAGGAAATAGTTAAGGATAACTTAGTCCAATGTAGAGTTAGGTAAAGTGTGTTTCTTTACCATGTACGTTTGTAACTTATAATCCGACGGTCACAATTTGTAGTGATCCAATGGTTATCTCTCTCCTTGGTATTAACGACACTTGATCTGTGGCTTAACACCCGATTGGTCCATGATCTCTATTTAAAGAGCATGGAGGGTCATTTGTCTGCTAACCGTTTATGAGAGAAACATATGTAACTTTTCTTTTTATATTAATAAATTGCCTGAAGTGGCCGCGTTGGCTCAGGCCGTGGACTGTGTTGATCATGTCAGCATTCTATTGAAATTTTGATAAGCTACCTTGCTTAAACCTTCCAAACCCCCTCTTTTTTCCCTGAGAAATTCATTTTCTGCTCATCGTTACCTTCTCCCAGACTCAAAACTGCATAAAAGAGCCGAAATCCCACATTACATTATATTTAAGGCCTAGCACCTTTCGGCCCTAGCCCCTTCACCTTTTTCTCCACATGACCAGAAGTCAAAACCGAGTGTTAGTCACGAAGGCGCGTATCACATATATAGATCGGGCACATTTATAGTCGTCGATCTGTACAGATCCGACAGCATTCGCAAGTCTTCATCGTGTCCATGGCCCACTCCGTTCATCGCCCAAATCACCTGTCCGTCGTCTGTTTAAACCATAGATCAACGGCTCACAGTACACCCGCCCCCGGTGGTCCCCGCGACGTGTACTGTGCAAAACCCGCCCAATTTCTATCGCACCGCTTTTGGGCGGTAGGCGAAATTTTATTTTTCGGAGCGATTCCATACATCGTTTGCCGCGTGTCTCCGCGTACGGCTCAAAAAACACCCTCCATCACGTGCTATCGTTCGTACAAAGACCCAGCGCGATATCATTGTGAGCCGTCCGATCTAGAGCGGCTCATCCAACGGCGATCGCTCCTCAAAATTGCTCGCGAGTTAACACGGGGAAATCGTACCCCTGGACCACTGTTCATCGTCCTCCGACGCATTGTCAACCGTCGATATCCTCCTGAGATCTGACAATCCAGTTCACTTACCTCTCCACCGGTTGACCCCATACCTCCACGTCACCCGCTCCACGTGTGTGTCGCATATTTTTCCTCCACCCGTTATATATCCCAGTCATAAGTCAAATTTTAATGTTTCGTGTTAAAACCTTTCATTAGTTCGTTCACCATCGTTTCACTGCATTTTTTGTCGCCACCCTGAATTGTTCCACCATTTCGCCATGTCCACACGACCATTTTCATTGACCCCGCCACATTCACCATCCCCATGCATGATTTTCCTAACGAGTTTGCGGGTTTTGCATGGTTACAGCGGGGGAAAACTGTCATGGTTTACAGTCTTGATTGCAGTAGCAGAGCACATCAAAGGACCATTTTTTAGAGGCCAGAATTATGGAGAAAGGCCTGGGAAGGTATGCCGACAAGACTTCCATTAAAGAAGCAGGGTTAATATCTGTCAAACCCTCCAGAGTCATTCAAAGCACAGATTGCGTAGATGGAGACATTAATGGAGCAGCAGAGAAATATCAATGAATGATCGAGGAATTCAATGCACAACATTGAATATTTTTAGCTGTAATTCAGGGTTTAGAAGGCATAGGGTACAATGCACAGGAAACAATACCCTTAAGGTTTTCTTTTCAGCACCATTTTCTTTCAGGAAAGGACGGAATGTCTATGTGATTTTACTTCTTTGTCGTGTTCATGAAGAGACTTCTACTCAGTGCATTTATTTCAGAAAACAGGCCAAAGAGTACAAACAGCATTACAGAGTCATCAAGCAGTATGGGCGTGCATGTTTCCGCCATCTTGTTTTAATGAGGCAAATTGAATGTTCATCACCTACTCCATTTTCGATCTCCTATAAAGCTCCCAAATAACAGATGATTTAGGGTTCCATATTTTATCAGAAAATTATGCAGTGAAAGGATTTTTGTATACATTTTTGTTGAACTCTTGTATGAAGGCTCAGAGCCCGTAGGGTCTCAGTGAGGAGGAGTTCCATCTGTTAAGAGGATTCTGGTCTTTGGTATTTCACAGTTTGTAACTCTCTCTTATATGTGTTATTTTAATAGATCATTTTATTGCATCCATCTTTCCCGTATCATGTTTCTGGAATGCGAGTGGCTCACTGATTTTTGGTATGGATTTATCCTAGTTGATACCCATGCTCGGATTAGTCAAGTGCTTTAAATATGGCTCAGGCATGATATTTTGTTCCGCTATTCATCTAAACCATATTTCTGCTATATTAGTTTCTTTGGGAGGGTGTTTTTAAAACGCTATTGTCATGTATGGATTCTTAGATTGGTAAGCCCATTACATGGTAATATTGTGTATCTGGATATCAGCTCAATGACAACTAGTATTCTCTCAATATTTCATTCACAACAAACACCTTCTGATAATTTATTTCTGTGACATATCACTTGAATCAGCCCTCTTTACAGTAAGCTATCTCTGAATTGTCCGTTTCTTTTATATTGGATTTTTGCACATTGCCTCTGCAATATTCCTTTCTCTGTGTCAATTTCTGTAAGTTTTGGTCCCATTCAAATTAACCTTCTTGTTTACAAGAGATAGCATGAGAGCCTTTTGTTGATAACTCCCTATGTTATATTATACGCTCCTTGCTACATAATATGTCCTAGGCACTGGTCTATCACAACTCTAGGCTGCCTCTAGGAACGACAACAGATTGTTTCCCTCTTCGAGGATTTTAACCACGTAATTATACTGGTGTACTTATTTTTGATCTTTTTGTGAGCGGTGACCTTTGGTTCTTGATCTAAGGAACTTACCCTGTAAATTCCCACATGGTATCAGAGCAATTTTGAGGGCCGCATCCGTTTTTTATCCAAATCCGAAGCCAGTTTGACTGCATGCGACTGTCGTTTTCTAGATTTATTATTTATGAACATTTTTGGGCCTGAAGAACTACTCTGTTGTGTCTAGAGCGTCTTTTACAATGAGGAATGCCTTTTTTTCATGCGAAAAGGTTTCTGGTTGCCCGATTTATGTCAGTTTAGATCTGGAGTAAAGTATTTGTTTTGCAGTTATATTTGTTAATAGTTCTGCTTATTTCGATTCCCTCTGTTTATTTCGTTTTTTATGTTTTATTTATTTGTCGAATATATATCATCTTCTTTGCATATTCTCTTTGCCCTACGCTGTATGTGATCTCGACAAATCAGAAACAGGAAGAAGTTTTTTTTTACTATGTATGCTCTTTCCCCACGTCTTTGTGCGATCTCGGGAAATCAGAAATAGTAAAATAGATAGTTTCTGGTAAGGGTAACTAAAAATCTAACATTCTTCCATCGGGCTTGCATTTCTTTGTTTGCTCGGTTTTGTGTGCAGGAAAAGCACGCACACCAAAGTACAGTTGACAGCCAAACAGATAAAGAGAGTTATTTTTCTTTAAAATTTGTTTGGAAATCAACCCACGTTATTCCTTACTCTTGACTTGTAAGTTATTAAATGGACACTAAAGCGCTCTCTGATCTTGACAAGTGTGTTAGTAACGCTGAGGCTCCTCCAAAACAGAGCGTTAGTATAGCAAACTAACGCCCCTCTTACCTCAACCTTTCAAAAGGCGTAACTTCTTCATCCGGAAGTAGTTTCTCAAGCCGTTTTTTTTTAAATGGCCTAATTATTTGAGATCTTTCCATTGGAGTAGTTAGTTTCATCTTTTTCTTAGATTCATTTTTTTTTAATGGAAATTTCATGCCTGATTATTCTTAACAGCACCAATTATTTCCAATGGATACCTCACATGGTAGATATACTTAGAAGTAAAGGGCTTTATAGAATAGGCACAGGTCAAGAAACTAAACCTTCCGATGAGGATAAAGTTCCTAAATGGGAAAAAATAAACAAGATCAAGCAAGAGGGTTGATAGGAATGTCCATTTCTCAAGATATTCGATTTCACATCCTTGACATTGACACCCCTAATAAAGCCCTAGAAAAGCTAAATATTGTTTTTGGCATTCAAAATCAAATCAGGGCCCACCATCTTGAAAATGAGTTGCTTACTTTGGACCCTAATAATTTCTCCTCTATTGAAGAATTTTTGTCCAAATTCAAGACCCTTAGACTTCTTTTAGAAATTTGTAAGGTCAAAAAGGAAGACGGTAGCCTCATCTATTGCATTCTTGCTAAGCTTGGCCCTGCATAACCTGTATTTTTTTCCGCCTTCCATTCCACTAGAGAAGCCATCATCTCTTCAGGACCCACCTACAAGAATCCCTCTTTTGATGCCTTTTGTGATTCTTTGATAAGAGAACGAGAAAAAATCTTACACCTTGGTCTTATCACTCCTGGAAACACTTCTAAGAAAGCCTTAGCAGCCCAACAACAATCATATCAAAAGAATCCCAAGAAGTAGTATCCTAAAAAATATGGTCCGAAACCAAACAAGGGTCCTAAGAAATTTCGGCCGCAAATTGAAAAAGAAACTCACCGAAATGATAAGACAAATAAAAATAAAGGAAAGAAGACAGATAGACATTGCAATTTTTGCAATCGTGATGGCCATATAGAGTCCAAATTTTTTAAGAATATGGAAGCCTTAGAAGCAGCAATTAATAAGCACAACATCAATTTGGAGCACTCTTCACCTTCATCTTCAAGAATGGCACTTTCTGCTTGTGGTTGTCAAGCATCAAGATCTAGATATGCATTAAATGTATCTTCCTCTTCTCCTTCTCATGAGTGGCTCATTGATTCTGGAGCTTCTTACCACATGGCCAAAAATCAAGCCATGTTTTCTTCTTTAAATGATTGTAACACCAAACATATTTATGTTGGTGATGATAGATCTCTTAGTGTTGTAGGATCTGGAACCATTCATCTAGATAATGGTCATTTTAATGATGTACTATGTGTTCCTACCTTGTATCATATAACTCATTCATGAGAAGGGAAAATAGTATAATTCTCACCTCATGATGTTGTAATCAAGGACCTCAAAGATCCTAGACATATTTTAGCTACTGGCATTGCTGATGATTCCACAAGGTTGTATAAGTTTGACAAATTTGGGTCATCATGTCTTCCCTCTGTTTTTGTTGATCATAATGATGAAGTGACCAAACTTTGGCATGAGCGATTTGGTCACCTAAACTATCGCTCTCTTCAAACTCTATGGAACGAAAATATGGTGACGGATCTTCCCATGGTATCTTTCTGAGATGGTGTTTTCTCCAGATGTGTACTCGAAAAACATCATTGGAATAGTTTTGACAAACGTGCCTCTTGGCATGCTTTAGCCCCTTTGCAGCCTGTGCATAGTGATTTATGTGGTCCACTTCCTGTTTTTTCTTTCTCTGGTTGCAAGTACTTCTTAAATTTCATTGATGATTTTTCCAGATGCACTTGGGTATACTTCTTAAAACTCAAGAGTGAATTTTTTAACATGTTCTTGGCCTTTAAGGCCTTTGTTGAGAAACAATCTGGACATCAAATTCTTAAGTTAAGATCACAATGGATGAGAATGTGTTAACAAAAAATTTATCAACTTCTGCACTAAGCATGGCATTCAATTGCAACATACTGTTCCATATACTCCACAACAAAATTGTGTAGCTGAAAGGAAGAATCGCACCTTAAAAGAAATGGCTAATTGTATGCTTCAATCTAAAGGACTTGGTCTCAATTTTTGGGCAGAAGCCATTAACTATGAAAATTACATAGTAAATCACACTCCTACTAAGGTTTTAAAGAATATAACTCCAGAGGAAGCTTGGAGCTAAATCAAACCAGATGTAAGTCACTTTCATGTTTTTGGAAGTGATGCTTGGGCCCATATTCCAGATACGAAACATAAAGCCTTAGAACCTAAGAGTGAAAAATATAATCATTAGAAGAGATGTAAAATTTGATGAAAATATATCTGCCTGTGAGCCTAGTTCGGTACGTGTGTCACCTTTGGCCTACGAGCCTGATTCAGCATATGTGACACCTCTCTGTCTCTCTCTTATATTTTTAATAAAATTCCTTCTAGTTTAGATGATGATAGCGAGGATGAAAATCCTCCACCTCTTGAAATTATTCCTTTTACTCCATAGCTTCCAATACGGGTTTTCTCTACTCGACATGCAACAGGTTCTCTTGCAGGTGACCCTAAAGATCGACGACGTACTTGTTCTCAGTTCGAAAGAGCCTCTTCCTTATTGGCTCAAGTTCCATAAAATCCTGATCCAAAAACATTTGAAGAAGCTTCTGGTCATCCAGATTGGGATGAAGCCATGAATGAAGAATATTGTTCCTTATTGGCGAACGATACTTGGGATCTTGTTCCTCTTCCAAAAGGAATAAAAATTGTCAAATGTAGATGGGTTTACAAAACAAAGTTTGGACCGGATGGAAAAGTGGATAGACATAAGGCTCGTCTTGTTGCTAAAGGATTCTCACAAGTTGAAGGCATTTACTATACTGAAACCTTCTCCCCTGTTGCCAAAATGAATTCTATCCACCTTGTTCTTTCCCTTGTTGCCTCCTTTAAATGGGAAGTCCATCAGATGGATGTTAAATCCGCCTTCTTACATGGAGATTTGCATGAATAAATCTACATGGAACAACCCCCTGGATTTATCCAAAATGACTCTAGCCTTATTTGTCGCCTTAGGAATTCTCTCTATGGTCTCAAACAAGCTCCTCGGGCATGGTATGCCAAAACGGATAGATTTCTTTTAGATAATGGCTTTTCTAGGTGTCCTTCTAACAATGTTGTCTACACCAAGAAAGTGGGTAAGTCCTTCACCATTATTGTTATTTATGTTGATGATCTTATCCTTACTGGTAGTGATCCAAACCATATAAACCATGTGATGTCTAGCCTCAAAAAGAAGTTTGAAATGACAGACTTAGGACACTTGCATTATTTCCTTGGTCTTCAAGTTTTGCAATTCAAGGAACACATTACCCTCTCTCAGTCCAAGTATGCATGTGATCTTCTACACCACTTTCACATGGAAGATTTTAAGCCAACCCCTTCTCCCTTTCAGTCTGGAGTCAAGATTTCAATCACTTGTACTACCCCTGAAGTTGATGCTACCTTATAACGTCAACTTGTTGGTAAACTTCTGTATCTAACCCATACACGTCCTGACCTTTCCTTTTTCGTTGGTCTTGTCACTCAGTTTATGCACCAACCTCATGAAAGTCATTGGAAATAAGCTAAAAGAATACTTTTATATATTCGAGGTACAGTTCAGTTTTGGATTCATTACAGTGCAGGAGCATCTCCATTGTTGATTGGTTTCACTGATTCTGATTGGGCTGGTGACCCTGATGATAGAAATTCTACTACCGGATATGTATTCACTCTTGGTTCAGGACCTATTACATGGTCTCGTAAGAAACAAAGTGCCATCTCTCTTTATTCAACAAAATCAAAGTATCATGGTGCAATTGAATCCAGCAAGGAAGCCATGTGGCTTCGTTAGATCCTGTCTGAATTTGGTCTTCATCAGCAGCATCCAACTACAATTTGGTGTGATAATCAGAGTGAAATTCACCTATGTAAAGATCCAGTTCAGCATCAGCATATGAAACACATTGAACTCCACATACACTTCATCAGAAAGATCATTCATGGTCATGTTCTTGAAGTGCAGTATTGTCCAACCAATGATCAAGTAGTCGATATCTTTACAAAGGCTCTCACAGTTGTGAAGTTTACCAAACTTCGATCCATGCTTGGAGTTCAGGAAATTTGTCATTAAGGGGGGATCGACTCTAATTCCTCCTTCCTTCTCCTATTGTGTCACCTTTGTAAATCCTTCAATCCTATCCAATTTGTTCTTAAGGTGGGATGTTAGGATATTTCGACACATAGGAAATAGGCTCCTTTTGTGTCACCTTTGTAAATCCTTCAATCCTATCCCAAGTTGTTCTTAAGGGGGCATGTTAGGATATTCTGACACATGGGAAATAGCTAAGAATAACTTAGTCTAGTGTAGAGTTAGGTAAAGTGTGTTTCTTTACCATGTACATTTGTAACTTATCATCCGATGTGTAGAAATTTGAATAATTTGCTGAGTTATTCACTGAGATTATCCTGGTCACATACTATTTGAGCTTCATACATAACACATAATCTCTTCTACGCATTAATCATCACATGCGGAAATAAAAACAACAAGCGGTATTGAAAACATTCACATGCGCACATAGAAATTTAACACGTATAACACAGTATCTATACCGGGGAAAGCTTACAGCTGAAAACCCCCTACTATCTGTATATTATAATGAATAAGAATCATGTAACAATCTCAGTACAATACTCCTCACAAGTACTTAATATTGTCTCCAAAAGTTACACACAAACTAGCTCAGTTTTGAACAAGTCACGGGTTCAAAACTCCTCCACTGTTTGCCTGCCTCTACTGAGAAATCCAAGATGAGAGAATGGATGGAATGAATTCGAATTCCCTTGGCTTTAACTGTGCAATCCTCATTGGAAATCTCCTCCAATTATTGTGCAAATCTCATGCACACTATAGTCACAACCGATAGTAAACTCCACCCTTTCACCCACCTCTAACACTAGTCTCCACTGAACTGTCCATGCATTGCAGTTAACTGATGTGTTCTTTAGTTGATTTATGAGTTAATAATTATTGAATTAATTAATAATTAATTCACACCACTCATCACTAGTGTATTTTTCAGTTATACTAAATACAACTAGTTCAACTAAGTTAAACAGAACACAACTCCACCAACTGTCTCATCAACTCCACCAAACTCTGCCACATGAGTTCTAACTGAAGTCAACCATGCAATAGCTCAACTAACCCATAGGAAATTTGAATTTCCTTCTGCCGGCTGCATGTGCCACATCTGTAGCTCGAACTGAAGTGCTCCAAGAGGATAAGATAATGTTTATAGTCCAAATATTATTAAGGGTTAATAATATTTTACTGTTCTATTTTTAGCCTGGCAGTCTAAAAATAGAAACCGCCCAATGTCTAAAAATAGAGGTCCATCTATTTTTACCAACTCGACCAATCATCCATAAATAGCATCCTGCAACTCATAGACCATGATCCATATGTCTAAAAATAGACATAGTCTAAAAATAGACTTTGCGACAAAAATCACATGTGTGGCCCCCACCTAGTTTTGGTGATCACTTTCCAACTAGGATCAGGAAAGATGTTTCAGGATGCCTCCTTCATTGTTTCTTGTTGCAATCTTCAACACTCCCTCTCAACAAGAAAGGACTGTCTTTGCATGCGACATGCAACTCCATGCATTCGCCCTGCAACCTTCACAAGCGCCATGCAACTCCATGCATGTGACATGCAACTCCATGCATTCGCCATGCACCCTTTGCATGCGCCATGCAAACTCATGCATGCACCATGCAAACTCATGCATGCACCATGCAACTCCATGCATGCACCATGCACCCTTTGCATGCAATATCTCCAAAACAGAAAGGCCTCCAAACAACTCAATCAGTCTGATGCACCATGCAAATCCATGCATTTATCATCAAAGTCTTCGACTTCTGCTGGTACCAACTGCACATGTCATCAGGAACCACTGCGTTGTTGAACTCTTGCACCCATGCACTTTGCACTTGCTGTCAACTCTGAACCGCGCTCCAGTATCCGACACTGTCATTTTGATCTGCCTGCATCAATCCAACTGATCATGCTACTGCTGCGTTGTGGGCACCTTGTAGCCAGGTTCAATTCATGAGATCCACACCATCTCATGAATCCTTCCCAGAAATATCCTCTTGGGATTAATCATGCATGTCGCCCCACCCCTCACCTGGTGGTATAGCTGCATGTACTCCCTCTGCCCATATGGCACGAAATTTCTCTGCATGAGTGGTTTCTTCCACTCCATGATCCTCTTCTTGTGGCTGCTCCACATCCCGAGGTTCACTTTTACCTGCATGCAAAACTTGCTCCCTCTCAAGCATCAATTGCATGTCTTCCTTGCACTTCCCAACAGTAGGAAGCTCCGTAGACATCCCATCTACTTCAAGTCTGTAGAGATTCTTTGCCTGAATCCCAACCTTCTTGACTTTTCCCATTTCCTTGTGCCGAAGGAAAGCTTTTCCTTCTCTGAAGACAACTTCATACCCTTTATCCTCTAACATTGCGACTGAGATTAAATTCTTTGTTAGAACTGGTACATGCAATACATCTTGTAAAAGAATGAGTTTACCTAACTCCCTCTAAAAGGTTATGGTACGAATGCCGGTCGCATTGTATCGTCCACCATCGCCCAACTCAACATGCATCTGGAGACCTTTCTCCACCAAGTCACTGAAAAGATTTGCATCTCCCGCATGTGAAAGGAAGCGCCACTATCAAAATACCACCCCGATCCCAATGCACTAGACACCATGCATGCGATCATTGAGAATTTCAGCTCAAATTGCGAGGCAAGAGCCTCACCAGCTGCAGCTCCAGCAGCCTGCTTGTTCTTCTTCTTCTGTAGACAATTTGTGGCGTAATGTCCGTGATCGTGACAGTGAAAACACTTCACTTTGGACATGTCATGCTCTTTACCATTTGCACTGGATTGAGAAGCCTTCTCCTTTCCCTTCCCTTTCCTTGCTTTGGCAGCCAAAGCGCAGTCTTCTTCATCAGATGCCTTTGATGAAGATCTGTCCCTGGTACTCCGCCTTATCTCCTCTTGCACAAGATCAGACCACATTCTTTCCCATCCTGGAAATTTCTCTCGACCATTGACAGAATCCTCATAGGAATGCCAACTCTTCAGAAGACCAAAGAGAGCCAAGCTCACCAAGTCTTCTTCATCAACACTAACTCCTACACTCCCAAGCTCATCCCTGCAGTGGACAAACTTTGTCAAGTATACCGGAATAGTGTCATTCTTCTCCATATTTATTTTCCTGAGTTTATCCTTGAGCGCCAACTTCCTTTGGTCACTCTTGCTCTGGAACAATTATGTCAAAGCTTTCCACATCAAGAATGGAGAAGCTTTACCATGCAGGCTGGATACTATGTGATCCTTCACGCCCTCCAACAGAATCCTTCGACACCTTGTTGTCTTCTTTTTCCAAGCTTCAATCACAACAGCATCCGTAGAAGTAGGCTTTGAAATTTCTTTCTCTATGAATTCCAATAGCCCATTCTCATCTAACACTACCTCCATCCTGTCTTTCCATGCAATATAATTCTAGCTGCCTTCCAAGGCATACTCCAATTGCAATCCGACGAAAGACATCTTTGCTTTTGACACCAAGAAAAACAATTCTGCAATTCGAATTCCAACAGCTGAAAACTCAACCGCTTCCGATCTACACTTGAGAAAAAATTATTTCTAGCACAGAGATCAACTGTAGGGGCATTTACTGGATATATCACCTTTCAGAGAAAGGATGGATCCAGAGGCTACCTGGCCCGCTTACAGACTATGTCTACCGAAATAAGTTTGTAATCACCGTAATAGATCTTATGATCAATATACCTCTGATACCATGTAGAAATTTGAATAATTTGCTAAGTTATTCACCGAGATTATCCTGGTCACATACTATTTGAGCTTCATACATAACACATAATCTCTTCTACGCATTAATCATCACATGCGGAAATAAAAACAACAAGCGGTATTGAAAACATTCACATGCGCACATAGAAATTCAACACATATAACACGGTATATACGGGAAAGATTACGGGTTGAAAAACCCTACATCTGTATATTATAATAGAAGAGAACATGTAACAATCTCGGTACAATACTCCTCACAAGTACTCAGTACTGTCTCCAAAAGTTACACACAAACTAGCTCAGTTTTGAACAAGTCACAGGTTCAAAACTCATCCACTATTTGCCTGCCTCTATTGCGCAATCCAAGTTGGTTGAATGAGAGATCCAAGTTTGAATCTCCTTGGCTTCAACTGCGCAATCATCATTGGAAATCTCCTCCAATGCTTGTTGTAAATCTCATACTATAGTCTAGTTTTATAGTAGACTCCACCCTTTCACCCACCTCTGTAGATGCTCACTTAAGCACATCATGCATTGCGGTTAGCTGATGTGTTCTTTAGTTGATTGTAGGTTAATAATTAGGTAGTTAATTATCGGGTAATTCCCACCACTCATCACTAGTGTATTTATCGATTAAGCTTCATCTACAACTAGTTCAACTAAGTTAAACCGAACACAACTCCTGGCTTCCATCTCCTCCCAGCTCACCAAACTACCATCGGTGTCACATGAGTTCTAACTGAAGTCAACCATGCAATAGCTCAACTAACCCATAGGAAATTCGAATTTCCTTCTGCCAGCTACATGTGCCACATTTGTAGCTCAAAATGAAGTGCTCCAAGAGGATAAGATAATGTTTATAGTTCAAATATTATTAAGGGTTAATAATATTTGACTGTTCTATTTTTAGCCCAGCAGTCTAAAAATAGAAACCGCCCAATGTCTAAAAATAGAGGTCCATCTATTTTTACCAACTTGACCAATCATCCATAAATAGCATCCTGCAACTCATAGACCATGATCTATATGTCTAAAAATAGACAGTCTAAAAATAGACTTTGCGACAAAAATCACCTGTGTGGGCCCCACCTAGTTTAGGTGATCACTTTCCAACTAGGATCAGGAAATATGTTTCAGGATGCCTCCTTCATTGTTTCTTGTTGCAATCTTCAACACGATGGTCACGATTTGTAGTGATATGATGGTTATCTCTCTCCTCAGTATTAACGACGCTTGATCCATGGCTTACCACCCGATTGGTCCATGATCTCTATTTAAAGAGCATGGAGGGTCATTTTTCTGCTAACCACTTATGAGAGAAACATATGTAAATTTTCTTTTTATATTAATAAATTGCCTGAAGTGGTCGCGTTGGCTCAGGCCGTGGATTGTTTCCCTCTTCGAGGGTTTTAACCACGTGATTATAATGGTGTACTAATTTTTGATCTGTTTGTGAGCGGTGACCTTTGGTTCTTGATCTAAGGAACTTACCCTGTAAATTCCTACAGTTTTTGGTTTACTCTTTGACTTATGTTAACTTGATAAACACCCCAAAATTTTCTTAGAAGGTTCATATGCTAAAATATACAAAATCCCCTCACAAAGCATTTTATTCCTTACCTTGAATGTTATGTTTAGGTGGTATTAATAAGTAGTTAGTATAGAAGTCCCTAGACTTGATTTTGTCTCGCCTAAGGATTCCTTGAGGCTACTAGGTAAACCTCCCTTGTGTTGGATTTATATTTCACTAAAAAGAGGAAGTGATTAATTATGTGACAGTGGTAATATTCCTATGTTACATTTTCTTAGGCACTTTTGAAACACTATGTACTAAGGCGCAATATTTTGTCATAAAAATCCCATAGTATATATATTTTAATGGTTGAACGAAACATTGAGTCCTTACACAATTTGTTTGTAGCTGAGCAAGTTGATTTTTTTGTAATTTTACTATTTCTAACATCTCTATGTGTACCAAGCACTGAGTCTCCTCTTGTAATATCAATTGGCTTTTCATTCTGAAGCTGAAGGAATTGATCTTGATGATTTTCCATACGTTGACTTATGATTTATCTTCAATCCATTAAAATACAGAGTGACCATTTCCCTGTGAATATACTTTCTTGAGGTATGCAACAATCCTTAGAGAAGGAAGGTAAAGGATCTGACATACTTCCTTACATACACTTTTTATTAGGCAGAGTTGCATAATATTTAGAAATAGGTCAATTACATCTACATTTGTCATTATGGAGCTAACTGGAATGTTAACATCAATATTCTTCAGTATTTGATGGTCAAACCCTTTTGTATACAAGAATATTGATGCTCATCCTTGCCACAAGATTGCATTCCTCTTCTTGTCTTGACATATGAACTATGATCTCAGTTTTCTTTATTTCACATTAAACTTTGAATAAATAATAATTAAGAGATCATGGGATAGGGACAATGAGGAGTGATTTTCCTTCCATTTGCAACTAGTTTTATGCTTCCAGGCAAGATGCCATATTTGCTGAGTGATCTACCTTCTAGTTTAGTCTTGTTAACACATGGTAGAAATCAACAAAATCAATTTTTTTTCCTCTCATTTGATTCTTGAGATTATTCTTGCAAGATTAAGAACCACTTGACTAGATAAATTTGGCATGTATCTCATACTAAGAGAAGGATATCTGATGATGATTAGTTAATCAAATATTTGATGCCTCCCTAGACCCCACCCACCCAAAATTGCTCATATTCCCCCCCAGGATCAAGCACATCCCCCTCCCCCCCGCCCCACACACTTGGCAGTTTTGGATTTCCTTTTGAGGCCTTATTGAGAAAGAGTATTTTTTTTATATCTCTCATCTTAGGTATTTATCCTCGTCCATTCAAAATTTCCAGCTCCACTAATTTTGTTTTCTCGAGAATATATTTTGGATGTGCCATCCATCCTAGCAATAGATCTTTTATCCAAACCTTTTCCTTCTTCTCTAGCATATGGATATTATGCCTCTTCATTCCATTAGCTTGTATTGTTTCCATCAACATCCATGAACTTTTGCTGCTACTATTTTGACATATTGGTTTCTTGATGGATGATAATCATATTTCTATCCAACCACATTTGCAGACATATGAATTTAGGCATGCCCTATGAGGCGTGTTTTAGAATTTGGTTTGTTAATAAAATTTTGTTTGTATTTTTTGTGCCATGAAGTGAACATATATTCCCACGTTGAAGACATTTCCTTTCTGTTATCAATTTCTTCAAAAGCATAACGCAAAATTTGAATAATGAAGTCACAATTGAAGATTCATCTTTGATTCTCTTCCATTTTTTTATGCAAGACACATCTCGAAGCCTAAAGGGTCTCTAATATCAATTTTTCTATAAATTCTTTGTTGTTAATAGACGGTTACGAACTATGGTCTAGTTAAAAATATTAAACTTTGGAAAACCATCATTTTTCTAAATGTAATTTTGAATCCTGGTATAGGGAAGCAACAACATCTCTAAAATTAGAGAAATGTAACCCAATTTACTATGTATTCAATACAATTTACCCCATCCATGGCTGTCAAGAGTGAGTTTGTCTACATGATCTATACCATTCAATTTCATTTGGAAAACAACCAGTTGAGGGAGAAGTTTATTTTAACCAGAATTTCATGTAACAGCTCTGACATATGTTTCCGTATTCATTCAAACTAGTATGAAACCAATGTAATCGAGAGCTACAGCCGAAGCCTATGGGATACCTTTGATGGAAAGTGTCAACAGTTTGGATTTATAGATATTGCGAGCTTAAAAGAAGGCTGGAACAAGTGTAAACTTCTGGATTTTGGCTTACCTCTTGAAAATCACCCACAAAGCACCCGCATTCACCACTGACCAGTATTGTTAGACTCGCTGAACTTTGAAGAAATCACCAGCATTCACCTGCAGTCTAGCACACTTTAAAGCATTCGGACTGGAAAAATTATTAAAAAATAAGAATTACAAAGCGTCGTTAGACTCGTCGAAGCAATCACAGCACACTTGAAGCATTCAGACTCAGCAAATTTATTAAAAAAAATAACAATAATTACAGTTGCAACCCAACACCACTGTCCAAACTCCTCCTCGCAGGTTTAGCTCCATGGCATTGGGGAAATGGACCATATTGGTACTCCAAATCCCTTTCCGAGAAGCTAATGTCTCCCGGAACCAGATCTTGATTCTTGCTGCCCTCGTCAATGCATGCAGTGTCATCGGTCAATGCGTGCAGAGTCATCGGAACCAGATCTTGTAAGTTTACACCTCCAACAGTCAACTTCCAAGCCCAACCTGTTGAAATAGGGGCGAATCACTCCAATCCCTCCCACGACCCGGTAAATTCTGGCGAAATATTTGTTGCACCTCCAACTTCCAAGCCCCAACCAATAAAAATGGGGGTGAATCACTCTAATCCCTCCCCCGACCCAGTAAATCCAAGCGAATGCCATTGAAATCTGCTCCAAACCATAAAATCGGGAGGCGAATTCCATGGTTTCAGTTTTATGCACATTTATTTTGTTGGGCTAACAATTAATAATTAATTTTTTTTTAATAATTATAGGGCTAATTTTATAAAACTATAGAAAATGGGTTTTATATAAAAAAATTCGCCTTATCAAAATTTAAAACCCCTTAAAATTCACCCTTGGGCTAAAATTCGCCCGTAAAATTTTTCCTGCTCATCATCGACATTGATTTCATCTGTACATATTCGAATGAATAGTACATAATAAGTTTACATATTCAATAAATAACTAAATTAATAAATATATATAATTTCAATAATACGTGCATGTGTTCAACATATATATATATATATATATATATATATATATATATATATATATATATATATATATATATACCTTCTTATTCAATTTCTTCACTTGAATTTATTTCAACATTTTCACCATCTTCAATCATTGGTTCAATATATCTTTCATTTTTTCTTTCAAAATTTTGTATCTCATCATCAATGTTTTGAGGAATATCTCGCTTTGTTTACATTGCAAAATATTTTTCAAATTAGTTCATCAAATAAAAATGAAGCTTCACATTTTACACTAGGAAAATTTTAAATATCAAATTCATAATAATTACATTTACATACCTTCTTCAACTTCTTGTTGAGGTTTATTTTCCCTTTCAATATTTGAGAGTGCTTCTCTCTTTCTTCTGCGAAATTCTCTCCCCTGTTCTCTATGTTCCTCAGGGTCTCTCGTTGGATCATATTTTCTCGTGCAATTCCTTCGATTTCCCATAATAATAGAGTATGAAGTTCAAAAAAATTCCTTCAAAAATTTAGAGAAAAACTCAATTAAAAAAAAAAAAATCACAAAAGATTTAATTAAATAAATAAAATAAAACTCATTTTAAAAATTTTGCAAAAAATACATACTTCAACCCAAAACACTTACTTTAAAAAATCCAAGAAAAAAATGTCTTATAAAAATGAAATGAAGCTCAAAATATTTCCTTCCAAGTCCTGCAAAAAAAATTCATTCAAAAATTTAGACAAAAACTCATTTTTAAAAATCATTATAAAAGATTTACTTCAATCCAAAATGAATACTCTAAAAAAATGTCACTTCAAAAAATACCTCCAAAAAATGTCCATTGAAAATTAAGCCCAACTTCTTAAAAATGCCACTTTAAAAAATACCTCCAAAAAGCCTTTAAAAAAATATCATTTTAAAAAAATACCTCAAAAAAATGTCCTTTGAATATTATGCCTAAAAAGAGTCCTTTCGAAATTAAGTCCAAAAAATGTTTTTTTGGAAATTAAGCCCAAAAACCTCTAAAAAAAAATACATCCAAAAAAATGTCCTTTGAAAATTAAGCCCAAAACCTATAAAAAAATGAAAATTAAGCCCAAAACTTCTAAAAACAAAATACCTTAAAAAAAAAAACAATGAAAATTAAGCCCAAAAACTCAAAAAACAAAATAACTTCAAAAAAATTAAGCCCAAAAAACATCCAAAAAATGTATCACATACCTCTAAAAAATGTCTTTCTCCAAGAAATGTCCTTTGAATGTTATGCCAAAAAGAGTCTTAAACCCAAAAAAATCCTTTGCAAAATCAAAAACAAAATAACTTCAAAAAAAATGAAGCCCAAAAAACATCCAAGAAATGTATCACATACCTCCAAGAAATGTTCTTTGAATGTTATGCCAAAAATAATCCTTAAACCCAAAAAAATCCTTTGCAAAATCAGACCAAATGAAGAAATGTGCGAAATTATGCGAAAATAATGAATGCGTTTACGTCAATTTATATTGCTGTGAAATGTTTTTTTGGAGGGGCTTCGTTGAATTTTTTGGCAGACGGAAAATCAATTAAAAGTTTGGCCGAAATTTTGTGTCGTTAGACTTGACGGGCCGTTGGGGCAAAAAACAATTCGACCGAACTTTTTTTTAAAGTTCGGCCAAACTAACACGCCTGCAATTACATAGAGCCGAGCTCTGAACACATTTCTTCAACTTTGAACTTATTAAACTCCGTGAAACTTTCTGAATTAACTGTTGGGACCAAGACAAGCATTTTCAGAATTCAATCTACTTTCAGGAAATATAACTTTTATGGAATTTCATAAATATTTACTAATTTTAATTAATTTTGTAATAAAACAGTTGCAAACAATTTATGAGGTCATTATGATTCAGTGAAATCAATATTTTGTATCTTCCAAAATAAACTATAAAAGAAATTGAAAAAATTATGGTGCATTACATTGGTCTGTCATCTATAATGGGTAGTTTTTATATTTTTAGTTTATAACTTATATGTTGAGAAATTTCGTGCGTCCCGAAACATATTCAAAATATATAGTTTTTTTCATATTGGATCAGGTCAAAAAATTCTAGTAATTATGATATGCATCAATTGGTTTCGTAAATATAACGAAACCGAAGTAGACTCGATCTAGATTGTTGTAACACATTTTGTTTCTCAAAAACACGAAGTTTTCAAAGAATACACCAACGCGTATTAACATGACTTTTTATGAATCCTTTGATTGTTAAAAAACACACACTCAAAGAAACGCTAAGCTGACATATCAAATGTGTATAAAAAAATTCCAAAAAATAAGTAATAGAAAGCTAATAAAATTTCTGACAAACTTTTTTTTTATCGCAAAATGAAATTCTAAACAGAAAAAATATTTTGGCTTGCAGAAAGTTGAAGAACCAAAAAAAAAATGAATTTTTTTCACAAAAAAGGGCAAAAAGTATAACCCAACTTCACATTTTCACCCATAATTAATCACTTTATTTATTAACTACGGCCCATTTATTTATCATCCTCACATTATTACATTACATTATTCCCTTGGGCACCTCCCGTTGTACACCATATTATCCCCCCTAGGTATACTGTCGATTTTAATCTCCTATTACATTTCATTAATACAAAAAGCTTTGTTTTCCTATATTTGTGTCTATTTGATGCTTATGTATTTCAATGCCCTCCTTATGCATTGATTAGAGATATTATTTTATGTTATTTATGTTTTGTATTTCTGATGCTTGTTGTAATTGTTTTGTAGGTCCTATTTATAGTAATTGGAGTTGGAGCTAAAGTTTACAAGTTAAGAGAAGAGGAGGACTTGTGTTGGAATCTAGGTAGGCCTTCTCCTCCATTTCTTAATCTCTATAAGAAAAATACAAGTCTTGTTGTTTCTAGATCATACCACTAGATCTAGGTGATTCACTTATGTCCGCAGAAGATCATTTTCCATATAACAATGTGGTGAATCCACTGAGGAACGATATTTTCCTATAGTGGTTTCTTTTGCCTATTAATTTTATACCTTTTAGTCTGACTTGAATTGGATTTTTTGCATTTGGGAAAGCATTACTATGAGCTTGGTAGGGTTTTACGGTTTTGATTTTTGAAAAAATTAGCCCCAACACACTTTCTGGTTTGAGACAGAGTGACCTAGCGCGCCTATCTTTCTCTGTAAGTGTGGTGCATCACTCTGGTGCTTGCGTCTAGCTTGGGATGGTTCCTATAGGATGAAAAATTTGCATTTATATGCCTTGCTCTGAGTTTTTATTTTGTCTACTGATTTTTCCTGAGCCTATGTAATATTCATTGTCTCTGTAAAATCCATTAGTGTGTTTACATTTTAGGTTGATTTCCTTTTTTATGATAATTTGTTTGGTTTTTATTTATTCTTGTCAATTAGGGTTTATGAACACTTGGCTTGTTTTTTTATTAGATTAAAAAAAAATCATATTATAGTTGCAGTCTGTGTCAGCTCTTTTGGTCAATGATCTAGCTTCATTTTCATTTTCATTGCACTTGAAATTGAAAAGAAAAGAAAAGAAAATTTTCCATTTTTTCATTGTGTACAAGGTTTTTGAATTGCATTGGAATAGTACATTGAAATATCTGCTTAGGAAGCTCTTGTTTTCTACATCTTTGATTGTTCCATCATTGTTTGTTTCTTCCTTCCCATAGATAGATATTCATGGAAATGAAAGACTTATTTTCATCATGTTAGCTACATCACAGGAAGTTTAGGTGAATTCGTACTGTAAGCCTTGAAATTGAAACTTAATTGAAGATCAACTTTAAAATTTATTAAATTAACCTAAGGAGCATTTGGAACATTAACAACACATAGATAGGTCTAAGTAGAGACATGTTTCGACATTGTTAAATGTAGGATATGTCATTATTTTTCTATGTTACATTCTGGGGGTAGCCAGTATTCCACGTACATAAGTATATTGGATCGTTCTCCACATGCCTTCAGGTATATTGGATGGTGCTCCCCATAAGAAAAGGATATCGGAATATTTCATATCATATAGGATGCATTATACATCACTACCACAGATTGCGTTTCCAAGTACCTTCGGGTATATTTTGGAAGTCCACTATAGGTTTTTCTCCTGTCATAGGTAACTGAATCGGTCACCTTGTCTACTATGATACATCGAACACATGATTCGTGGATATTTCCTACACATACTGGAAATGTTATATTGCAGTTCATAGTTACTTGGTAAACCATTTTTCCTAGTTACCCTTATTTTCATTTATTCATATTGTTAATTTCTAAAATTGATTAATCCATCAAGGAAGAACACCCTCAACGGCCTTGTCATTTGCATAGAATGCAAATATTTCCTCTTTTACCTCTAGAGGAAACACATAATCGTCATAAGAATAAGAAAACACAAACTACCAAAACTCTTACTTTGAAATATACCCCTTCTGGAACCACATCTAAAATTAACCAACCAGAATCGTTACTTCCCATAAGTATTGAACCTAAAATTACGTCCTTACCAGCTCATGAGTCTGAAGCAGTCAAAACTGCAGCCCTTGAAACATTACAACATGAGGTCATTGAACCTAAGTTTCTAGATTCTGATACTTTACAGTCTAAGGTCATACAACCTGAGTAACCTCAAATAACTGAACCAATTACTTCAGGGACATGTTCTTCTCTTCCTCTGCCTTTGTCTTAACCATAACCTGTAAATTTCGGTCATGAAGGATAAAAAATTCCACCTGGTCTTTTGATTATTGAGAAAATTACTGAAGAAGGGTCTAGACCTTCATCTCTTGTCCATTTAAGAGGGACTCCTCTTTATGAATATCATCATTTTCTTAAACCTCCTACACTTATGTATAAGCTCCTTCACCTAGGACGCCTCGTTTCAATTCACCTTTGAACCTCCCTCGGCAAACTCCTTTGAGAAGTTTAACCATGACTGAGTAAATGACAGCCTCTCAAACCATGTCTGCTATCATGTGTGATTCAACCAAAGTTTCATCAACTTCTATGTTTGTAACCTCACTAGAAACCCACTTGTATGGTGGTTCATTAGTACCACCTAGCTACCAGTCATTGTCTAGAACCTTTTCTGGTGCATCGACTAGTCCATGGGCTTATCCATTTTCATCTTCATCTAGAATATTATCTGGTACCTCTTTCATGAACACCTCACAACCTATTCCACCTATTGTGCCCCATCCTTCTCTCAAGCAGCAATATGGCCCATTTCTTAGTGGATTGGGGTATCTACAACAACCTACTATGTCTTATACTGGGTACCCTCCTCCTAGGAGGAAGTTGCCTCCAGATTATCCGTATCCCCCATAAAGGGGACAACTTGTTGCTGGAATGTTCCCATCTGCTAATTAAATGCTACAAGTTGGGGCTCCATCCTATTCGAGTCCTCTTCCTATGGGCCCTCCATTTCCAGGCATGGCTACTAATCCTTGGAATATTATGTTTCTCGTTCAACCTAGTTTGGTTTTAAATCAAATCCCGACTTCTCAACCAGTCTTGGCTACACCCCAAGTTCCTAATTTCCAACCTATTCAATCCATATCTTAACCTACCCAAGTTCCACCTCAAATGAGTCAACCTATTTAGGTTGTCTCTCAAATACAACCTACTACAATGATATCTGGGATTTTTCAAATCCCATCTACCAAGCCTCTTTAGGGTGCATCACAAACTTCACTTATTGCTCAGTATATACCTCAAATGCAAGTAAACCAACATGTGCATGGCATGGCATGACACATGTACCAATCAGTCAACCTAATATTGGGATGATGCAAAATCCATCCTGGAAACCATTCCAAGGCATTCCACAAACACTTGTTGGTCAAATTAATATACCACAAATTCCTTATGAAAGCCAATAGATCCAAACTCAGTCATTCCAACCCTATCAAGGTTTTCATGGAACTGGACAACCTGGTTACACTTATCCTGGTTATAAGAATCTTCCTTATCCCGGAATGCAAATAATAGTTTCTCAACCCATTCCATCATACCCAGGATATCCTCCACCATAGGTTAACCTTTATCCACAGGGTAAACCTCCATAGACATACTTTAATAGGCATTTGACATTTGTTGCAACACTTGAGTTACCAGATTTATCCTGGCTAACAAATGATCCTTTTGTCATTCTCCTTGGCGGTCGCTTATTCCTACCAAATTGTCAAGTGACATTCTGAAATTTAACAGAAATCTTGGAGAAGACTCGTCCACTCATGTTATGACCTATAATTTATGGTGTTCATATGACTCCTTAAATGATGATTTTGTTTGTTTACAGCTTTTCTAGAGAACTCTTACTAGTTCGCCAGCTAAGTGGTTTGTTGAATTTCCACAAGCTTAATTTAACAACTTCAATGCCTTGGAAACTAGACTTCTAACCCATTTCCAATTACATATTTGTTATGAAACTAGAACTGAGATTTTTACCTCCTTGAAACAGTCTGACTCCACCTATATATTCGATCATATTCATGAGTGGAGGAGTCGATTTCAATTCGTCAAAAATTACATTCTGGATCAGTTATTAGCACAATGGTTTGTCAAATATTTGTTTCCATCTATAACTGAAGATGTTGTGAAAGGCGAAGTTGTTACTGAAGAGTAATTAATTACTCATTCTTAATATCTATATTTGATTTATACTCAATCTTTCACGCTCTATGACAATATACCCAATGCTTCGATACCCTAGCATATCATTCCACCCACTCTCCCCTCAAAATAATCACATGATGTTGATGGCATAGTTGGTTCTATTGGTTAAAATTCCATGAGAAAATATTCTAATCAGTCTAATTCAAAATATGCTCCCAATTTGACCAATCAAATCCCTACTAATCATGCTTTTGTGATGATCTGAATATGGAAAAACTAGTTTTGTTGTGCTAGCTTCCTCATCAGTATTAAATAAAAGTGTGATTATAGATCGTCTCAAATAGAAAGTTATAAGATGGTTTATATGTCAAGTTTATGTGTCTTTTATGAGAAATTAATTAAGTAAATTATCTTTTAAAAACACATAATAGCAAGTAAATTGCAGAGAATACAATACACAGCATACACATAACATAGAGCTAATAACGGAGTTCACCCCTCCTGAGCTACATCTCCATGGACCTGCTTCAATGGCTTGGCTCTCTTTGGATTAATGGTCAATTATATGATTTCATGCACCTATAGTGATCCAATGGCTCTGCAACCTGCTCCATTAGATTCAGAAGACTCAAAAACCCCTAAGTAGCCTCTTTGGCTCTGCAAATGGTCTTCAGGTGAACTAGACATGGCCTCCTCTCCTCGTGGCCCTAGGCATATTTAATCTTAAAAGTGGAAAAATCACTTACATAAGTGCTCCTCTACCTTTTCAAACTACACCATAATGCTCAGAGCATCCAAATCATCTAGGGTTGAATCTTTCTGAGCTTAATTTGGTCGAAATATGCCAAATTTATGGCTTGTTCAGTTTCTCCTAGAAAATTTCTTCTAAATCTAGAGAAACTCCATTTAACCCCGACAATTTTGGAGCTAGCGTCGAATTTAGAGGACTCTTCCAATTAGTTCTAATCTGTACTTAATTTTAATATAGATATTAATTCAGGGTAAATGCAGTTTAAGTGGAGGTTAGGCGTGTTAAGTGCAATTAACATAATTTTTCATTAATAAAATGGATTAGTGCTTAAACCTCGGGTTATGGGATAATTAATCTGGTTTAATACATTTAAACCTCCGTGCATTTGAATATGTCTTGGCCACGGTCATTGGTATGAGGTCCCATGGTAAGGGGTTGTCCCTACGGGGTTGGCCCCGCTTACCCCCACCGTAACCTTTTGTTAAACTCAAATACATGTGAATGGCATTGTATAGTAAAAACCAAATGATAGCAGCAATGGTAAGGCATATAGTTTGTGTGGGGGAGGTCATGGGGTCAACCCCGGCCTCTGCCCTTCTGCCTGTATAAAAAAATTTATGACCACACAATATGAAATTCCAACCTTACCATAGTAAAAAATTCGGCCTTTGGGAGGGGCACGTAGCGGCTTTCGTGCTAGCCACGAGTCAGCATCCCATTGGCTATTTCACAACCAACCAAAAACTCCCATGTTCCCAAAGACTCGGACCAACCACAAATTTACAATTGTCAACATGCTATTGGCTGGAGGAAAACCATAAATTTGACCCCTTTGACCCTATTTGACCTTTTTTTTTTAAATTTGCCTGATTCGCAAAGCGAACAGTAGGCTCTAACTTTTTCATATGAAGTTGGTTTTCGATGAAATGAATTGCGCCAAATTCTTGGCAACGAGACCTATCTGGTCATTATGTTTTCGAGTGATTCTGAACACTTTCATTTTTCTGCAAATTTCTTCCCCTAATTCATTTTTTGATCACTCCTTCCCACTGACAGGCTTTTGGACCCACAAAATTTGGTTATATGATGAGAGTTTAATACTCTTATCTTTTCCAGTTTTGTCAACTTGATTCTACTTGAAAAAAATTCTCTGTGACAACCACTTGGGTTCACTGACATGCCTTGCCTTGAAAATGGCTTAGCACTTCAACCAATGTCCTCCTTTCATTGCTGACCCAATCCAATACTTTTTGGTTATTTTCTGACTGATTAAACATATTGCAATACCAAATCGATCCCTCTATGCTTGAAAAGATGACTGATGGCCTTCCCACTAAGAATCATGTTCCTCCTTTGCATAAACATGCATTTGATGCAAGCTTCTCCTTGGAAACCACTTTTCCAAGTTAAGCCCATCTGATTGAACTACAGCAATGAGTTCCAATATCAGTAATCACAAGAAAAGAATTACCATTATTTTTACCTCCATGGTTTCAAATTCCACATATGGAAGAATGCATTCGCCATCTCTTTCGCTTCTTGGCGTCAACACATCAAATGGTCTATAATGGGTGTTGTTTTGTTGCATACCTTTTTGTATCTTGTCGAATTTCCACTTCTTGATTCTATCATCCTCCAGTATTGACATCATTTCTCATGCCATGATTTGAGAATGAAGGCTAATCATGAGCCTCTCGCTCAAGAGTGGACCTTCCAAAATCCTGATACATCTTGGAACTGGCACAACCATTAATCTTGAAAAACACATCATGAAAGAAACACAACTTTATGACCTCTTCCTTTTGCTCCTTTAAAGAAACAAATGTCACATTATGTGAACATCCCCCTATACTCTTACATCTTGGTGTACAAACTCATCGACCAAACACAAGTCGACAAAACATGCCTCTTCAAACAATTGAATCTCAAGTCAAACAAAATCATGTACAACAACTTGACGATTATTTTTCTCAAAACAACAAGAATTTAACATCTTATGAAACAATTCGTCAACATCTCCCTTTGGTATTTGGATACAAAATCAACTCTTCCAAGTCGATAAGACATACATGTAACAATCAATCGACCAACACAAGTCAACACTCATGCATGTGAAAATGATCAACACTCTCAAGTTGACAAACATACATGATAAACAAAGCAATCAACCAACACAAGTCAATCACTCATGCAAGGTCAAGCACAATGAAACTATCAAAAATTCCACTATTCACACACAAACTCTCATGATGTATACAATTGTAAACTCTCTCACAAATACAAGAATCCCATTGGTATGTACGAGTACTTAAAGAGCTAAAATGACCAAATTTTGACCCAATTCAACCTTTTGTATTGTTGCAGCAACTTTGGTCAACATACTCCACTTTCAAACACCTTCCTAGCATAAACATGCAACATGCATTCTAGAGAAAAATAAATGCATTCATATGCAAATTGCAACTACAAATTTCCATCTTTGCTCCATCTAAGTGAGTCAACATAACTCTACTTTTCCAAAATCTTACTTCATGCAATATGCAGCATACTTTCAAGAGAAAAGAAATGCATTCAATTGGAAAAGAAATGCAATCAATCATCAAAATAAATGCAAGGCCTTAATTAGTTAAGAAATATAACCATCTCTATCCAAACCACTTCAATGGTGCTTCTTTCAGCTGCACTTCATCATGTGAATCATCCTGGCCCACATCAATTATGGAATCCTCTTTTCCATTCTTGTCAAGATCTCTTTCCATCTTCTTCAAATGGCGTGGATGAATTGTTGGATACAAAGTCCAAAAATTGACTACAATATGACCCTGCTTATGGCAATGAGTAAAAAATAATTGCGTCTTCTTTTCAACATGGTTTTCATTGTTCATTGGACCTTTGGCTTTCTGTCTCCTTTGTTTTGAAATTTTCCTATTCATGGCTATCTTCTTCCAACACCTTGAAATAGTATGTTTATTCAAACCAAAAAAGTAACATATAAATTTTCTCCAAATATTATGTGATGATTTACCATGTATATCATAAACAAAAGCAACTTGATTAAAGGTAGATTTATACCTTGCGCATTCACCTTTGCCACCTTCCTGAGGAGGTGAATTTGATGAGGCAGTGGCTCTCTTTGGAATACCAACAATGGCTTCAATGACTTTAGAGCTTTCAACATCCTCTTGTTTTCCATTTACATTAGTTGCATGCTTATGAGCATCCTCTTGAAAAGTGGGTGTAAAACTTTTGCATTCCTCATGAACACAAAATTCACAAGCTTGAGGTAATGAAAATGTAATGAAAGTCCTTCTTGGAACACCTTCATGTGCCTCCATGGCTTTGGAGCATTATCCATCATTTTTCCATAACCAAGACCCAAATACTTAGGCCTTTCCTCTAAAACAATTGATTCAACAATGCCTTGTGCATGTTTTCCCAATCCTTTACCTTCATAGCCAATTTTCATCAATAATTTGGACCCTATTCCTCTAGTGTGTCTTTCAAAAGCCCCTACACATTCATTTGAGAAGAAATATAAAATAAACTTGAATTACATATCTCTTTTTCATGCACATACTTGGCTAGGGTTTCATTTGCATAATGGAGCTGAATATCCATCTCATGCATATTTTCAAGAATATCTTGCTTCTCCTTCATGGCAATCAAATGCTCTTGAAGTATAGTGCTCTCCTTTTTATCTTCATACATCTCTTTCACCATGTCTCTCATGATGTATAGCTTTTGCAACATCTCTTTATCAAAGATTCTTACTAAGGAATATTTATTAGAAATAGTGCTTGATGAAGCTTCCATCACACTTTTAATGCATAAAAGGCTTCTTTGTTGTGATTTGAGAGTTGGATCCTCAATATTTACCTTCTCTTCTCTTTAGCTTACTCACATAAACTTGCCCATAGTTAAATTCTCCTTGCACAAATACAAAATCAATAGCTAATATTATAGCTAACCTTAGAAAACCATCTCAAGGCTAAAATGAGCTAAATTATGCTCTGATACCAACTTGATCCAAATATGGACAAATTGGTTTTGTTTTTCTAGCTTCCTCATCAGTATTAAATAAAAGTGTGCTTATGGATTTTCTCAAATAGCAAGATATAAGAGGGTTTATGTGTCAAGTTTTTGTGTCTTTTATGAGCAATTCATTAAGTAAATTAGCTTTTAAAAACACATAACATCAAGTAAATTGCAGAGAATACAATACACAACGAACACATAACACAGAGTTGATAACGAATTTCACCCCTCCTGGGCTACATCTCCATGGACCTGTTTTAATGTCTTGGCCCTTTTTGGATTAATGTTCAATTATCTAATCACATGCACCTACAGTGCTCCAATGGCTCTATAACCTACTCCATTAGATTCAGAAAACCCAAAAACCCCTAAGTAGCCTCTTCTGGCTCTGCAAATGGTCTTCAGGTGAACTAATCGTGGCCTCCTCTCCTCATGGCCCTCGGCATATTTAATATTAAAAGTGGAAAAATCACTTACAAAAGTGCTCCTCTTCCTCTGCAACTTGCACCACCATGCTCAGATAATCCAAAGCATCTAACATTGACTCTTTTTTAGCCTAATTTGGTCGAAATATGCCAAAGTTATGACTTCTTCAGTTTCTCCTAGAAAAGCTCCTCTAAATCTCGACAAACTCTAGTTAACCCCGACAATTCTAGAGCTAGCGCTGAATTTAACAGACTTCGCCAATTAGTGCTAATCCACACTTAATGTTATTCTATAGATTAATTAAGGGTAACCGCAGTTTAAGTGGAGGTTATGCACATTAAGCGGGATTAACATAATTATGCATTAATAAAACGGATTAGCGCTTAAACCTTGGGTTATGGGATAGTTAATACGGTTTAATACGTTTAAACCTCCGCACATTTGAATAGGCCTTCACCATAGTCGTTGCTGTGAGGTCCCGTGGTAAGGGGTTGGCCACGCTTACCCTCGCCACAACCCTTTGTTAAACTCAAATACACCTGAATGGCATTGTATAGTAAGAACCAAATGATAGCGGGAGTGGTAAGGCGTAGAGTTTGTGTGAGGGAGGTAGTGGGTTCAACCCTGACCTCTGCCCTTCTGCCTGTATAAAAAAAAAAATCTGACCTTACCATAGTCAAAAATTTGACCTTTGGGAGGGGCATGTGGCGACCTCCGAGGTAGCCATCTGTCAACATCCCATTGGCTAGTTCACAACCAACCAAAAACTGCCATGTGCCCAGAAATTCAGGCTAACCAAAAATTGACACTTTTCAGCACACTACTGGTCAGAGGAAAACCATAAATTTTACCCCTTTGACCATGTTTAACTTTTTTTTTTTAATTTGTCTGTTTGGCAAAGCAGACAGTATGCTCTAAATTTCTCATATGGAATCGATTTTCGATGAAACGAAGCGCATCAGATTCCTGGAAATGAGACCTATTCGGTCAGTCTGTTTTCCCGTGATTCTGAACACTTTCATTTTTCTGCAAATTTTTTCCCCTAATTCAATTTTGGTTCATGTGAGTACATCCGAGATAAATGTTGTTCAATCCAACAAGGAAAAATCTCAACAACCTCGAATTAGGAAAAAGGTTGAAAGAAAGAATAAGCAAGAGAACCCTCCACAGGAAAAGCAAAAGAATCAATCTCTTGACAAGAAGTGAAAGCCTCATTATCCATGTCTTATCTTTAATGACAAACATTTCACGAAATATTGTCAACATTGTGCATATATCTATAGATTTTTTATAGTTGAATAAATTGTGTCTGTCGTTTTGACAAATCCTTTCCTAAACCAAGAGACAAATACAGTTGCTCCCTTCTCTTCCCACGTAATGATGTTATCTATTATTAGAAATAAGAATGGTGTCATGGTGGCTACAAGGAATAAGGACTATGGAAATTTGAATCCTTCATCTATAAAGGTTGAGGATCCACCTTCCAACTCTACTCTGTCTACCTTTGGTCATCTCCAGATAGAAATTTTCCTGTTGAATTGACTATCAACCTGCCTAAAGTGATTATTCATAAGTTATCTTTTAACCCTCATGCGAGAGTTACACAAAATTACAACATAGTTGAGGATCTCACTCAGACTCCTTCAGTGATTTCATCTCTTGGGGTATTGCAGAGTTGTCCTGCCCAAAATAAATATGTACTTGCATCATTTAGAGGAGTAGATCCTTTGGATTCAAATATCGTTGTATTTAATCATGAGAACCGTACTCCTAAACTCCCACCTTAACTATCTTTCATGATTCAAGTTTTTGTTAGTATTAAAACTATCCAATGCGTGATTATAGATGAAGGTGCTTAAAATTCCATCATGTCGCTTCCATGTTGGAAAGCCATTGGTTCTCCACATCTTAGTCAGTCACCATCCACCCTTAAATATTTTGATTGGAGAGGATTTAAATATTACGGAATCTTGAATTCATTAGTTGGAAAAATGATCTTAGCAGAGGTCAAAGCCATTGACGAACCTTTAGATTATAACCTATTGTTGGGCCAAACATGAGTTTATGCCATGGCAGCCATGGTATAACCTATTTTAGGATTATTTATTTCCTTCACCAGGGGGGCATCATGGACATTGATCATATTTCCTTTTTTTTTCCATTGATTCATAAATCACTGGGATTATTCCACTTGTAGTTGAAACCCCACAATCTTATCAACATGTTGGGGTAGGATTACTTAAAGATTCATCCTTAATGGGAAATTTCACGCTCCCTCCTCCTAACATTCCCAATTTGGTTGCCTCTATTAATATTATTTCATCTTGTACTATTCCATCTAATCCATGGATAATGCATGATAACTCCAACATTGAATCATCTTGTGATTGCATGCCACTCAACCCCATTGAGCTATAATATGAAGCTATCTACATGGATTGTTCGAAAAATCTTGATATTGATGCCTAAGTAAATTGGGTTGATCACTCCCAAGATTTGGGCTTGAATTTTGACCCTTTCAATGATACATTTTCCATTGATGAAAGCATCATGGTGATCATGATGTTACATGAAACCCCATGGGACGATAATCATCATCGATCCTCATTGCTTGAAATTATTGAGAATAGTCTTGAAGACTATTATTCACCCAACATTACTGAGTCATTTTTGGGTTTTATCTTTGTTCATGAGGTGAATTCCAATAATAATCTATCTAATATTTAGGATACCATACCCCTAAATATTTATATCAAACTTGGAGTTGTTGAAAGTTTCCATATTGGTGCACCTTGTTCTCTCGATGAGATCAAGATTTATAAGGACCTCTTTCAAGAATTCTATGATGTTTTCACTTAGACATATGAAGAGATTCTAGGAATAGATCCAAACATTGTGGTACACAATATTAAGACCTATTTGAATGCTAAACCTGTATGGCAACATTTACATCCGGTTCACCCGAAGAAATTTGTTTCCATCAAAGTGGAAGTTGAAAAAAAAATGCGAGCTAGTTGTATATATCATGTTCCTTTAATGGATTGGTTTTCAAATATTTTTCCCGCTATGAATAAATAGGGTACAATTAAAGTGTGCATTGATTATAGGGATATTAATCGAGCTTTTCTCAAGGAAAACTACCTGACCCGTATTATCGACCAAATCGTTGACAATTGCGCCGAAAGAGAAATTTTTTCATTTATGGATGCCTTCTCTGGTTACAACCAGATCAACATCTTGCCATCAAACCAGCACAAGAATGATTTCATTTGTCTATGGGGTATGTTTTTCTACTGCAAACATCATTTTGGTCTGAAGAATGTTGGCGCGACTTTCCAAAGGGAAATTAACTATGCCTTCCACGATATTGAGCATATTGTGCAACCCTATTTGGATGATTTGCATGCCCACTCTAAACACCATGAGGATCATCCAATGCATCTCATAGCGATCTTTCTACATTGTCAACATTATAACATACAACTAAATCCGAAAAAATGTGTGTTTTGTGTCCAATCTGGTATACTTCTGGGATTCTTAGTGTCCAAGAACGGGGTTCACATCGAGCCTATGAAAGACAAGGAAATAATTGAATTGCATGTTCCCTATTGACTCATTCAGTTACAATGCCTTCAGGGGAAGGCTAACGTTCTACAGAGATTCGTTGCTAACTATGCAGAACTTATGAATGTATTTACTCGCTTACTGAAAAAATGGGTTCCCTTCCATTAGGATCACAGTACTGAGAAATATTTTTATGCTTTGAAATATGTGTTAGATCAAGCATAGTTTCTCTATCCCCCTAATTATCAACAAGACTATTTCCTCTACTTAGTTGTGGTAGATATGACAATCGCAATGGTTTTGGAACAAGAATATGATATAGGAGTCGAACACCCTATATATTACTTCAACCGAAACTTGACCGAGGCTGAAGCCAAGTATTCACACATCGAAAAGTTGGCTTTGGCAGCTATGCAAGCTATCCAGAGATTTCTTCATTATATCCTACTTTGTAATACTATTGTATTTTCTTATTGCAACCCAATGACTTACATTTTTTCACGTCATTTATTGGGGGAAATGTAATCAAACTAGATAGTTATCCTCTAAGAGTTTGATTTCGAATTTATCAAATCTAGGTCAAATAAATCTTTAGTCTTCATTGAACTAATTTGTGACATTACCTCCTCTAAGTCAAAATCAACCACTGATGATTTTATTCCAAATGAAACGTTGTTTCTGATTGATTATTCTGATCCATGGTATGGATATATCATCTTTTATCTCCAGATCCAAAAGTTTTGGCTTGATACTTCTCGTTATGATAAGCGTCAAATATGATACCAAGCTCGCCAATACATCATAATTGGTGACACTCTTTACCGTTGTGGTGTCAATTCAATCTTTCGATGTTATCTTACTCATAAGGAAGTAGAGAAAGCCTTGAATGACTATCATGCTAGAGAATTTGGGAGACATATGTCTAGGTGTGTAATCTGTATGAGATCTTAATGAAAATGTGCTTGAGGGTTTGTAAATTCCAAGTGTTAAAATTGAGTTGTTGTGAACTTTTATGTTAATTTTAAAACACATAGAGCGTGAAAATAAACTCTGGAATATACAGAAACAAAATAAAAATACACCATAACAAAAACCACAACACAGCAAATGATGGAAGAGTTCACCCCTCCTGGGCTACGTCTCTTTGGTCCAACTTCAAATGGCTTGGCCCTCTTTAATATTGCTCAAAATGATGATTACATACATTTAAATTTCTCAAATGGCTTAAAAACATGTTCCTTCAGCTTCATAATACCCAACAATTCTTGTCTAGCCTCTTTCTAATCTGAAATTGGTCAAAAACTGAAGAAGTTATGAGCCTCCCTAGTTATGTTGCTAATCGCACCACAATTTCCCCAAAATCCGGACCGTCCCTACAATTTTTCCCTGATTTCGGCTAACTAAGCAACAATTTTGTGGATTTTTAGGCGAAATTGTCAGACAGTTAAAATTCCCAATAACACCATAAATCCAAATTTGAAACTATAATTGTTTTGCGCCAAAAGTATTTTTTAACATAAAAAAACATCAAACAATTAAGTGAACCGTCAGTAGTTAAACTGAGCATGTCACATGGTTACGGTGATGATTTAGGTGGGCGGCTTATCCTCCATGCCCCCATTCTTCGGCAACAGTCGTATGCAATGTAATATTGGGGGCTCAAGGCTAAGCCTTGGCCCCTACCCCCAAACCTATGTCATATACAATTCATTTAAGGTTTGTGCCATATGTTTTAACAAGGAATAATGGTGGTCTATTGGTATGCAGTGTTGTTAGTTGGACATAGGTCTGGTGTTCGACCCCCACCCTATCTTCTTGGCCATTACACAACTTTTTGGTGTGTTGGAAATACTAAGAGGGGGGTAAATCAGTATTTCTTTTCAATTGTTAATTTTACCAGTTAGATCACTATATTTAGAACACAAAATGAACAATGATGGAATAGATACTTTTAGTAATTTCTTCTTTACAATAAGTAAAGTACAACAATGATATAGCCTATAGGGCTCCCACCCTAGATGAAGATTCTAATCTTCCAGGCTCCAGCCTGTATTGTGCCAAGCACCGACTTGGTCTTTCCAAGGCTCCAACCTTTTCAATTTGAGGCACCAACCTCTAAGGCTCCAACCCTATCTCTGGTACAGGCTCTGACCTGGTTTCTTGAGGACTCCAACCCTATCTTCCAAGGCACTGACCTTCTCTCTATGAGGCTCCAACCTCTTTGGCTCCAACCCTCAACTTCACTTCGTCAAAAAAATTATGGTTATTCTTCACGGCTCCCAATGTCTTCTTCAACAAGCCATGTCAATCTTTAATTATGCCTTCACTTAGTCTCCACATCACGTCATCAATGACAACCTTGTTCTTCAGATGAAGGTGTCACCGTAGCTCTTCATGCTACTCAAAAAATTTCTCCAAGCTTACTCCATTAGGGCTTCAACAAAATTTCATGTCTCCAAAGGTACCTTCAATATCTACCTCAATTATGCTTCCAATTTCCCTTCAATGGATCTTCAATAATTTTGCCTCCTTTGATGAATTCTCCAATAGGCTGCTTCAAGAAAAACCTTCTATAAGCCTTCAATTGTGACTCAACAACTCTTCCAATAAACCTTCAAGATGAAAATGGTCTTCTTCAAAAACAAGTCTTCAAGGTCCTCTTCAAGTCCCCAAAAATTATTTCAAGGTTGTCTTCCAAAGTCTGCTCCAAATAGCTTTGAATGCTACTCCAAACAAGGTTCTCTCAAGACTGTTGTAAGCTCTTCTTCAAGGCTTCACTACTCTAAGTAATATAACTAGGCCAGATCCATATTCTTCAAGTGTGCTCTCATCTTTCCACAGGTCTAAAGAGCTTTGTGTATCAAATATTATCCTTAAGTCCAAATATTGTGCAATGGAGACTACCTTCAGTTCTGCAATTTATTATTCACAAGGTTGTTATCAAATTTGCAAATAATCTAAGAATTGCAGCTCCAATATGGTCTTAAGGATTTCTACCTTAAGGAAATAAATTTGAGATGCTTGTTCTGATATAATGCTAACTTTAGGTCTGCAATTTATTATTCACAAGGTTGTTGTCAAAATTTCAAGCCTTAAAAATTGAGCCTTAACTGATTGTTGTAGGTTTTTTCCTGAGGTCAGTAACATGTCCACAAGTTATAGTCTAAGCTTCTAAGCCTCCTTACTGACCAAAAGTCCAAAATAGGACTGCAATCTAATTTTAGGTTACTTCAACAGGTGGTTATCACAACACAGATTTTTATAGGCACTTCCTCAAAGCTATATCACGCTTTAACAGCAGAATTAACCCCAAAATATCCTCCTCGGCCTCCTTGGTCACTTCTGAGCTTCTTTTCTATATTCTTCACCGAAATTTGATGGGCAGAATGAGGAGTACGAACTTATTATTATACTAGTTTTGATAATAAACGAAAAGACACATCTATTGGCCAAGGGACATGAGCCTACAAGTAAGCTTAGGTCGGCAAGCTTTAAATTATTATTTTTTTCAACTTAAAAATTAAATTCCTCACAAACTATTGGGAGTTTGAGGGAAAGTAAGGGCTCATTAGAAAGAGGGAAAAATCCTCTTTAAGATGGTGTAGGGTATATTTTGAAAGGATGCCTCCAAGGTGTCAAAAATCATTTTTATTTGTTATTTTCCTTGAATTTTTGTGCATAAAATTTTTAGGACAGCATATGGTTATTAATGACTTCTCCATTGTTATGCATTAGCAATATTATTATGAGTGTCATCATGAGTGTATCCAACAATGTCATCATGATAGCGTATCAATAATTTTCCATTAGGAGAGCTTCAAAGTAGTCTTCCAACCACCATCCATATCATTAAACGAGATCTTCCAACAATGACATCATATGGCATCAAGTGATCTCCAAGTCCTTCATGTCATGGTATAGTCTCCAACCATGTCATCAAGACATTCATCATCATCATGTGTGATAGAACGGTTATAAGTCATTCATATTTCATAGTGCAGCATCCACCAATTTGTTAGGACAAGGGCTTGTATATAAGGATTAGGGCTCCATACTTTGTCATTAGGCATCCTTATCAATCAAGAAGTGCTTGTCATCATGAGCAAGAACATTATCCGGGTTCTAGGCTTCTTCATCAAGAGTAAGAACATCATCCTTGTTTTAGGACTTCTTCATCAAGAGCAAGGTTATCTTCATGGTTAGTTCAAGGAAATTTAGGGCATTATGATCATTAGGCATCTAGGACAATACTTTTTCCTAAGTGGCATGACATCTTCATTAGTGGCATGTGCTCTTAGTACCTTCATTTATAACATGCTTAGCACCCAGGGATTGCATGAGGTATTTAGTGAGCCCTAGTATTGCACTAAGAATGTTGCAACTCCTAGGGGTTGTCCTACTTTACTTTATCAACTCAAGGTTCATACAAACTTTGAGGTGACAGTGTTATATACACAGCAGATGCATTTTGTTAATGTCATCCTCTTATGCTTCACGAAAGGGTGTTATTTCTTAAATTATGAGAACAAATCGAAAGTAAAATCCTTGGAAGGAAATGACAGAAAGGAAACTGAACTAGATTGTTGGAAAGGAATGCCAAGAATGAAACTAATTTAATTTTCAGAAAACAAATAGCAGAAAGGAAATTAATTCTAAACCACACTTAAATTTGCCAAATGGCTAAATACACTCTACCTATCCCATGATCTATCTACCATACTCCTATCCATGCAACTAAATATCCATGCCTTAATTTTAATTAAAAAGAATTAATTTGCAGCTTAGAGGGAAGAAAAAGGGCTAAGAGGGATTATTGGGGGTTTAACACATGAAACGAGGTTTGGAAGCGGAAAGAGGGGGTTAAACTCCTAGGAAACCTTATTATAATGCAATAAATTACTTCGGAGCGAGAAGAAATCAGAAATGCGATGGCGGAATGTGATGGACAGGAAAATTTGCGATGTGCAATGTCACAATCACAACTTTGCAAGTTTAAATGGATGGCAGTAAGTACTTAATGGAATGAACTAAATGGTGCGTAGTGCGAAGTGCGAAGAGTGACGTGGCGGTTTACGAATCGCAAGTTTACAAGGATAACAGTAAGGATTAACGAGAATAAACTAACTGGTGCATAGCGCGAAGTGCGAAGAGTGATGTGGTGGGTCGTGAATTGAAAAATCGCAAGTTTACAAGGATAGCGATAAGGATTAACGGGAATAAACTAAAATGTGCAAAATGTGTTTTGCATTGTAGTAAAGGTTATGAGCAGAAATTCACAATGTGATAAGTTCCGCGAGATGCGATTTTCAATGTGGTAAGTTCTGCAGGATGCGATTTGCGATGTGGTAAGTTTCGCGGGATGCGATGTGCGATGAGGATGACGTGGCAGTGGAAAAAGCCTAGATTTGTGATTTGCGATTTCGCAATCGCAAAGAATGAGCGGTGAGTGTTAACGGTAGAAGGTAAACGGTGCGAAGTGTGATTTGCGATTTCGCAATATCACAATCGCAAGGAATGGGCGATAACTGTTAATGTAATCATGAAATGTTGTGATTGCGAAGTGCGATGTACTGTGGCAGGAGTCTCGAGGATCAAAGACGGAGGTTGGTTTTTCGGTGGTTTTGTATGGTTTTTCACGTTTTTTTCGTAAAAAGGGTGAGGCGGCCATGAACGGAGAAAAACAGAGAAGTAAAGCTGAAGAGATTAAGGGTGTTCGAAAGAAGGTAAGTGTAGTGCTAAGTTGAGAATTAAAGGATGGAAATGGAAGCATAAGAGCAGTGCTCAGAAGTGAAGCACACCTACAGATTCATGTACAATAAACCTACAGAAATGTAGGATGAAATAGTGAAGGAAAGGCTTGGACTTGGTAGTACAAATTATTCCCCGAACTCAAACTGAAAACAATTTTGGCCTTTGGGAAGGTTTGCCCCTACTCGAACTCTATTGACATAGATGAGAGGGGGGAGACTTGACCACAATTTTGGAGTTTTTCCTCTATTTCACTATGCATAAGCAATTAAAACTACAGCAATACAAAAACTAAATAGCAATGAAACTTATCAGAAGCAGCTCTAACTTAAATGATAGAGGAAAAACTAGCTAAATGACAGAAAGGAAAAGATAATAACAGTAGAGAAGTTGAGGCACATGGATTGGGCCCTAACCCACGAACCTAGCCCTTTGAACTTAAATCAAACAAATGAAATTATTCTGCTCACTTTATAAATAATAACTGCATACATCCCTAAAATTTTCGATCCCTGAATAAAACAAAAAGCTTCAATAGTTCACAACAATAATTCTGAATGGAATTGAGACTAGGATAGACTAACTCTTCCTAGCTCTAGCTCTGCTCTATTTATTATACAGGGCAGCTACCAACATCTCCCTAGAAAATGGTGATTGAGTCCACTAGACTCCAAGTAAACCAAGATTGAGTGCTCTCCTCTTTGAGTTGCTCGACTGCCTCTAGAATTCGAATTGCTAGAGAGAATCCTTGGGGATCCTTCGGTTGCTTGTGGAATTCGAATTGCTGGAGAGAATCTTTGGGATCCTTCAACTGCCTTTGAGGGTGGACAATTCTCCTATAATTTCTCCTTGTTGTCTCCTCCAAGTATTTGGGATAAAATCTTTATAAAAATTCTTAATAGATAACGATTTTCTGCACTCAACCTTATATTAGGAACTCAGAGTTTGTTACCTTAATCACCACCTATACTAGCATCATAAACCCAAATAATAATAAAAATGCAAGAAAAAGAGATCTAAGAAGTAAAAAAGGTGACTATTAACCCCTCCAAATATGTCTAATGTTGGAGCTCATCATCACCCCCCTACTGAATGGTTGCTCATCCTCTGAGCAACTAATCCTCCTCCTCCATTTCCTTCAAAGCTTTGGCATCCCCCCTGATTTCCTGAGGAAGAAGAGTGGGATTTTTCCCAAGGGGGTAAAATTAATCATTATTTTCTTCATTCTCCCATTCTCTATCTTGTGCATCTGTGTCCTCTTCATTAGTCAGCCCCAATAGCAAAGGTGGGTTGAGCTTTAGGCCCAACCATCGGATAGTTTTGGCTTGCATGGCCCTCTTGTATAATGGTGCCCTTTCCAATGCACCCCTCAGTCTTTCTGGAGTATGATACTCCATGTTCTTGAGGCTATGTGGGAGGTTGTTCCATCTCCTCTAACTGGCCATAATGCACTCCTCTTCTATCTACCTAGAAACATCATCAAAGTGGCCTATCACTTGGTTTTGAGTCTGAAGGTAGCTTTCAACCAGTGCAGGGTCCTTTTCAATCTCTCGATGGTTAAGGATGACTCCTCTTGGGCTGAACACTTCTGGTCTGAGATATAAGGGTTCTCTATTTCTTCTTCCCATGACCTTCCATATCTTTTTGGATATATTTTCTTTATTCACAATCCAAGATGTTAGAGCCATTAACTGCATATCGCCCATTTTAGGATTGGGGTCCCAAATCTCTAGATTTGTCAGCACAAAGTTATGCATATAAAACTCTGCCATCTTTGCCTAATTAGCTATGTTGGCTTACTTGTATAACTTCATGAATTGCCTACAATATTGGGAAGGGAGTGATCAATGGGAGGCTAGATTATTGATTTGAAATCGAAGCCATTTTTCTTTGAGGTACATAGCATATGAGTCAGAGGGGAATCTGTGCTGAAGGGCTTCTATGCATAAGTTCACCATGGTGGCTACTTTCTCCTCTTTTTGCTGCAATTACTCCTTTAGCACTACATTATATGCATGTGCCTTCTGCAGCTGCTCCTTCATAAATATTTCTTCGATTCTTTCCTCCCCCCTTGGTGATTCTTCAGTGATGATCGGGCTTATGGGAGATTCTTGTCAGCTCTAGAATACCTAGAGGTCAGCATTTTTCTTTTTGCGCTCAGAGGGGCCATGGTGGCAGTTATCTATTTGTAGTGAGGGGATGTGACGTTGGGTTGTGAGTCTGTGTCTCACCCACTTTCTATTATCTCTATGACTTCTATGGACATCTCTTATATTTTTCTTTGGCCCTTTGTCTCTCTCTCTTCTTCTTCTGGTTCTTCTTATTTCTACTAGTTCTTCCTCCTCTTCTTCTGGTTCTTCTTGTTTCTTATGGTTCTACCTCGGGTTTCTTCTTTCTTTATTTTTTTATGGTTCTTCTTCTTCTTCTTCAAGCAATGTGTGCTTCTGTCAATCCTCTCCCTCTAAAAACTGTCAATTCACTAGTTTGGATGAGACGACATCTCCTTTTATTAGATGGCGCAGCTAAATTTGGAGTGCCAATATAACACCGCTCAGCTCCAGTTCTATCGTAGAAAATCGGTTCCTCCTCCATGTCAATTCAGGGTGTACTGCACGTTTTCCTCCCCTTTTTCTCCTCTACTCCATTGATTTAAAAGAATTATTTTGCATGCCTAGGTGGCATGTACTCCCAGTTTTATTCCAGCCAGACCTCACGAACGTAGCCGAGTTAACTGGCCACCTTTCTGCCCCCCAAACTCTAAGTCTGCAAAATAATTATTTCTGGCTACTATGAATGCGTAGTAAGGGGTGAGAGCTTATACCTGAGTTTACACGTTGTTTCCAAGGCATTTGTAGGAGCTGGAAGTTTGAGACAAGCCTTTTTTGATGTTGCATTCTTCACCATATTCATGTTCTTTGAGTGAGCAGCTTGCTGAAGGAGAAGCTTTCTGAATGAGATGCTAATCTTTGTCTGTTGTTTCCCTCTGTTGTGGATGTCGTGTGGGGTGCTTTAGATGCCATGGGTGGCATTCTCTCTCTCTTGTAGTCTGTTATATAGTTGCCATTGTTTTTCATCTTAGCAGTCCATGAACAACTTTGTTTTTGAAGGAACTTCCTGATGTTTGTAGCAGTCTGTTTGTGTGTTGCTTCTCTTGCTACATTGTGCTCAGGAATGGAGGAGTGTGGTGCATGGAGGTGATGGAGGAAGTTATGAAGATGAATGGAGTGAATGATGGGATGGACGGAAATATAGAAGAAGGGAAAAGAATATGAATTCTTCCCTGTGTTTTCCAGAAACCATTAACAACCTGCAAAACAACAAACACAGAAAAACACAGTGATGCAAATGCATTTTTTGGTTTTGTTCTTTTTCTCTTTTTTTATTTTTTTCAAAAGAAATTTGGGTGCCTCCATGGAGTTTTTCAACCCACAAACTTTCCTTGGGCGTCTCCATCGAGGTTTACACCCATGGATCTTTATTCTTTTTTACCTCTTCTTTTTTTTTTTGAGCAAGTGAGTTTCCTCCATTGAGGTTTTCAACCCACAAGCTTATTCTTTTTTATTCTTTTTTATTTCAGGAGGTGTGGGAAACTATGGCTTTCCCCATCACATACACCTCTCTACTTATTGAATTTATGAATTATTCCCTTGACAAAGGCTTCTTGTAAATTTTAAGTCTATGACCATTGACAAGCAAGGGGATCCCTTCCTCATCTATGGTCCTGATTTGAACTATGTCATTATCAAATCATTTATCCACTGTATAAGGCCCCAACCATCTTGTCATCAGCTTGCCTTTTAATTCTTTAAGCCTTGAATCATACAATAGTGCCCAATATTATTCTTGGAAGGTATTTTCTTTGATGTTCTTGTCATGCCATACCTTCCTTTGCAGCTGAACTACCTCTGTGTGAAGAAGTTCTTGCATTTTTAACTCATATCCATTTAGTTGCAGCAGCCTCTCTTTTTGGGAATTTTTTAGATCTATATTTAATTCAATTGACATTCTTAAAGTATTGTATTCAAACTCAACTGAAATTAGAGCTTTCTTACCATTGACTAGTTCATAAGGAGTGAATCCTGTTGTCGTCTTCCAAGTGGTGTTGTAGGCCCAAGTAGCTTCTACCAATATATCTGCCCAATATTTTCTGCTGCTACTTACAACCTTGGTGAGGATGCTCTCTAAAGCTCTGTTATTTACTTCTACTTGGCCATTTTCCTGAGGGTGATAGGCAATAGAAGTTTTATGCTTAATCGTATGCTTCCTCAAAATATTCTCAATGAGGTGAGAGGTGAGCTGTGATCCCTGATCAGTGACTACTTCTCTAGGAAATCCAAATTTGTAAAACACATTCTCCCTCAGAAATTATGCTACTTTTTCTTCAGTTTCTACCTTCATTTCTTTTACTTCAGCCCACTTTTTCAGGTGATCAATGCAGACTATGATATACTTCTTTTGCCCAGATGGTGGATCGATGCGTCCAACAAATTCCATGCCCCACTTGTCAAATGGCTCAAGATCCACCTGAGGGTGTAAAGGAATTTCATCCCTTTGTGTGGGTTTCCCCATCCTTTGGCACTGGTCACACCTGCTGGTATATATTTTGGAATCTTGGTGAAGGATAGGCCAATAGTAACCCACCTGCAAAACTTTGTAAGCAGTTCCCTTTCCAAAAAATTGGCCTCCACATGGGATGTCATGAAAATCAGAGAGGATATCAAAAACTTATTCCTCCCTCACACATCTTCTTAGGATTTGATCAGGGCCTATCTTGAAGAGATTCTCCCCAATCCATGTGAAAGGGGCGTTTTTTTTCTGATGATTCTTCTCCTCTCCCTGAATGAAAGATTAGGAGGGACTCTTCCAGCAACCAAGTAGTTGGATATATTAGAAAACCATGGTGAGAGTGTTGATATGGAAAAGAGGTGTTCATCTAGCAGTTGTTCATCCACCATTCCTTCTTCACCTGCAGGGAGAACTAACCTGGACAAAAAATCTGCAACAACAGTTTCCTTTCCAGGTTTATCAACAATAGTCAAATAAAATTGCTGCAAAAGTAACAATCTTCTAATTATTCTAGCATTAACATCTGGTTTTTCGTTAAATATTTGATGGTTGCATGGTTAGTGTGAACAAAGGTCTGATATCCAGTGACATAATGCCTGAATTTGTTCAATGCATGGACAATGGCCAACATCTCCTTCTCAGTAACAGTATAATTCAACTCGACTTTGGAAAAATTCTTGTTGATGAAAAAAATGGCATAAGGGATTTTGTCCTCTAATTGTCCTAATGCTGCCCCTATAGCTTTGTCAGATGCATCAGTGTGGATGTGGAAAGGCAGATTCCAGTATAGACCTCGGAGGATGGGGGCAGTAGTCAACTGCTTCTTAATGAGCTCAAAATCCTCTTGACAAGGACCGGACCAAATAAAATCAGAATCTTTGGACAATAACCCAAATAATGGCGAAGCCATCTTGCTAAAATATTTGATGAACCTTCTATAGTAACCAACTAAGCCTAAGAAACTCCTGACATATTTTTGCTTTTGAGGAGCAGGTACCCTTTTGATGATAGTGATTTTTTTCAAGTCTACCTATACTCCTGCTTGGGATATGGAGTGTCCTAATACAACCCCTGATTTCTTCAGGAATTCACACTTTTTTGGGCTCAAGGAGAGATGCATCTCAATGCACCTTCTTGATACTTTACCCAAATTTGAGAGAGATTCCTGGAAGTTATCCCCATATGGTGTGAAATCATCCATGTAAATTTCGACAAAGTCATGGACTAACTATGAAAATATGATAAGGACAGCTCTCTAGAAGGTGGTTGGGGCATTGCATAACCCAAAGGGTAGGACTCTATAAGCAAATTTATCCCAAGGGTAGGTGGAAGTAGTCTTATCCTAGTCTTCATGGCTGATTTGAATATGATTGTACCCAATGAACCCATCTAATAATTAAAAGAACTTCTTCCCTGCAAGGCCATCCAGGACTTGGTCTATAAAGGGCAAAGGGAAATGGTCTTTCTTGGTGGCTTTGTTAAGTTCTCGATAATCAACACAAATTCGCCACTTCCCATTCTTCCTTGGGACTAGGACAAGAGGAGATACCCACTCACTGTCCTATTGGATGAACTCCGCATCCAATATTTTATGCAGCTCTTCTTTGACTATGTTCTTTAAATCCGAGTTCATTCTTCTTTGGGGTTATCTCACAGGCTTGCATCCTTCTTCGATGTAAATGTGATGTCTGCATACTGAAGGATGCACCCCTTTCATGTCCTTGTAATCCCAATAAAATGCTTCAATATTTTCTTTCAAAAGCTGGCATAGCTTCTTCTCTTCTTCATTTGAGAGGTTTGGGTTGATTTTCAAAGATCTGGATGGGCCAAACTTGACATCCTTGGTGGTTTTAGAGGTTGTCTCAACTGATTTCACTTCCATCCAAGGTTTTCTTTCAAACTCTTTGACTATGGTTTTGAGAGGAGTGTTAGTGGAGGATTGTTTTTGAATGGCATGGTCGATGAGGTCATCTTCATCAAGCTGCCCCCCCCCCTAAGGATAGCATCTACGGTACACATAGGGGAAGTGTTATATAACTCATCTTCTTCATCCTCTAACCATATAGGGAGATCATGATCAATGGAAGGTTGGGTTGGAGGATATAACACTAGTTGTTTAGGAAAAGACTAATTTTTTATAGTCATGTTTCCGGCCTAATAAATAATATAAGTGTCTGCAGTGGCTAACCAAGGTCTCCCTAAGATGAGAGGATAACCATTAAACTTGGTTTTTGGCTACAGGACCAAGAAATCTATAGGATACTCCTAAGAGTCAATGGTAACCATAACATCCTCAAAAATTCCTTCTAGAGTTACTGTGGACCGATCTGCAAGTTACATAACTGTTGTGGTTTTCCTCAAAGTCCCTTGGAGATTAAGTTTCAACATAGTTTCCTTGGTCATGATATTGATGGCAGCCCCTAAACCAATCAGAGTGTTGGGTACTATGACACCATCTATATGTACATCAACAACTAGACTACCAGGGTCCACGCATTTTGGAAATATCACCTTCCTTAGCATCAGGTCAGACAGTTGTCCTACCACATTGATGGTGGGGGTATCTCTCTTCCTCCTTCAAGGTTTCTTGAAGCACTTTTCTTTGATGATCCTATTGTAGATAGGGACATCCTTAATGGCTTGGAGAAGTGGTATTTTTACACACAAATTTTCCAATTCTCCCAAGAGTTTAGTCTCCTCTAGGGTGTGCTGACTAGGGTGGATCAAGCACTCGGGAAAAGGAGGTTGTTGGATCTGAGTGTTATCTTCTTCCTTTTCCTCCTCAACCTCTATAGGTGGAGATGGGGGATGGTTGTCTGGGAGTTCTCTTCCCAACCTGATATTAACCTCCTGTATCTCCATAGCATAAGCTGGATGGGATGTTTCTCCATTGGGAACCTGATGTGCCTATCTGTTTTTTGGGTTCGGATTGGGCTGTGCGGGTATGGGTAGCCTAGGTGGAGAAGCATGAGTAAGTTGAGGTTTAGGTTGGCGTGGAGGCATTAGAGCAGGTAGTTGATTTTTTTGAGGCCTCCACCCTTGGGATGGATTGTTCCACTAAGGTTGTTGTGGAACATACTGCTGAAATGGTTGGTTTACTAGCTGAGGATTATATGAAGGGTTGGAAGGCCAAGTAAGAGGTGTAGACCAGGATGGAGGAGTGGGGGTGTACCAAGGCTGCATGGGTGCACTCTGATTGTTGTAATAGTAATAATGAGGTTCACCTTGCATACCTTGTTGATATGGTTGAGGGCCCTGAGGCCTTCTCTGGTTGATGAAACAGAGTTTCTCTGGCATTGTTTCCCCACCTTGATATACAAATTTAAGCCTAGGTAAGGAGGGACACTTGTCTATGGCATTATTATCTTCATAGACTAAGAAAAGATATATGGAATTTAGTGGACATTCATTTCTTGGGTGTTTCCTGGTACATCTAGGACAAAATATGGCCAGGGCTCTCTCTTCTTCCTCTTGCTTCATTTTGACCTGCATTGTGTCCATTTTCAAAGAAAAGGTGTGTAGCATGTCACTCTTGAAGTCCTCTAGCATGTTTCCAATCTCATTTTTTATGAAGGTGGAAGAGGAAGGGGTATTGGATGTACTTTGGCTAGCTCTGCCCTTCTACCTAAATGCCCTATAATGGTTTCGGAAGATATTTTTGATTATTCATAGGGTTGTTGGTATATATCTCGAATTGATAACATATTCAAGGTTTCTATCATCTCTTCATTGATCCCTCTAATAAGTACAAGTTTAAGTGAGTCAGGATCAAGAGTAAAGTTGGCTCTCTTATAGTTCAATTGAAACCTCTCTTCATAATCCTCTAGGGATTCATCAGGCCCTAGAGTCATCCTAAATATCTCATCCATAGTTTCCTTGGACCTACAATAGTCTTTGTACTTGTTTCTGAAGGTCTCTTCCATCTGTGCCCAGGTAGTGATGTTATCCCCAAGTAGACCCATGAACCAGTGCAAGGTTGCATCCTTAAGGGTGGGTGGGAATAGCTTCAACTTTTTATCATCATAGGTGTAGTCATAAGTCCTACAGACAACATAAAATTCAAACATGAATGTATCAGGGTCCTTATAGGTAAGTCCATGGAAGTGTGCAAGAGCTGAGGGGCTAATTTTTTTCATCTTAGTATCCCCATCTGCCTCTCTTATGGGAAAGGCTCTCTGGGTCCCATCCATGGTTAAGATAGGTGAATCAGGTCCCTCAATTTAAACAATGTCTTCTTCTTCTTCCCCAATAAGATCCTCAAAATATTCAGAAGGCTCCCCTATAGGGGGTTCAATCTCACTGCCAATAAATAAGAGTGAAGGGTGGCTAGGAGGTGATGTGAGGGTTTTAGGTAATGCTTGTATTTGAGTATTCCTAGTCCTACGAGGCATGAAAATAAGATCTTTTTTTGTACTTTATCAATATTTCTGAAGTGACATGAAAAGAAAGGAAAGCAGAAAATAATACTAAAACAAAATCAAAATATATACTAGACACCTCCCTAGAAACGGTACCAAAAAGTGGTGAGCCCTGGTATTGTACCAAGAATGTTCCAACTCCCAGGGGCTGCCCTACTTTACTTTATCAACCCGGGGTTCGTATAAAATTTTAGGTGACAGTGCTATATACACAGAAAATGCATTATGTTCATGTCATCCTCTTCTGCTTCACGAAAGGGTGTTATTTCTTAAATTATGAGAACAACTAGAATGTAAATTGTTGGAAGGAAATAACAAAAAGAAAACTGAACTAAATTGTTGGAAAGGAATGCCAAGAATGAAACTAATTTAATTTTCAGAAAACAGATAGCAGAAAGGAAATTAATTATAAACCACACTTAACTTGTCCAAACGGCTAAATTCACTCTACCTATCCCATGATCTATCTACCATACTCCTATCCATGCAACTAAACTATCCATGCCTTAATTTTAATCAAAAATAATTAATTTTCAGCTTAGAGGGAAGAAAAAGGGCTAAGAGGGCTAATGGGGGGTTTAACACATGAAATGAGGTTTGGAAGTGGAAAGAGAGGGTTAAACCCTTAGGAAACCTTATTATAATGCAAGAAATGACTTCGGAGCGAGAATAACTCAGAAATGCGATGGCATAATGTGATGGACAGCAAAATTTGCGATGTGCAATGTCGCAATCGCAACTTCGCAAGTTTAAATGGATGGTAGCAAGGACTTAATGGAATGAACTAAATGGTGCGCAGTGTGAAGTGTGAAGAGTGATGAGGGGGTCACGAATCGCAATATCGCAAGTTTACAAGGATAGCGGTAAGGATTAACGGGAATAAACTAAATGGTGCACATTGTGAAGAGCGAAGAGTGACATGGCAGGTCAAGAATCGCAATATCGCAAGTTTACAAGGATAGTGGTAAAGATTAATGGGAATAAAATAAAATGTGTGAAATGCGATTTGCACTGCAGTAAAGGTTGCGGGCGGAAATTTACGAAGTGATAAGTTCCGCGGGATGTGATTTTCAATGTGGTAAGTTCTGCGAGATGCGATTTGTGATGTGGTAAGGTCCACGGGATGCGATGTGCGATGGGGATGATGTGGCGGTGGAAAAAGATAAGATTTACGATTTACGATTTCGCAATCGCAAAGAATGAGCGGAGAGTGTTAACAGTAGAAGGTAACCGGTGCAAAGTGCTATTTACGATTTCGCAATATGATCGCAATCCCAAGGAATGGGCGATAAGTGTTAAGGTAATCGTTAAATGTTGTGATTGCAAAGTGAAACGTACGGTGGCGGGAGTCTCGAGGAGCAAAGGCATAGGTTGGGTTTTTCGGTGGTTCTGTATGGTTTTTCACATGTTTTTCGTAAAAAGGGTAAGGCAGTCGTGAACAGAGAAAAACAAAGAAGTAAGGTTGAAGAGCTTAAGGGTTTTCGAAATAAGGTAAGTGCAGTGCTAAGGTGAGAAGTAAAGGAGGGAAATGGAAGTGTAAGAGCAGCGCTCAGAAGTGAATCACACCTGTGGATTCATGTACAGTAAATAGACATAAATGCGGGATGAAATAATGAAGGAAAAGTTTGGACTTGGTAATACAAATTCTTCCCCGAACTCGAACAGAAAGAAATTTTGGCATGTGGGAAGGTCTGCCCCTACTCAAACTCTATTGACAGAGATGAGAGGGGGGGGGACTTGACCACATTTTTGGATTTTTTCTTCTATTTCACTATGCATAAGCAATTACAACTACAGCAGCACAAAAACTAAATATAAATTCAACTTATCAGAAGCATATCTAACTTAAATGACAGAGGCGAAACTAGCTAAATGACAAAAAGGAAAATATAATAACAGCAAAGAAGTTGAGGCACATGGATTGGGCCTTAAAACATGAGCCTAGCCCTCTGAAATTAAATCAATCAAATGAAATCAGACTGCTAATTTCATAAAATAATAAATGCATTCATCCCTGAAAGTTTTGATCCCTGAATAAAAAAAAAAAGCTTCAATAGTTCACAACAATAATTTTGAATGGAATCGAGACTAGGATAGAGTAACTCTTCCTAGCTCTAGCTCTGCTCTATTTATTCTATAGGGAAGATACAAACATCTCCCTAGAAAATGGTGGTTGAGTCCACTAGACTCAAAGTAAACCAAGATTGAGTGCTCTCCTATTTGAGTTGCTCGGTTGGCTCTCGAATTTGAATTGCTGGAGAAAATCCTTGGGGATCCTTCCGTTGCTTGTGGAATTTGAATTGTTGCAAAGAATATTTGGAATCCTTCGGCTGCCTTTAAGGGTGGAAAATTCTCATATAATTTCTCCTTTTTGTCTCCTCCAAGTCTTTGTGATAAAATCTTTATAAAAATTCTTAATAAATCATGATTTTCTACACTCAACTATATATTAGGCACTCAGAGTACGTTAGCCTTAATTACCACCTATATTAGCATCATAAACCCAAATAATAATAAAAATGCAAGAAAAAGAGATCTAAGAAAGCAAAAAGGTGATTATTAACCCCTCCAAATATGTCTAATGATGGAGCTCATCAGTATTGAAATCAAAAGAATATTTTTCATATCGACTAATGCCATATTGACATCAATGACACCCTTGACTAACATGGTGTCCTTTCGTGTTGCCACGTGGAGGCCTTCGGTTGGGCGACGTGGCATCATGTGGTTGGCCATCAACCCACCAATCAAAATCCGCCAACCAACACCAACAGAAACTCAACAAGTAGCAAGGCCTCACAAGCCTAAAAATTAACTTTCGATCAACCAGAATACGCCACGTGGCATCCTGCCACTGGCCCAAAATACACACTCATCTGTCATTTTTTTTAATTTTGTCTGTTTGGGAGAATGAATAGAATGTGTTTCTAGGAGCATACAGTGTCGATTTTCCAC